>JAJKFI010000007.1:2425322-2472585 GCA_029204185.1 Lerista edwardsae | reverse complement strand
ATTATTATTATTATTATTATTATTATTATTATTATTATTATTATTATTATTCCAGGTTAGGATTGTGCCCTTAATTGAAAAATCATGAACAGGAATGGAGCAAAGGGCCACATGACTATGCGCCTCCTCTCCTTTTACCACCTCACACATAGTTCCCACTCCAGGCCCCAGCACCGACAGCTGTCCTCATTAGGGCTTCATTAGCCTGTTGCCCACTTCCCAGCTCATGAGCTGCCTATCCGTATGTATCAGAGTTAGGCCCTGGTCTATAGTACCCATCCCTAGTGATATTACTGTGTATGCTTTGGGGGGATGCCTTGTTCACATTTGGGTAGTCAAAGTTGCTAGAATTGTCATTCTTCAGCTCCCTCAGCAGAATCCAGCGTTTTGATCTCCAGGTGGATGGATGCATTTTTCCTTGGTGCACAGGCTTCCCTGATGCGTAAGTACATGCGGTTTGCAGTGGCACCATGCAGTTGAAAATGTCGCATTTTGCATGTTCCAGCTATAGAGGTATGTTTTGCACGGGATACTGCTTACTGTAGGACAGTGGGGAGAAATGAGCACCTAGGTGGCCAAGTCAATGAATGCAACATACAAGCAACAGGCAGAACAGAACTTTTAGCAATGTGAAACGGAGGTTTGTCGGCAAGGGCATTGTCTGCCCCAGTGTAGTACGGTTGTGCCAGGCAAGTTCTGCTATGCTGCCTGTCTCCTGCTGTGCTCTGTGGGAGGCCATGAAAGCAGACAACCCAAGGCTGGCCCTAGTCATCCTGGGGCCTGAGTTGGCAAGACAAACTTTGCTCCCTTTACCTGGTAAAGTGCCAGCCTGTGCTGCTCCAGCTCCCTGGATTAGAAGAAGAAGAGAGAAGTGGAAGGGAAGGTGGAAGGTGGGCTCCTCTGGCCCACCACTCTCCTCCGCTCCCCATTTCCTCTTCCATTCCATTCCTCTCTTCCTTTCCTTATCTAGGAAGTGGGAGGAGAAGGAGCGGTGAAGGTGAGTGAATGCACAGAGGAAGACACCCGCCACCAACCTGCTAGTCAAGCAGCCGTATATCTGACCTGTAGCCAGGGGTGGCGCGAGTCATGGGCGCCGGGCAGCGGGACGCCATTGTGTGCAGTCTGCGCACGAAACAGAGCGCTCTTTGGCCCTCCCTGGCCTCCGTTACGCTCCAAAATGGAGTGTTTCCGGGTGCAGGGAGGTGTGTCGGAGTGACGCATGGGGGTGGGACGACGTCCTGGGGGCGCGGTTTCGGCGCCAGCCATGGGCGCACTCGGGCCTCCTTTCGTCGCTGTAGTCAAGGCACCTGCCTCAGGGCGCAATCCTAACCAACTTTCCAGCACTGACCTAGTTGTGCCAACGGGGTTTGTGCTGCATCCTGCAGTTGGGGGACAATCATGGGGGCCTCCTTGAGGGAAAGAAATGTTTATTCCCTTACCTCAGAGCTGCATTGCCCTTACCCTGGTGCCGGAAATTTGATTAGGATTGCGCCCTCAGTTGGCCTATTGACTGGCTGGCCCTGCAGGTTCAAACCTATGGCTGCATTTACAAGTATGGGAAAGGATTGGTGTGTGTGTGTGTGTGTGTGTGTGTGTGTGTGTGAGAGAGAGAGAGAGAGAGAGAGAGAGAGAGAGAGAGTTATCCTTTGCTTACCAATGTCCTGCTGGCCAAGAAACCCCAGTTAGATCACAGGTGAAACTCATTTCTTGGGCTTCTGCAGTTCATGCAAATTGGCAATATGCATGAATATGCATGAATATGCATGAATAGCGCAATATGTTGGGCTGCTGGTTTACACACACACACACACACACAAACACAGCTCTCAGTGCTCTCTCATCATGTGATCTGTTTGAATATGTGTGTGGGCTCAGGATGGCTTCTGATTCCAGCCTGTTGTTTAAATGTCCCAGGATACCTCAGTCAAACGTGACAGAGGATCATTACTTCTAGCCAGTGGGGCTATTTCCATATGCCCCCCTCCTTTATAAAACATGAAGTGTGTCACTTGACCTGAGCTGAGGAGGATTGCCAGGGAATAGCTCAGTGTACCCACACCTCACAGTGTAACAGGTTTATAGGAGAAATGTGCTGGTGAATGCACTAAATGGAAGGTGTTTTTTCGCTTTTTCAATTTTTAATAGCCCAGGTTCATGTTCTGCCTGCAGCCATAACAACAAGGGGCTTTGTTCTTGTCAGATCTTGCAAGCAGAACAGGATCAAGATTGCTTATTGTGTGAACTGGAAATCTCCGAGAAACACTCGGGCTGCCGAACAAAAGGCCACTGCCATTCAATAGGTGCCACTCTTTCCTTTTAAATCCAACCAGCGCCAGTGTACCTGCTTCAGTCAAGAGTCTTATTCTTAAAGCTGCTGTCAAAGAACAAAACAAAACAGGTTTCAAGAGATTTACTAGTAGTTAAAGGTTTAGAATCCTTCCAGGAAACAATGCAGGGGTAATAAGAGCAGTACTATCAATGACATGTGGGTGCGCATCACAAAGCCCTGACTGCCACTTCATGTATCGAAAAGCAGCTTGGGGAATTTATAGGGGACAGTTTTGGGGAGACTGGGATGATTAGTGCTTAACTTGCTTTTCCGCTGTAACCCTTCCCCAGCTGCTTCCTCCTGATCAGGGTTCTAGATGCATTTGTAAGGATAAACCTGCAACTTGAACTGAACAGGGGAGGGAAGCCAATGATAGTGAGAATTTTCAGGGGGAAACCAGCAATGATGGGTAAAATAACCCTACCCCACCACTCCTCCTAAATTTCCCCCCACATCAGTTTTTTTTATCCTACAAAAAGCACATATTGGGGTTTGTGGCACCCATTCAGATGTAGCATATAGTTGTGCCCTAAGGCTGCATTTCAGACTTCATGTGATATATTTTGCTGAACGTTGCAATAATGAAAATTCAGTTTTCATTATTCATCAACCTTCCTCTGGTTTTTGAACAGCTGCTATTACACAGAACATTTGTTTCTGAAAACATTTAGAGTGGTAAATCTGCACTGGAAGTTAAGGAAGTCAAGTCTATCGCATTAGAACAGTGTTTCTCAAACTGTGGGTCGGGACTCACTTGGTGGGTCGTAACGATGTCAGATGGGTTGCAGAAAGCTGAGAGCAGTCATCTCCCAGGAAACTGCAAACCTTACTCTTGCCATATTCCTTTTGTGAGTGTTCACAGTTTGATTTTTCAAGTGAGTGTTTTTTAATTTTGTTTTTAGTTCAGTGCTTTTACATCATATTTTGTCCTAATCTTGCTTTCTGTCAGGGATGTTTCATGGTTGTGCAATTGCTGCAGTCTAGGAATGTTAGTTTGAATTCCAGGAGTGTCATTTGATTACATTACAGTAATGGCACTCCCTGCTTGATGATGTCACTTCTGGCCATGACATCACTACCGGTTTAATGACATCACTTCTGGTGGGTCCCAACACAAGTGCCATTCTAAAAAGTGGGTCCTGATCTAAAATGTTGGTGAGGCACTGCATTAGAATATCTGTAGCCTGCTTTCATGTCCAGTTAGGAACTTCCAGGTGGGCTCTGCAGAATACCAGAAATATAGTACAGAAAATACCAGGACTGAGCTGTTTTACGTTTGTTTAAAACTACTATTTTAAACATCATGGTGCCAAATGGAAATTCTTGAGCTATGTGTGGATCAAAACTCTAAACACTGGCCACAGTACAATGAATTGCACAACTAATTCCATGTTCCCAAGGTGTTTTCTCCCTCCTCCGTTTCTGCATGGCAAACGGCTTTTGAAACTGAAGTTGACCAGAAGCCATATTCTGACTCAGATTAAGCTCATATGGCACTGAAAATGAGTTATTGCTAATTTTAGACGTTTTGAAGCACACTCCACATTGATAGTGTATGTAGTAACCAATACTGTTGGATCGGATCAACAGTCCATCTAGTTCAGTACCCAATTTCAGTGCCCAGTTTCCCATAGTAGCCAACCAGCTGCTTCTCAGAGCATACAAGCAGGCTATTGCTCTCCTCCACTGTTGCCCCCCCCCCAATGGATATTCAGAGATATAGGGCACAATCCTAACCTGGAGTTGGGCTGGCACAAGTCCCTAGTGCTGCCCAGGAGTGTTGCAAATGCGCCACAGAGTGTGTTTGGACCACTCTTGGAGTGAGGGAGGACAGCACATGCCTGTACACTGGCCTACCTAACTCCAGGAGTGGTGCAAACATGCTTTACAGCGCATTTGTGACACTCCTGGGCTGGCGTAAGGAACTTGTGCTGGCCCAACTCCAGGTTAGGATTGCACCCATTATTCCTCTGATTCTGGAGGTTTTATTTGTTTAACTCTTGTGTTCTAATAGCCACTGATGGATATGACCCCACTTGTCTAACCTCAGCCATTGAAGCCAGTGGCCATCATCATATGCTATGGTAGCAAATTCCTTAAATTAATAACGCAATTTCAATAGGAGGGAATTGGGACTTCACATAGTTAATTTTTCTAGCATTCCCAAACAAAGCCATCCTTAAGGTGAATTTATAAGAAGTGCCCAGCAAGCTCAATGTTCCCCTTACGTTCCCTTCCCCCATCTAGCCACACATTTCGGTGCTATCTTTGCAACCGTCCCCCCATCTTGAAGAGGTGTCTATTACGATGATGAAAAAGGAATCAATATTCTTCCCCAAGCTACAAACCAGGGCAGCCGTGAATGTGAATGGGCTGACTTGACGAGTGTGTCGACTGGGCAGAGTCTTGCTGTGTCTTCACCCATAACCCAAGGGTACAGACAGTGGCTTGTAGGCCTCCTTCAGCTCCAAGACAGATGTCTCACTTGTCTATCAAGCAGATTTTGCTGAAAATGTGAACCAAGACAGGCTGTCATTAGGATACAGGTCAGTAATTTTTCAGTACTCAGCTCAGTGCAGTAGACAACAGAGGCACAGCAGGAAAGGCGGACTGTCAGATGCATTTTGGTTAGTCTGCAGTTTATTTGTTCCAAAGCAGAAGAGGGATTAGGTCATGCGCTCTGAACCTTGGCTTTCCTTTATTTACAGCTTCCAGCAAATACCATACAAAAACAACGCAAGAATGAAACAGCAGAAGTAAATACAGTATAATGCAGGAAAAATCTTGCACCATATGCTCCTAAGGTGTGTGTGCTTCACAGAGTCTGAAGTGAACAAGGTCAGTGCAGGATCAGGGGACTAATTCTTCATTTAATAGTTGGGAGTGGACAATTTACTGGCACTCTAGAGTCCAGGTTCCTGGAATCTGTGTGAGCTGTGGGATATGACCCATTGGGCTTGAATGAACGTGTTGAAAAAGACTCTGAAGAAAGACCTCTGGGGAGCTGCTGACAGTCAGGATAAACCAGCGGTCTCCAAACTGGAGATCACTGCAGTGGGGAAAATCTTCCCTGGCGTGGACAGTGCTTTGAGTTCCACCGGGGAAGGCACGAAAGACCCCTACTACAGCTCCTAGGGGTTGTTGTGGACAGGCACACTGTTCTGCCAAATTCCCTGCTGGGCCTCCCCAAGGGCCCTGATGCCCACACTAGGCTAACTAGTTTCCCCTCCAGAGCGGCCTCAGAGATAGGCAAGAGGGAGGGGGTTCATTCACACACTGGGCCTCCTCTCTAACAGCAGCTTTGTTTGGGATCACCGGCTGGCCAGCCTCCTCCAGACTGCCCTCATCACCGGCTTAGCTCAAGATACCCTAACTAGGCACCGCAAAACTCCACCACCGAAAAACTAAGATACCCTAACTAGGCACCGCAAAACTGCCTCCTCCACTTGGTGGCTCCAGGGGCTTGGCAGCCATACAACAGTTCCCCACAGTTATTCCCCACAATAACCTTACCTTTTTCTGTCCTTTAACAGTCAGTCCATCCGTCCAGCACCTGCCCGGTGCCTCTCCTCCAGCACCTACCCGGTGCTTCTGTCCAACACCTACCTGGTGCTAATCACCCTTCCTTTAACAATCCATCCAACACCTACCTGGTGCCTTCCTCCAGCACCTACCCAGGTCCCTTACTGCAGCTTCTGCCTCCAACTTTATACTGAGGCAGGCCAATTGGTGTCTGTTGCTGGGCAGGCTTTAATTCATCAGCCACACCCATCTGCACCTATGCTAATTTCTTCCTAGCCCTCATCAGCCTGTAGCTGTGTTCCTGAGGCTTGCAGAAGCTCTGGGATTAACCCCATACTTCCTGGCTAATCTGGGACAAGGGGCCACTGCTGATACCATTCCCTATCTCCTTGGGGTATCTCCTGCCTTTTCCAATACACACACGCCTAGAATGTCAGGCACGTGGCTTGCTGGGGCAGCAAGTAGTAGGCCACTGCTCATGCTGGGGAAGGAAAAGGGAAGTACTGGGTCTGGCCGTGGGCTGGAGTTTGGACCCCCCCCCCTGTAGATGATCCAAGGATAAATGATCTGTCTCAGCCCAGGCAGTTTCGTACACCAATATGAATTCAGGACGACAGAGCTTGTGCTCCATGCAAAAATCTGGAACCATATTATCAGCATTTCAACTTTTCTCTGTTCAAGATGAACCTCCTGTGAGATTCTGTCTTTTCCTTCCGCTTCCTGCAGGTTTGGTTTCATGGTCTTAATCTGGCCTGACCACAGATATCGAGTCACTGTTTCCAAAGGGAAGCATTGACATAGGTAATATACCAATTAAAACCGTTTAAACGCCTCAAGTTATTTTAAAAAATGCCAACTGGAGACAGTCTGTCATTCTTTGGGACACGTGTGAGAAAATGCTGGAGTTCCCAAGTTGGATTTAATGTGTGCCTCAGATTGCACAGAGTTTGTAATAATCTATATGGGTAGTATAGGTGCAAACCAGCCATCTGGATGTGTCTGCAGGTTCCTTATGCTTTTTTGTGGACATTCTTTGCTTCTGATACACCAGTGGGTGGATAGAAAATTGCTGTCCTCTGGCTTGGATGCAATTCCCGAAGGCATGTTATCTGGCTTCCAGAATTTATTTTAGGGCACAATCCTAACCAACTTTCCAGCACTGATATAGTTGTGCCGATGGGGCATGTGCTGCATTCTACAGTACAGTGGCGTAGTAGTCATGGAGGCCTACTCAAGGTAAGGGAATGTTTGTTCCCTTACCTTACAGCTGCATTGCCCTGACCCCGGTGTAGGGTAGTTGGTTAGGAGTGTGCCATTAATTAAGGTGCAGAAAAAATGTTTGCCTGCAGTTTCGATTGAAAGGAAAAGATTGTTGTTAATATTCATGCCCCTGTGAATTCTAGACCACAAAAGCTTGTGCTGGAGTAAATGTGGCAGCGCAACAATCTCACACAACTCCCCCTCTGGAACTGTTGTGAATATGTTTCCCTTTTGAATTTTGTATGTAATGCCCAAACAACACCCGAGCGTAAGTGTGGCATTCTTCTGAAGCCCTCACTGTTGAGTGACGCCATCTTTATTAGGTAGTGAGACCACTTGTGAGGGGGTTGATTGTATATCCACTTTGCCTGTAAAAACAACAAGTAACAACTGTCATTTGTCAAGGGTTCAGCCTCCCAGAAGCTGCTCTTCCCAGCTCCTGTCTTACCTCTGCCATCATCTCCCCAGGTAGCCCTGAGCAAGTCGCTATCTCTCAGCACCACCTGCAATAGGAGAAATAATTCTTAAATAGTAGGCCTGTGATACAAAAGGGGAACCTATCCCACGACAGGGCCTGCATAGTAATACTGATCTACCTCAAAGGCTGTTGTAAGGATTAGTGAGATAATGTATGCAAAATACACTCTAAGGTACAATGTACACAATTCACCTTCTTTTATGATTATAATTATCTCCCTCAAAAACCAAGCCGTTGTATCTGTAGTGCTCAGTTCCCTATTAAATATGTACTCTACCACACAGGCATTAGGAGTGTCTATAGCTCATGTGTGAAATACTCTCCCCAACAAATAATGATATTTTCTTAAATTTGTGAAGGCTTACTTCTCAGTAAGCACACATGGGATTGATCTGTTACACTCAGAGCGCAATCCTACCTTGCGCTGGAATGGCGAGGCTGACAGGCCCGCACCAGATCCAGTGCAGGATAAGGGAGACTAGCGCCTCCCCATGGCAAGGGCATGTTCGTGCCTTTACCGTAGGGGAGTCTCCAGCCTCCCCATGTGCTACTTGGATCTGCGCCTGCTAAACAGCAGGTGCAGATCCGAGGAGACCATGCGCCCTGAATTGGGGCTGTGCAGCCTCCTGGGCGGGCTCAGGATTTGGCTTTATGGCCGAATCCTGGGCCCGCCTCCCTCCTGGGCTGGCTACCAGCCCACCCACCACCCACCCAGAAACATCCCCCCGCCCACTCCCTCCCCCGTCCCAACATGGCGCCTCCCTTGCACCAGCCGGCTTCGGTGTTGGTCCCATTGCTGTAGCGCTGACACGGGAGTGCCGCTAGACTGACATCATACCGATGGTATGACATAGCGTTGGCACGACAGGCATGCTTGGATTGCACTGCTCTTTTCTCTGTTATTGATAGTTTGCCCAGGCCAGCTCAAATGAGCTACTGCCTAGTTCAATATGAGGTATATCCCAGATGCTTCTACAGAGAGCTAGTTATCCCAGCCTCCGCAGGTCTTAATTTTGTGTACATCCATCTTGAGAAAAGATGGTAAATTGAAATGCTTTTGTACCCTATTGTGTCAGCCTGTTTTAGGAATCAGCTATGAGTTGTTCCTCATTTTATTTGTATGACTGTTACAGCTCATGTCCAGTACTTCTTTCTCTTAAAAATGGTAATATGAATTATGCAAATAATGTGGTTATTTTTTTCATTTGGCAACAGGATTTTGGATTGAGAATCTAACGATAATTGATATTTTATGGCTGCTATGTGAGTTGAAAGAGAATGCATTCAAATGTGGGCAAAATACTGTTGTAACAAGGATGTTGTGAACTTGTGGCAATACATTTCACAGCGCCATCCTATTTGGCGTGAAGCGCTGATGTTGTTGCGTCAGCACTATGGCATTAACACTGATGCGGGGGCGCCAAGTAGCACCCCCGTGTCAGCGCTAAAGCTCTCAAGCCGATGCTACAAGTGGTGTCGGCTTGAGAGCGCCAACGGGAAGCCTCCATTGTGCCAACTGAAGCCGGTCCATGCGATGGAGGAACCATCCCCTTCTGGGACAGGGATTGGTGCGGGGGAGGGACGTTGGGGGCGAGACATGGGCGGGCTCGGGAGGCGGTCATACGGGCCATATGGCCTGATTTGGGCCATGCGGTCTCCTCGGATCTGCGCCCGCTATTTAGCGGGTGCAGATTTGAGGAGCTCATAGGAGCACATCCGAGGAGCAAATGCTCCCTTGCCGTGGGGAGGCTCCAGCCTCTCCTATACTGCACTGGATATGGCGTTGGCCGGCCGGCCTCGCCATTCCAGCACAGTATAGGATTGTGCCCCCACATTCATTCTTTTTCTGCTCAATGTGAAGTTGCTTCTATGAAGCATCAGTATGCAATATTGGCTTTTTATGGCACAATGTGATGCATTGGCAAGGACTTATATGACAAGGACTTAACACATAAGCTTTGTGTGTTACTTAGAATAAAGTCCCATTCTGCTCAATGGGGTTTACCCGCATTAAAGCATGCAGATTTGGGAACATTTTAAAGGGCACCACTTTAAAAAAACTTTAAAAAGGGGCACCACTTTTTTAAAAAAGGGCACCACAAGAAAAAAAAGCAGTAGATGCCAAGATCCCGGAATTGTGCAGTTTTGTTTCCCTAGTTACCCACTGCATTTCATTCAGGGCACCAGAAGGCCTGCAGGCTTAGGCTAAGATCCTCCTCCTTCAGCCTGGTATTCCTCAGAATAAAATCACAGAAAGGAGGGGCTCTACAGTGCCCCAGAGTGCAATCCTCACCTGGAGTTGTTTTCAGTCGCTACGTCATGTCCGACTCTTCGCGGTCCCATGGACCACAGCACGCCAGCCTTCCCTGTCCTCCACTAGCTTCCGGAGTTCACCCAATTTCATGTTCATCACTTCGGTGACACTATCTAACCATCTCATCCTTTGCCGCCCCCTTCTCCTTTGCCTTTGATCTTTTCCAGCATGAGGGTCTTTTCTAAAGAGTCCTCTCTTCTCATGAGGTGGCCAAAGTATTTGAGCTTCAGCTTCAATATTTGTCCTTCCAGGGAGCAATCAGGCTTGACATCCTGTAGGATTGCCCGATTGGATCTCCTTGCAGTCCAGGACACTCTTAAGCGTCTTCTCCAACACTGTATTAGGCCAGCAAAGTTTGACTGGCAAAAGGGCCACCGTAAAGTATGTTTGGACTGCTCTCAGAGTCAGAGAGGTAGACACACAGATGTGTGCCACCCTCCCTGATTCGGAGAGTGGTCCGAACACTCTTTTCGGTGTCCCTTGTGCTGGCCAAACTTTGCTGGCCTAACTGTGCCAGTAGCGTAACTCAGCCCCTCTCCATTGCCTTCAGAGCCATTAGCATCCACAAGAGCAAAGCCAAAGAGATGCCTTAGCTTTTCTTTCCCAGCTGCTAATGGATCTGAAGGTGAGAGGGTCGGGGCGTTCACTACACATTACACAGGCATTCAGAAGCCTGAAAAAGAGAAGCCTGAAAAACACCTAGAGAAGTGCCCTGCCACCTCTCTAGGGATGCTACAGCACCTATAATACTGAGCATAAGGAAAAGGGTGAGATAGGTCACCAGTGTTTTGCTATCATAGACGCTGCTGCTTTCCTTTGCCTTTTAAATGGGAAATGATCAGAAGCTCATCCCATACCCTCTCTGCTTGACATGATTAATCATGAAAACTTATATCTTAGTACATTGATTTCCAGTATGTCAGCTAGCAGCTGACAGTATTGTGTCATCATAATGTGCTAAATCACTGCCCAGACTAGCTCTCAGACTAGCTTTCAACTCAAGAGAATTAAAACATCTCACTTTAATAAGGCTGTTTAATGCTAGAGAAGGTCACAGGCCTAGAATAATGATGCACAAGTAATAGCTGGGTATGGCCCAATTGTTCTCACATCAAGCGACAGAAGTCTGTTTTAGCTATTTCTGGATCCGTTTATTAGCTGAGTCACGCTTTACTGTCCGAGTGTGTAATTTACAGCCACGCTGTCTGGAGAAAACTTTTGGGTTTATAAAACAGTATAGTAGACCTCTGGATTGAATAGTAGTAGCTGTTATTGAAAGCTCTTCTGCATAGTCTCTACATCTGAGTTTGATGTATGTGAAGTCTACCTAAAACAGTAGGGACCAAACCCTTGTCAGTTTGCCTTGAGGACAATTTTGCTCTCTAAGAAACTTCCATAGAATCATGGCTGGTTCCTGGCCTGCCACAAAATGACCCATGTGCTCATCTGAAGTTACTGCAGGGCAGGGGCGCAGCGAATGAAAGTGCAGCCCAGTGCAGAGCACAAAATGTTGCCCCAGAAGTGACATCAGGAAGTGACACCACTGTTGCATTTTTGTTTTCTCTGGGTTTTCTGGCCATAACTTTTGATAGAGTAAAGATATTACACTCCGGTTTGTTTCTGCATTCTGCATTAAATTACCTTTCCAATGGTATATAACATGATGGTATTATTCATACATACCAAGGTTTTCACAATTCTGGCCGTTAATGTCAAGCTCAGATTTTTGCCCCCCCCCAAAGCTTGTTGCCCGGTGCAGTTGCACCCCCCTGCACTTCTTTAGCTATGCCCCTGCTGCAGGGATGACGTGGCTTTGTTTGGTCATGATTTGGTCATTTACAACCCAGTCCTGAGCTGCCTGGCTGCCACAGGTGCAGCAGTAGCCAAATGGCTCCCGCAACATCCCACAGCAGTCCCAGGAGGCTCTGCCAGAGAAGGGGTCATTCACATCTCTTCTCATCTCACCACAGATGGCCAGAGGCATAGGGAGGGTTCCGGGGGGGGGGAGTCTAGTGCAGTGTGCACTGACTTTGGCAACACGCAGCAGCACGGAAAAACCCACTCACTTTTCAGCCTTCCCACCCTCCCTAAATGGAGCGATTCCAGGCATGGGGAAGTGTGGCTGCGTGATGCACAGGGGCGCGCAGTGACATCACCCCACCCTAGGCATGCTGTGAGCCAAGTATGGCTCTGCCACAGATAAACTTAGCAGTATGAGGAACATAAGAAGAGCCCTGCTGGATCAGGCCAAAGGCCCATCTAGTCCAGCTTCCTGTATCTCACAGTGGCCCACCAGGGGCCTCAGGGAGCACACGAGACAACAAGATGCCTGCATCCTGTTGCCACTCCCTTGCACCTGGCATTCTGAAGTAGCCTACTACTAACATAAGGAGGTTGCACAACCCATCATGGCCTATAGTCCACGATGAACTTTTCCTCCAGAAATCTGTCCAATCCCCTTTTAAAGGCATCTAGGCCATATGCCATCACCACCTCCAGATAGGCATATTATATGTTAGGGGGACTGCCTGGGGAACTTATAGCTGCTACAGCAAGAATAAGTTAGGGCCTTGTGGGAGGGAGGAAAATAATGAGGTACTTAGTGAATCAGAGCCTTTCCGGAACCACCATTGCCTAACCCTGTATACCCTGTCTGTGTCCAGTTAATCCTTATCCTCACATTATGTTCTCCCATCATGTTTTCTCCATCTGACATGGTTTGTGTGTTCTCAGCATAAACCAATCTACTCCAGCATATCACAGAGAGTACAACAGCACACATTCAGGCATGCATTAATGATATATAGCAGCAGCCACAGTAGAGCTGGCACAGTAGAGCTAATGCAGGTAGATCCTTATCAAACGCAAGTAGCCAAACCTCACTGCAAATATTTACTTATTTTAACCTGGGCTAGGCCTGGTCAGTGTCTTCTGGTGGCACGCCAGAACAAGAGCTTTTTCACTGGCACAGGTCTGTCTGTGCCTTGAAGGCTTACCCCTGCGTAAGGAAACAAATGTTCCTTTACCCAGAGGAGAACTCTGGGACTCCCCCCACCCTTCAGGATGCTGGGCAGGAGAAGCATAGGATTGAATGGAAATTTCTATTCTTTCCTTAGAAGAAATTCAAGGCAGTTACAGTAATTAAATAAAAACATAACTAAGAGCAATGCATCAAATTAACCACAGCACATGTTAACCTGCCAGAAAAAGAAACAAATTTAAAAACATACTAAACATGAGAGAGAGAGAGAGAGAGAGAGAGAGAGAGAGAGAGAGAGAGAGAGTTCACAGTAGGCCAGCACAGGTCTGCTGAAACAAACAAACAAAAATAAAAGCCTTGAGGCAGAACTGAAAGATTAGCAAAGCGGCCATTGGCCTCCTCACACAAGGTGCAGAGTTCTACAGAGTGGGGGCTGCCACTGAGAGCTCTCTCACAGGCAGTGGTGTTATCCAGGGGGTTCTCCCAGGTTCTATAGAACCGGTTGTTAAACGGCCGGGCCCTGCCCACTTGCTTACCTCAGCTGGCTTTGGGGTTTTTTTTGCTCCGGCTATGACGTCATAGAACCGGTTGTTAATTTATTTGAATACCACCACTGCTCACAGGTCACCACCAAGCAAACCCTCACCATGACCAAACCCACAAGAGGGCCTCCCTAAAAGATCTTATCAGCTCATGTGGATGGAGGCAGCCTTCAGTTACTTTGGCCCAAAGCCACTGGGCTTTCATGTGCTTGGAAATGTACTGACAAGCAATATACAATAGTCAATAAAATCTGTGATTGAACTCTGGCAGGTAAAAGGTCTGAATTTACTAGGTGTGATGTTTCAGTGCTTGCCATTCCCCATTGCTCTAGCATGCACAAGTTTCACCCTCAAAGTGGCTGTCTGTGTTTAGAAATTTGTTCAAAATCTTACCCATACTAGTATGCAAGCCCTATGGAACACACTGGGACTTGCTTCCAAGTAGATATGTTTAGGATTGCACTGGAAGACAAACACAATATAACAAGGATGTACCTTCCTCCCCGCCCCCTGCCCTCCCGGAGGATGATACCCAACAATGATTATTATTCAGTGATTGTCAGGAAGTCAACATGTAAGCTGTCTGGGTAAGCCACAAGTGTAATTTGTGTCAAGCTCAATGTGTACTGTGTGGGACAAACCTAGGCTTTCCACCAAATACACACTTGACAGGGAGCTCCACCCAAATTCGACGCTAGTAGTTGTATAGTAGTTGCGTTTGGAAACCTGATTGTTGTCTTAAACTTGACATTTTTGGGGTGTGCACGTAAGCAACTAACAGTGGGATCTTGTGATGTGTAAACCCTGTTTCATTTATTGGAGACTTACTCCTAGGTAAATGTGCATAGTATTGCTGTTTTAGAAATGTAATCTGTAATGTAATCTGGAGGGGGGGACGGGACAGGGGGCGGGGGAAGGTAAATCCTACTTACAGAGATGTAATCTGTAAGTAGACCCCCCAGCTGTAGAGACAGACTTCTGAATGTGCTGGAATCTGAACATATATGTTTCCATATATCACTGGTATCACATTCAGCTCCTTTGGAGAGGTAAAACCATTACTTCAATAATTATTCAGTTTCCCAGAATGGGAAGGGTTCTCATTAGCTCAGAATTGGGGAGATCCCAAACCTTCAAGTATTGTTCAATGTTACTAAACTTGTCAAAACTGGCTGCTTGTCACGTCAACCTTAATTCCTTTGAACATCAAACATCAGATTTCTTTTCCCCTAATGCCGCATTATTGCATTTTATACTGATAAAGTTAAATAATTCTTTGCCCAGCAGTGCTGTGACTCATTGGAGGAGTCAGAGGATTTACAGTCTAAACTGACTAACATTGTTCCTTGTTTTCCCAGCTGTTTCTCTCACACTTTCGCCTAAGCAGCCTTCCTGGATAATTTGGTATTTTTATTTAAATTGTATAAATGTCAGAAATACATTTTAGCCTCCAAAATGTAATTGAGGGTGGTGGAGTCATTGGGCACCAACCAACCATGTGCAATATGATTACACTTCGCAGCCACTTGTGAATATTTATTCCTTCTATGTTATTTATGGCTGTGTTTTATTATGATTTAATACCAGGTTCAATGCTTCGGAGAGTTGCTGAGCTCAATGGCTCTGAAGCCTGAAATAGATGTGTGTGCATGTCTGTATATGTGTGTGTACATCTGTATCAGGTGTAACTGTACGTTACATGGCAAACCTATGACACCCACATACTGCTGATATGTGGCTAAGGAATATTTTGCAGAGGAAGATCGGACATGAGAGATGTTTAATGATTCCACTGATTCTCCTAAAGACTTCTGTACATGTCACCCCCCTCCAGCTCAGTTAGGGGGAAAAGCCTGGAAGAGAATTGGCAGATAGGAAATTGTGCAGAACTTCCCCGACCATCTGACAACTCTCTCCTGCCAAAGGAGTAGTTTGGGAAATGCATGTTGGTAACAACAACAACAACAACAACAACACTTGCATTTATATACCTCCTTTCTTAAGATCACTAGATTTCTCTAATGACTGTAACTCAAGGCGGTTTACATAGGCAGACTTTGATTTGCAAACCCGAAGGTTTTTACAATTTACAGAAATGTTCTATCTTTCAAGAACAACACTCATACAGATCTTTCTTTCTGGATTTAGCCTTCTTTCTTAGCCACCCGTCTGTCCTCTGCTGGCTGATATGAGGCTTCAATGCTCCCACCAGAGACGCAGCTGACTTCAGCACACTCCTCCTCCCACGAGGCAGCTGGCACTCAGCTTTTAATCAGCCGCAGTTTGTGAGGTCTGCCACTCACAGAGACTTCCAGTAGTCTCAAGCTCATGACCTTCAGATCATCAGCTGTTATCTTCGGGCAAACGGAGGCATTAACCCTCTCGTCTAAATCTTCTGCTGAGATTCTTCTTCTGGTAATGCTTGGTTATGCCCTGACTGTCTGTCATGATGTCAGTGATCTCAGTGGTCTTTAAACTTTTGAAACTGGAGCTCACCATCATATGGGAGCTGTGATACAGTGGAGGTTTTTTTTTTCCAATTTATCAGCCCACTACTATGTTTACATCACAATCCTATGTGTATCTAGTGTTAGACGAAAGCCCCACTGACTGTGCAATACTATCCCTCCCCTTGCATCGACGGTATGTCATAGTGTCAACACAAGGGGCGGAGCGCCGGCGTACGGGCACTGAGCAGCACCCCCGCATTGGCGCTCCAGCTCTGAAGCCGACACTACTCATAGCTTCAGCGTCAGAGCGCCGACGGAGAGCCTGCCTTGTGCCAATTGAAGCCAGTTGGTGCAAGGGAGGCTCTGTCCCATATTGGGACAGGGTTTGATGGTAGGGAGGGAGGTGGGGGCGGGACTTGGGCGGGATGTGGGCGGGCTTGGGAGGTGCCCAGTCGTGAGCCCAGTCGTGATGCCACGCGGCCCTGATTCAGGCCACATGGTCTCTTAGGATCTGTACCAAGGATCCAAGGAGCAAATAGGGGAGGCTGGAGCCTCCCCTACGATAAGGGAGCGAAAGCTTCCTTGCCGTGGGGGGGGGGCTCCAGCCTCTCCTATGCAGCGTTGGATATGGTGCAGCCGAGTCGGCCTCGCCATTCCAGTGCTGCATAGGATTGTGCCCTGAGTTAGGACTTACTTCCTAACTAGGAGTAAATAGGACTTACTTCCAAGTAAGTGTATGTAGCCTTGCAGGCTTACAGCCCAATCATACCTAAGTCCCCATGCAGCAATGGCCTGGCTACCGCTGCATCCTATAGGGGATTTTCAGCCGTGGGAGGTCTCCTTGGGGTACGTCCCAGCAGCCACAACAGGTCAACTCAGGCCTGCACCAGCTCAATTGCTGGTGCAAGTTCATGTTGGTCCATGAAGGTGGATCAGGCCCAGGAAGGGGCTTGGGATTTGGTCTCTCCCGCCCCCCTCCCAGGCCTGATCTCCTCACTGCCCCATCACTGCCCCATTCCACCCACCTCTTCTTGTTCTGCCCTTCCCTATCTCATCCAAGCCCCTTCCTGCTATCCTCCCAATCCCCAGTGTGGGTTTACCTGCTTCGGCGGTTGTCCATTAGAGTATGGAAGGCCCCTGCAGCCTCCCCACCAGCACGGCCACTGCGCTCATTGGCTGAGGCCACTTTATGACAGCCATAAAGCAGCCTCCACCTGCGCAATGCTAGTTACTCCTAAGGGGGAAGTGGTTAGAATTGGGGCCTTAATTTTTCAGTTCCTTAACATCTTTGGGCTGGCTGCAGTGGTGGGATTCAGGGGGTTCGCCCAGGTTCTATAGAACCAGTTGTTAAATGCCCCCCCCACTCGCTTACCTCGGCTGGCTTCGTTTTTTTTGCTCCAGCTATGACATCATAGAACCGGTTGTCAATTTATTTGAATCCCACCACTGGCTGGCTGGAATAGTTGCCGACACTGGGGGCATCATTTCTAAACAAAAGCATCATTTCACTTATTCATTATGTGGGATGTTAGGAACAATAACAGCGCCACTATTTGTGTGCCATGATCATGCCTCGATTCCTCAACTGTCTCAGTTAATTTAGTGACAGGATGTGCAGCTGATACCTAATAGCTTCTAGTTCCTGCTTCCATCCTCTTTGCCTGAGCAAATATCTTCCTGGCTGGCCTTTGCTTGGACTCACTCAACCTGAGCCCTGGTTTTAAGGTGGGGTTTGTTTGTTTTTGGCTACACTGTAAAGATGAATGGGGGTGACAGATGTAGTCTTTGTCCATTCTGCTGCCTGCCCAGTTGAGTCAACCAGTGTATCTGTTGTCCCTCCCTGTGATCCATGGAATTAAATAAAGGATAGCCCCAGGGGAAAAAACAGTCTAGGTGTAGCCTCGAGCTTTTGCTAAAAATTACTTATTTTATTATTTCATGTAAATTGAATTCTCATATTCATTTTGATTACCATCTTCCCCAGGGGCAAAGAATCTTCATGCAATCTGGCATATAGGTGATTAACAGTGATTCTCAAACTTTTTAGCACTGGGACCCACTTTTTAGAATGATGATCTGTCCAGGACCCACCAGCAGTGATATCATGACTGGACGTGCTGTCATTGTGACACCAGAGCCTGCTGCTTTCTTGAGAATGCAACAATATGCCGGGGTTATTTCTCAGCCATTTTCCAATATCAAAGTGAATCACAAAGGGAGAAAAGCCTGTTCACAACCTTGACACAAGAAAACACAGCCCTCCCCCTTTGCAGCATCCCATCTCCCCATGTTTTCAATGTGGCTGCTCCAGGTGCTTCGCGACCCACCTGGAATTGGCTCACGGCCCACAGTTTGGGAACCACTGGGCTAAAATATCTTTGAATAACCTCCCTATGATCCACCAATTTTCAACCATGTGCCATTCTATCAGCATAATGTTGAAGCCCTCTTGCATTCCACTTTTCTTGACCCTGTTCTCCTTGCATCATACACAAGCAGTGAGAATGCTGGGAACACAAAAATACTTCCCAACGTGGATAAAAATGTGTTGATGATTTTTCTGGCCAAAGGCCAACATTTGTCCTAAAGACATTCAATACGTATTGTTCTTAAGTTCCAGATATTGCATAAAACTTTGATCCTGTTAGATTTTATGGCATGGAAAAATATTGGTCTAAAGATTTATTTGACATTTGTTTAACAATTCAGACTGGAATTTCGTTGTTCGTTGAATCTGGGTTAATAACATTTGCAGAGCTGCCAGCTGAAGATAAAACTTACTCATATCACCTTTCAGTAGAGGTGACCTAAAGTGGTTGGTGTGAAAATGTAAATTTACAGAGAGTTGGCAAAAAGCTTTCTCATTGGATCAAAGATTATGCCGTTTCTTCTAGCCTCTGTAGTTTTGTTTGTGCTGAGTATGTACTTTCTCAACTTGTTTTAATGATCTGACTAAATGTCTATAAACATATTCTCCAGGTTCAAATTATGGTCATAAGAACATAAGAACAGTCTTGCTGGATCAGTCCAGGGACTATATAGTCCAGTTTCCTGTATCTAAGAGTAGTCCACCAGATACCTCTGGGAGCACACAGACAACATGGTATCTGTGTTCTGCTGCCACTCCCTGGCACCTGACATTTAGAGATAGGCTACATCTAAAACTCAGAAGTTGCATTCAGTGATCAGGATGATTTTGGAGCTTGGGTTCCTAGCAGATTTTTGCGTTTGCTCATTTTTGCTGATGCCACAGTGAAGATGAAGTGGTGTGGCATCCTTGTGTCATGTTGTATACGTGTGTGGTGTCCTTGGGGCCTCTCTACATGGTTAGCAAAGGTGTCTGTTATTGTGCTGCTCATTCCCAACAGCTGGCAGGGGGACATCTCTCCATCATTGGCCACTTATTGGCCTTGCACCTTCTCCTGCCCCTGCTCCCACCTCCTGCTACATTCATCATGTGGCACTCCTCTTGCCACCAGCATTGGGGTTGGGTGGGGTTGGGTGGGTGCAGTGATTAGCTCCTTGGATTAGCTCCAAGGTGCATGGACATACCAACAATGATGTATGCTGCTTTGTGAGTGTCAAGCTGGGAGGGCTATGCTGGAATGGCACTGACTGGATGAACATAAGAGGAGCCCCGCTGGATCAGGCCCATCTCATCCAACATCCTATATCAATCAGTGGTCCACCAGATGCCTCTGGGAGCACACAAGACAACAAGATCCCTGTATCCTGTTGCCACTCCCTTACACCTGGCATTCTGAGGTAGCTTACTTCTAGTACTGGGGGTTAGGATACAATTAATGTTGCACCACAATCTGTACAGACTGAGTTGCTGACTGGTTTATTGAAAAGGATTTTGTTGTTCAGAATTTCATGACTATTCCTTCAAAATGTGATGTAGAGCACAATCCTAACCTGGAGTTAGCCCAGCACATTTCAGCCGACAAAGTTTGGCCCGCACACTGTAACATATGTTTGGACCACTCTCGGAGTCAGAGAGGCTAGCACACAGATGTGCACCATCCTCCCTGACTCTGAGAGTGGTCCAAGCGTGTTTTTCGGTGGCCCTTGTGCCAGCCAAACATAGCTGGCCTAACTGTGCCAGCCTAACTCTAGCTTAGGATTGCACCCATAGAAGAATAAACAGCTTTCTGAAATATTTTTCCTAAGGTTTTTGAGGCTTAAAACATACAACAGTTATCCCTGAAATATCAGTTATGTATACAATACATTAGCAGACAGAGGCATAACTAGGGTGAAGCCTAAGGGGCATCTGACCAGGGCACTACACCAAGACGGGTGCAAGACCGTCTCTTTCAAGAATCTGGAAGTGACTGCCTTGCGCTGTTTATGGTTCTCCCCAGAGGAGGAGGCGCTGAACTCCTTCACGCCCCCATTGCTTCTGTGCAGAAGGCTCCCCTTTGAAGGGGCACTACCTTTAAGGAGGAGCTTTTGCCAGAGAAAGAAGGGGACAGAAAGAAGCCTCCAATGCTTCCTCCCCTAAGGAGAACCCAGAAGTGATATCATAGTGTCATGTGACGTTATGATGTCACTGTCCAGGGTCCTGGGAAGTCCTCCTTGCCCCCAAGAGTGGTCCAAATGCACTTTATGGTGCATTTGTGACATTCCTAGGTCAGCACCAGGGACTTATGATGGCCTAACTCCAAGTTAGGATTGGGCAGCTGGAATGTAAATGCACTCTCTGAAAATATTTTTACAGACCATCAGAATGGGATAGTATGAAACAATTATGTGGTAAGTGCAGAATCCTTTGTTCTTGGCTGGAACTGCCTAGCCAAAATATTAACGGATAGCAGATTTTCTTTTTAAGATAGTGTTTCTTAAACACTAATATAACTCTAGACTAATGTTAGCCTACTGCTGCTGTTGAGAATAATACAGAATTCTCATGTTTGGGCCATTTTGAACAATTGTCACTTAACAGTTGCACAACACACAATGGGAAAGGAATGCACACCTTCCTCTGGTATTATTTTTTGTCCTTAGGACAACCTGTGTGTGTGTGTGTGTGTGTGTGTGTGTAGTAGTAGTAGTAGTAGTAGTAGTAGTAAGTGGGGGGACCTAATGCATTTAAATTGGTTATTTTGGTAGAAGTGTTCCCTGTGCCATGGCTGATGATTTTGATATACCTATGACCGGAACTGTGCTCAGGAAAAGGAAGGATAAAGGAAGCTCTTTAGAGCAATGGTTCCCAAACTGTGGGTCAGGACCCATCACTGGGTCACGAGCCAATTTCAGGTGGGTCGCAAAGCACCTAGAGCAGTCATATTGAAAGTATGGAAAGATGGGATGCTGAAAAGGGGGAGGCCTGTGTGGTTGTTTTGTTTGTGTCAAGGTTGTAAATAGGCTTTTTTTTTTGGTTCCGATTCACTTTGCTATTGGAAAATGGCTGAGAAATAACCCAACTTATTGCTGCAGTCTCTGGAAGCAGCAAGCTCTGGTGTCACAATTACATCACTTCTGGTGGGTCCCGGACAGACTGTCATTCTAAAAAGTGGGTCCCGGTGCTATAAAGTTTGAGAACCACTGCTTTAGAGAGAACTTAAATCTCTGTAATCATTCTGTGTGATTGTTGTTACTGTAGTGTTCCCCATAAAGCTTACATCTTTCTTTGGTTGGCTTCATACAAACTCCCTATTTTTAGCAGCATGCTACAAATATTGTCTCCATGGTGATATTATTAATCACGTTTCTATACTGCTCTTCCTCTAACAAGCTCAAACTAACGTACATGAGTTTGTTCCATTTTGTCGTCTTAACACAACTCAGGGAGCTACGTTGGTCTGGGTTAGACTGAAGACCCAATCTTACTTGGATGCCACAGTGACCCCCATACCCTAAGGAGTCCAGCAAGGGGGAGAGAGGAGAAGTGCCAGAGTGCAGGCAGCACTACACTAGCATTGGCCCTCCCAGTAACTTATGATGTAGCCCATTGTCCATGGAGCAGCAAACCAACATTGGTTCCATCTCAGAGCAAAGCTCTGAGCACAATCATAAGAACATAAGAAGAGCCCTGCTGGATCAGGCCAAAGGCCCATCTAGTCCAGCTTCCTGTATCTCACAGCGGCCCACCAGGTGCCCCAGGGAGGCATGAGACAACAAGATGCTTGCATCCTGTTGCCACTCCCTTGCACCCAGTAACAGTAGCCCTCCACCTTTGTAAGGAGGTTGCACAATCCATCATTGCCTTTCCTCCAGAAATCCGTCCAATCCCCTCTTAAAGGCATCAAGACCAGATGCCATCACCACCTCCTGTGGCAAAGAGTTCCACAGATTAACTACCCGCTGGGTAAAAAAATACTTCCTTTTATCTGTTTTAACTCTTATCTCCCAACCCTCAGTTTTAGCAGATGCCCCCTGGTTCTGGTATTTTGAGAGAGGGAAAAGAACATCCCTCTATCAACTCTATCCCTTCCATGCATAATTTTGTATGTCTCAATCATGTCCCCCCTCAGGCGCCTTTTTTCTAGGCTGAAGAGCCCCAAACGCTGCAGTCTTTCTTCTTAAGGGAGGTGCTCCAGCCCCGTAATCATTTTTGTCGCTCTCTTCTGCACCTTTTCCAACTCCACTATGTCCTTTTTGAGATGCGGCGACCAGAACTGGACACAATATTCCAGGTGTGGCCTTACCATAGATTTGTACAATGGCATGATAATATTGGCTGTTTTATTCTCAACCCCTTTTTTAATTACCCCAAGCATGGAATTGGCCTTCTTAATTGCTGCCGCACACTGGGTCGACACCTTCATTGAATTGTCCACCAGCACCCCAAGATCTCTCTCTTGAGCTATCACAGACAGCTCAGAACCCGTTAGCCTATAGGCGAAGTTTTGGTTTTTTGCCCCAACGTGCATCACTTTACATTTGTCTATGTTGAAACGCATCTGTCATTTTGCTGCCCATTCCCCCAACTTGGAGAGATCCTTCTGGAGCTCTTCACAATCCTTTCTGGTTTTCACCACCCGGAAAAGTTTTGTGTCATCTGCAAACTTGGCCACCTCGCTGCTTATCCCTGTCTCCAGGTCATTTATGAATAAGTTGAAAAGCACGGGCCCCAAGACAGATCTCTGGGGCACTCCACTTTTCACCTCTTTCCATTGTGAAAATTGCCCATTGACCCCCACTCTCTGTTTCCTGGCCCTCAACCAATTCTGGATCCATAAGAGGACCTGCCCTCTTATTCCCTGACTGTGAAGTTTCTTCAGCAGCCTTTGCTGGGGGACTGTGTCAAACGCCTTCTGAAAATCCAGGTATATGATATCCACAGGTTCTCCCACATCCACGTGCCTGTTGACCTTTTCAAAGAATTCCAAAAGGTTTGTGAGGCAAGACCTACCCTTACAAAAGCCATGCTGACTTTCTTTTAGCAGTACTTGTTCCTCTACGTGTTTTAGGATTTTATCTTTGATGAGGCTTTCCACCATCTTACCCGGAACAGACGTTAGGCTGACCGGCCTGTAGTTTCCAGGGTCCCCCCTTCTCCCTTTTTTAAAGATTGGCGTGACATTGGCTATCCTCCAATCCTCTGGCACCGTGGCCGTTTGAAGGGACAAGTTGCATACTCTAGTTAAGAGGTATGCAATCACCCAGTCCCAATGCCACCAGCTAAGGAAGCACTTACCAGGGCAATCCAAGCAAGTGCAGGGCCAATGAACTGCTGTTACTAAGATGAATTCACCCATGTTGCCCCTGGAATGAGCAACACAACTATGGTAACTCTCACCAAGCACAGGTCCTAGGAACACTGATGCACAGAAATACCACAGCACCCTTAACTGCTACACGAGCTATTGCGGTGTAAAGAGAAAGGGGGTCTAAGTGTCAAGTAGGGAACTCCTAGGAATCCCAGCATACAGGGCTCCAGTCCCCTTATGGCACTCACACAAACTCACACATCCAAGAAATACCATTTTAACTGTAGCAGAGGAAGGGTAGAAAGATATCTCCTTTGAAAGACAGCAGCCAGGACATACCATGTGTGATACAAAGACACATGTCACTCCATGGCAAGAGTCTGAATTGCTGGCCCAGGGTCATGTAGTAATTTTTTTATCATAGAGCAGGACTTTGAACCCAGGTTTCACCTGTCCAAAGTCTCTGTTCCTTGCTCCCCTTTGATGTGCTTATTTTGCATATTTCCTTTATCCTAGTATTTTATAACCTTGAAGATGATAAGTGCAGACTAGGTTTCATTGAGTAAATAAGGGACTTCTAATGTCCACAGAAAAGTGCAGGTCCTTCTCTGCCCTTTTGAGAAAGGACTAGGCAGCAAGCTGTGTGAATAAACCATTTCTTGATCATCTTATACTGAATCATCATGGAGATATTTCTGGTTTTGCATGAACAGATCTCAATAGCCTTATTGAGGTGGCTGTTGCACTACATATGGTAAAGGAAATAATTCCCCTTATCTCAAGTTGCACTGCAATGACTTCCTACACTGGATTCAGCACAGGCTAGCCAGTGCAGGATATGATTGGGCTGCCCATGAGTAATATCAAAATTGTGGGGACAGGGATAAGATTTTCAGAGCGCAATCCTTGCAGTTAGGCTGGCACAGTTAGGCCAGCAATGTTTGGCTGGCACAAGGGACACTGTAAAGTATGTTTGGACCACTCTCGGGGCACAATCCTGAATAGCACTGGATTAGCAAGGCCGGCCGGGCAGTGCCAAATTCAACGCTGTTCAGGACGGGCTGGAGCCTCCCCACGCAAAGGAGCATGTGTTCCCTTACTGTAGGGGAGCCTCCAGCCTCCTCTATGTGCTCCTCAGATCTGCGCCTGCTAAAGAGTGGGCACAGATCCGAGGAGATTGCGTGGCCCGAATCGGGGCCATGCAGCCTCACTGATGGGCTTAGGAAGTGGCCGTACGGCCACCTCCCAAGCCCGCCCAGGTCCTGCTTCCCCCCTCCCACCAATCCCCATCCCGAAATGGGACAGAGAATCCCTTTTGCTGACTGTCTTCGGTTGGTGCAAGGGAGGCTCTCCATCAGCGCTCTGAAGCCGATGCTGCTCGTAGTGTCGCCTTCAGCGTTGGAGCGCCGACGTGGGGGTGCTGCTTGGTGCCTGTGCGCCGGAGCTTAGCCCCTTGCGTTGATGCCATGATGTCGCGTCAACGCAAGGGGCATGCTAGGATTGTGCTGCTCAAGTCAGGGAGGCCAGCACACAGATGTGTACCATCCTCCCTGACTTGGACAGTGGTCCAAACGCGCTTTACGGTGGTCCTTCTGCCAGCCAAACATTGCTGGCCTAACTGTGCCGGCCTAACTCCAGGTTAGGATTGCGCCCTCAGAGTCAGAGAGGCCAGCACACAGACGTGCCCATCCTCCCTGACTCTGAGAGTGGTCAAAACACACTTTATGGTGTCCTTTGTGCTGGTCGAACTTTGCTGGCCTAACTCCAGGTTAGGATTGCGCCCTCAAGGAATGAATGGATGGTCAGTAGGTCAGTGAAGGTGCATAGCTTCAAGGTCTTACGTAGATCATCTGATCCCTGTCTCTGATTTGTTTGTCCACTGGCAAACAGGGGAATAAAAGATTTGAAAAATAACTATCTTTCTGTTAAAGCTTTGAAAGTTTAGCAAACCAAAAAGTGTTACTGTATGGATTCCTTTTTATCTTCTACTACTACTGTACTGGGGCCATTTTTATGATGCAGAGAACAAGTCAGATGGAATGATTTATATAAAATCCAGCTTTAGATTTGAAGCTCTTTCTCTCCTGGAGCAACAAGCAAGTGAAAGAAACTTGAGGCAATAGATTAAAAATTCTTTCTTTAGGATCTGTGCTAAGGGACATTTCCAGATATGCTTCATGCTATACAAAATGACATCATAATGCACAGTACTTGGTACATTGTAAATTCCGCATCAACAAGCTTCATGGAGCAGGCACCATTTTGCCAAAAGAGTAATTTGTGTGGTGTGACTGATGTGTTTCCACAGATTCTATCCTTTTTGCATACATATGCACATACTGAGCAGATCAGTACATAAGATGTTTTGAGAATCACTTTGAAATAACTATATAAAGGACTGTGACCAAATGCTTGAATTATGAGTTCTCAGTGTAGAGAATCTTTGTTGCTTGCAAAGAGCTGCAATGGGTTTCCTTTCCAACACTTGACAGAGGATAAGAGTCACTTAATCTTGTGTTAAGTGAAGGTGTGCTTTAGCAAATGAGGAAGCAAATAGGAATATTCCACTCCAACCTGGAAAGCATTTTCGGAGTCATATAATGAATTGTAATGTGTACCTGGAATTCCAAGTGCTAAAATGTATAGAATTCCAGAATTGCTGGATTACTGACACCATATGGGTTGCTGACATGGGTTATGACATGGTTACTTTTGTTCTTTTCACAATCAGTATTCAGGATGGGGAGCACAGGTATGGGGAGAAACTATGTCAGTTGCTTCTCCTGTTGACACAACCCAAGCATTACTCTAGGTGTGGTCCAAACATACTTACACAGTGTCCTTTGTGCTGACCCAAACTTTGCTGGCCTAACGATGCCAGCCTAACTCCAGGTTAGGATTGTGCCCTAAATGAAAGAACAGAAATTGATGATTGAGTAAGACCTTAAAGTGTATATTTTAAGTTCATTTTACTGTATCCAACAAATAATTACAGTACAGGATTACAAGTCTGATTTTAGGCTGCAAGCCTAAGCACACTAACTAGGAAGCAAGTTCCACAGAGTTGGATTTATGAGTAAACGTGTGTTGGATTGGATTTCCGTTATGTCTGAAGAACAGGCAAAATTTCTTTCTAAACTAAATTAGCCATCAGTTCAATCATGTGCGTGCAAACAAGGATCACTATGGTTAAAGCTGTGGTTAATCCTATTTATACCACTAGATAACAGTGGTAGCCATGTAATTATCCCCTTTCTTCTCCGTATCCTTAGCCATTCAAACTTGCAATTTCTAATTGGGGGTAGGAATTTGGTATAAGAGATGGATGATGTTCCTAGAGGGAAGAGTATCCAGTCTTAATATTTTGTGTTTGTGTGTTTAATTTCCATGGCTGTGACCGCATGCTTTGCTGTGACTACTAATTCAAATTTATCCATTCCCAAATCCTTGTGATCCCCTTTAAGATACTTATAAACACAAGAAGATCTCCCCTGTAGCCTTTTCATCTTCATACTGTATAGCCATAAGATCATTATTGGAGCTCCCATCAGCATAGCAAAGACCTTCTGTACTGTGGTCGCCTCTTGTAATGCTTCCGATTTCCTCTTCTTAAGCATGTTCTATGAAGTTAAGATTATCAAAGTCGACACAAAATGCCAGCTAAGTCCTTAAACTGGGCTTTGTACCATGACATAATAATTCCTTCCATCTTGTTCTTAAAAATTAAACTTTGGCTGCACTGCTGGAAGCCAATCAGTTTCTCTTGGCCTGGCAGTCAACTGCTCTGAACCCTTACCTTTGGCAAGAATTCTGGGAATAAATGCTGTCTGCATTGCGGCTAGATTGAGGGACTCCGAGACTTGTAAAAACAGATTTTTAAGCAAGCCGCAGTAATTAGAATAGGTAAGAAAAAGGACTGCTTGGACTCAGAATGTATGGTTTTGACTAATTGATTTTTAAAAGGCTAACAAAACTTCAAAGAATGCTGAATTTCCACTGTAAATATTCCTTGGAGCATTTTGATGTCATGTGCATGATATCATGGCTCTAACACACATCCCAAGCCATGTACTTGCAGATATTTCTCTTGTTTATTTTCAGAGGACAGTTCTTGGTGTGGATAAGAAAAATACTTCTGTGTGCAGAAAGTATGAGGAAAAGCGCTCTCTCTGTGTGTGTGTGTGTGTGTGTGTGTGTGTGTGTGCGCGCGCGCTTTGCAATCCCTTTAGAATGTAATTGAATTGCTAAGACTACTAATTGCTAATTACTAAAGGAGTAGAATAACTCACAGCCAATCCTGTACCCGGCTGTGCCCAGGGCTCCAATGGTGCCAAAATGGCAACTGCTGGATCCTGAGGTCACCAGAATACAACTGGAGGTCTCCTTGTGGGAAGGGAGCATTTGCTCCCTTACACGGGGGAGACTGCCGCTGTCTGCAATGGGTCTCCTTGGTTCTGTGTCCATGTCTGAACGGGTGCAGAATCAAGGAGGCCCGTGTTGGACCACCTGGCTTGGGAGGGGGTTGAGGATTTGGTGGCAGTAGGTGCCACCGTCTCCACCCCTCTCCCATGCCCCATCCTCCCTTCCTTCTGCCCAGTTCTGCCCACTCTCCGCCTCCCCAGCCCCCCAAACCTTACCACTGGCCAGTGCTAGGCAAGTGCTGACCAGCCTTCTGTACTGCGCTGAGGCCCAGCACCAATTGCTATTGGCCTAGCACCAACACTCTACCCTCTAGTGGTGCTCATACGTGCTGTATGAGTGTCCTACCGACAGTAGACCCTCAGGATCGGGCTCCAGTCACAGATGCTCTACATATGTTCAGGATAATCTTTTTGACAAGAGTCACAAAGAAGGAAGAACAAGCAGCGTCCCAATGGCAGTGTGTGTCATTTGATAATGTTTGGCTGGGACAGCCATCCAGCCCAGTGGTTCCTAAAGTCATCCATGGGAGGAGGGAACCGCTTATGTATTTGCAGGGGCAGGGCTGCAGCAACAATATGATCTCCAGAATCACGCTGCTGCCAGGGGTGGGAGTGGTTTTTTTTTACCAGGCTCTAGTGCTGGGGTCCTGGGGAGCCCTGCATAGGGCTTCCCAAGCCTCCAAACTTGCCTTCCTCTTCTCCCCACCCCTTAAAGGGACAGGTCTGGTGGGTTGTGACCCACCAGTTAGGGAACCACTGACCAATTTCATTGGGGAGCTGGGGATTTGATGAAGGCTTCCCTTGGAAAGGGCTAAGAATTGAGGCTCAAGGATTTGCTGAGTGAGCCAAAAATGCATATCATTGTGCACATGATTCACCACTAGGAGCTGAGTGGTTGCATCTGTGATTGGATAGTGATTACGTCACCCAAGCAGCTTAACAGAAGTTCAGCAGCCAAGGCTCCCCCAAGAACGACACAGTAGATACCTTCGCCAAGCATCTATTTACAAACGTACAGCAGTTCAGCAAAGCATTTCTTCGCCAACACCATATACATACACAGCAGTTCTCCCTTCGCTCACTCTCTGACCAATCCTTACTCCTACAACAACCTACACAGTGCATTGGAAACAGCCTGGTTAAGTGCTGCTGTGCACCAATCAGATCACTTTGATTGTCATAATTAGGTGATCGCTCTCACCTGTGTGCATGACTGTGCCCTTTGCAATCACAGCTGGTGGTGATTGGCCTCCATCTTTTGGCCTTGCTTTCTTCAGGCTTGCAAAGTTCGGGGTTGAGGCAAATGCCAACTCTGACAGCATCAGCTGATCCATTATTTCAACCAGCTGGCTGTAGGACTGTCCTAAAAGGAAGAATGTTTGCCTGTATAAAGGAACTCTATAGTGTCTTCTGTTGAGAATATAATGGGTAAGTTCCTATGTTTTAAAACTAATTTTGCATATTGCAATAAGAGAAAGAGACGGATGGTGTTGGTGTGCTGGAATTACTGTCTAGCGCTTTGATAACGTGAAATGCAGATAGTATCACTTTGCTGCTGCTGTTTGTCCTTTCAACATCCATATATGCTGAATAGCATCTATAAGTTGTCCTTACAGCCCAATTCTAATTGAAATAAACCCCCTACAGAAACTGCCTTGCCAGTGGACCCTGTCCGGGACCCACCAGAAGTAATGTAATGGCTGGAAGTGCAGTCATTGTGACTCCAGAATCTGCTGCTTTTTTGAGAATGCAGCAATAAGTTGTGTTATTATTTCTCAGCCATTTTCCAATAGCACACACACGGTGCGTATGTGTGGGGGGGGGCGGGGGAGTTGCATTTGCTGCTGTTAGGGAACAAGCCTCTGCAGTCCCAATGGGTCTCCTTGGATCTCTGCCAGTTCCCGTTGTTGCTATTTTTTGAGTTAGTCAGCTGTTCTTACGCCCTGCCCCTGAGCCAGAGTTAATTCCTCGATTGCACAAGTACCTGTTCCTTCACTTCTCATTCCCTGCAATTAGAATCATGTTTGAAGTTGACGGGCGCGGAGAGTCATGAACGCTGGTCAGGAGGTGACCTCCTTTGGAATATATGAGTCCCATTTCAAATGTTACTATAATTTGGGGAAAATTACAAGCATTCATTCTTCTGAAACCTGTACAAAGGAATTAACATACAACCCAGCTATATATAATCTGATGTGACCATAAAAATTCATATTGACCATTGATGGGAATTATAGTCTTCCCAATGTTCTAAGAGTGGCTTCGGATGTTACCTTGTTGTGCAGGAACAATGCGCTGAAAATCCCTGATTTCCCCTATTTTTGCTTATTTTTTTAATCTTTGAACCTTCCTAGCCTGTTCAAGGCTTCTGAGATGCCTCAGCGTCCTGAATGTACACAGCGTTACACAAATGCAGCTCCCAAACCCGGTTGCTGGTTTGCTTTCAGGCAGGTGCTGGAGGCTTTCTGTTCTGTGCTGCAGCTCCTGTTCGGCGGCCTTGATCTTGGGTGAAACTCACGGCAGGCAACAGCTTCCCCCCAGAAATCTGCAGGATGCAGTGCCTGCTGGTGCAGTAGAAACGGCTGCGCAGCGTGAGTTTCAGCTAGGCATGGGGGTGACGAATGGGGGTTGTGGCATGGAATAGAAAGTCTCTGGCACTGCCACTCCTGGAATCTTACAGTACAGAATTCTGCGGTTTGGAGACCACGGACTTTGATTAGTATCACCTAGTCCAGTAGTTCTCAAACTGTTTAGCACTGGGACCCACTTTTTCGACTGACAGTCTGTCCGGGACCCACCAGAAGTAACGTAATGTCTGGAAGTGCAGTCATTGTGACTCCAGAATCTGCTGCTTTTCTGAGAATGCGGCAATAAGTTGGGTTATTATTTCTCAGCCATTTTCCAATAGCAAAGTGAATCGGAAGGAAAACAAGCCTATTTACGACCTTGACGCCAGCAAAACAACCACACAACCCTCCCCCTTTCCAGCGTCTCATCTTCCCATATTTTAAACATGATTGCCCTAGGTGTTTTGGGACCCACTTGAAATTGGCTCGCAACTGACTGGTGGGTCCCGACCCTCAGTTTTGGAACGACTGACCTAGTCTGATCACTAGCAGCCGTCCAATCAATCAATCAATCAATAGTATTTATATACCGCTTTTCAACACAAAGTTCACAAAGCGGTTTACAGGCAAATAATCATAACCAAATTAAATGGCTCCCTGTCCCAAAAGGGCTCACAATCTAAAACAATGTAGAGCACCACCAGCAACAGCCACTAGAAAAGACACTGCGCAGGGGTGAAGAGGGACAATTACTCTCCCCCTGCTAAATATAAGAGGAACACCACTTGCAAAAGTGCCTCTTGCCTCAGGTATAGATCCATCCCAACTCTGGACACTATAGAAAGAAGTCATTATGAAATACTGAAGCAGCTGGGATTGCCCGGACTCAAACTACTGCTGCTTACCAAGAATTTAAAAGAGGGAGTGGTAGGAGTAAACTATGGGCCAGTTTCCAGGAGATGCCTGCTGTGACCCCACCTCTGCTTCTGAGTCTACGATACACAAGTGATACAACATATAAATCCTTTGAACTTTTCTCCCTCCTCTCTGTAAAACCAATGAATACAGTGATGAGAGCTTGGAGTATTGCTTTATACAGTGATGAGAGCTTGGAGTATTGTTTATATTAAGCTTTGAAGTGAAAGATCTATACCACTACACATTAAATATATATAAAATTATATGCACGCAGTATGATGATAAAATTCTTTCTCTTCCACACACACACAAAATCTCCTGGCTGTTCCCCGACTGAAGTATAATAGCAGTGATTAGGAAGCGGCAGTGTCGGAGAGCCTTTGAATTTCCATTCTTTAATTTACGGTACTTACAGCTGATGGAGCAGCCCCTTGCCTCGCACCCAGCTGTTCCTTGAAACTTACAGATATTATTCATTCATTTGTGCAGTTGTTGCAGGGTCTGAGATCTGGGCTGACATATAAGTGGCTAATTGAAGCTCTTTTTTTTTTTTTGGAAGCTCCTGCTGTCACAGGTCAGTTGGAGCTATACTTCGATAATTACACATGAGCCTCCTTTGAATTGTATGCTGTCCTGCTTCCTTTTTTCCCTAAGTCTTGCTTCTCTGCTGTTGTCAGACTGTGGAATAAATACAAGCCCTTTTGTGTATGTTGGTGTTGGGTTGCACAGATCTGATGCAGCTGCGTGATAAGGAAGGTTCTATCAAGCACTCCTGCTCTGATCAGATGTAATTTGTTCCAAGTCATCTGTCCCAAGCTGGGGAGCACTGCTTACTCAGGCCCCAGGCCAAACATGCAGCCCAGCTGTGGTGCAACCCAGAATGCCTCCTAATGCAACCTTGAATCCACCGCCTCTGCAAAACTAAAAGCAGCTGCTTAATGCATGGTTTCTTCAATTGTGGAAGTAGAGGACTTTTGCATTCAAAAGGGACTGCAGGGATAAAGGAGCGTCTGTAACAAAGTGCCTGGTGAGACACGCGCGTTTAGCATCTGGGCGAGTTAAGCAGCAGGGCGAGGAAGCCAGGGCCCCAGACTCTTTTAGAACTTAAAAACAAACATAGCCATGCAATCAGCCAGCCAGAAGGTGGGTGGGGGCTATCCAGTGTTTTGCACAGAGTGCCACATGTATGATTATATGCCTCTGGGGCATTGGTGTGTCCTCGGTGCAAGGAGCTCCAGGAAATCAGGGAACAGGTTTGCTCCCTAGAGGCCTTGGTTACGGACCTGGAGAAGCAGAGGCAGGCAGAGAGGGACCATGATGAGACTTCTGAGGACTTGTAGGCTTTGTCCCATCCTCAGAGAGGCAGCTCATCAGCTGCCAGGGAAAGAAGTCTCAAGGCTGGAGGATGTCAGCCTGGTATGGAGGGAAGCAGTCCTCCAGTGGGCACCCCTTCTTCCAGTGATGAGCCCGCATCCAGTCGCACTAAGGATGCTCCTCGGCGGGACGGGGGTAGTGGGCTCCTTGTAGTGGTTGACTCTATAGTTAGGAATACAGAGTATGTAATACAGGGTATGTGATGGATGTGAGGACTACATGGTGACTTGCCTGCCTGGTGCGAAGGTTGAGGACATCGCGTCTCGTCTAGATAGGCTGGTAGAAAGTGCTGGGGAGGAGGTAGCGGTTGTGGTGCATGTTGGCACCAACAACATGGGAAATGTAGCTGGGAGGTCCTGGAAGCCAAATTTAGGTTGCTAGGCAGGAAGTTGAAGGCCGGGACCTCTAAGGAAGCGTTCTTAGAAATGCTACCTGTTCCCCGTGCAGGGCCAGCTAGGCAGGCGGAGCTCAGGGGTTTCAATGCGTGGATGAGACGGTGGTGTCAGAAAGAAGGGTTTAGATTCATTAGGCACTGGGGAACATTGTGGAACAAGCCAGGCCTGTACAAGAGGGATGGGCTTCATTTGCACCAGAATGGAACCAGGCTGCTGGTGCATAACATTAAAAAGGTGGCAGAGCAGCTTATAAAGTGACCCCTGGGGGAAAGCCAACAGGAGCCGAGCCGAGCAACAGGAGCTTCCCATAGGGAAGAGGAGGGTGAAGGAGTACCACAGAGTACTGTTGGAGTAGGAAATAGGCCTGCAAGTGTGAGTGTAAGTGACAGTTGGTCCCGGAGAAAGAGAGGCAGGGTAAATGGATCAAATAAGAGTCCCTCCTTAGGGAACCCCATATATAGGTGTTATTATGCAAATGCCCGAAGTCTCCGAGCAAAGATGGGGGAACTGGAATGTTTGGTGGCTAGGGAAAACATTGATATAGTAGGCATAATGGAAACCTGGTGGAATGCAGAGAACCAGTGGGATACTGCCATCCCAGGCTATAAACTCTATAGGAGGGATAGGGAAGGGTGTGTTGGCGGAGGGGTGGCCATCTATATCAAAGAAGGGGTAGAATCCAGCAGAGTAGAAACTGAAGGTGGGCCGGACTCCACCATAGAGTCACTGTGGGTTAAACTACCAGGCCATAAGAGCAAGGTAATAGTGGGGGGGGGTGCTATCGTCCTCCAGATCAAAAACTTGAAGGTGACCTTGAAATGAGGAAACAAATCAGGGTGTTGACCAAGAGAGACAGGATTGTAATCATAGGGGCCTTCAATTATCCCCATATCGACTGGGTCAACTGGTGCTCTGGTCAAGAAAGAGAGACCGGATTCCTTGACTTGCTGAATGACTGTGCCTTAGAGCAGCTAGTCATGGAGCCTACCAGAGACAGGCGACTCTGGATTTAATATTGTGTGGTACTTGGGACCTAGTTAGGGATGTAAGTGTTACTGAGCCATTGGGGAACAGTGACCATGCTGCGATTGGTTTTGCCATGCCTGTCCAGGAAAGAGTGCAGAGCAAATCTGACACAAGAACCCTTGACTTTCGAAAGGCAGATTTCCCTCAGATGAGGAGGCTAGTTAGAAAGAAATTGAAAGGGAAGGTAAAAAGAATCTAGTCTCTCCAGGCTGCGTGGAGGCTGTTTAAAATAACAGTAGTAGAGGCCCAGCGGAAGTGTATACCGCAAAGAAAGAAGGGTTCGACAAAGTCCAGGAGGGTTCCTGTATGGCTGATGAATAAAGTGAGAGAGGCCATAAAGAGCAAGGAAATGGAAATGGAAGTCTTGCCAAAATGAAGAGAATAAAAAAGAACATGAACTCTGGCAGAAGCCATATAAGAGGGTGATATGGGAGGCCAAGAAAGACTTTGAGGAACACATGGCCAGCAACATAAAAGCTTCTTCAAATATGTTAGAAGCAGGAAACCTGCCAGAGAGGCGGTTGGCCCACCGCCTGTCTGGCAGGAGGGAGGGAGGGAGAGAGGAGATAAAAGGGAACTTGGAGGTTGCAGAGAAATTAAATGAATTCTTTGCATCCATCTTCACGGCAGAAGACCTTGGGCAGATACCGGTACCTGAACGGCCTCTCTTAACTAAGGAATTAAGTCAGATAAAGAAGATGTTTTAGATCAAATTGATAAATATAAATAAGTAATGAGGCCCAGATGGTATCCACCCAAGAGTTATCAAGGAACTGAAGAATGAAGTTGCTGACCTCTTAACTAGAGTATGCAACTTGTCCCTTAAAAACAGCCACGGTGCCAGAGGATTTATTGGAGGATAGCCAATGTCACGCCAGTATTTAAAAAAGGGAGGAGGAGGGACCCTGGAAACTACAGGCTGGTCAGCCTAACGTCTGTTACGGGTAAGATGGTGGAAAGTCTCATCAAAGATAAAATCCTAAAACACATAGAGGAACCAGTGTTGCTGAAGGAAAGTCAGCATGGCTTCTGTAAGTGAAAGTCTTTCCTCACGAACGTTTTAGAATTCTTTGAAAAGGTCAACAGGCACGTGGATGTGGGAGAACCTGTGGATATCATATATTTGGATTTTCAGAAAGCTTTTGACACAGTCCCCCACCAAAGGCTGCTGAGGAAACTTCACAGTCAGGGAATAAGAGGGCAGGTCCTCTTATGGATTCAGAATTGGTTGAGGGCCAGGAAACAGAGAGTGGGGGTCAATGGGAAATTTTCACAATGGAGAGAGATGAAAAGCGGAGTGCCCCAAGGATCTGTCTTGGGGCCTGTGCTTTTCAACTTGTTCATAAATGACCTGGAAACAGGCATAAATAGCGAGGTGGCCAAGTTTGCGGATGACACAAAACTTTTCCGGCTGGTGAAAACCAGAAGGGATTGTGAAGAGCTCCAGAAGGATCTCTCCAAGTTGGGGGAACGGGCAGCCAAATGGCAGATGTGTTTCAACGCAGACAGTTGTAAAGTGATGCATACTGGGGTAAAAATCAAAACTTCACCTATAGGCTAATGGGTTCTGAATTGGCTGTGACAGCTCAGGAGAGAGATCTTGGGGTGCTGGTGGACAACTCAATGAAGGTGTGTCGACCCAGTGTGTGGCAGCAATTAAGAAGGCCAATTCCATGCTTGGGGTCATTAAAAAAGGGGTTGAGAATAAAACAGCCAATATTATCCATATTATCAATAATAATATTATTATTAAGGGACATGGTGGCGCAGCAGGTTAATTCGCTGTTACTGGGCTTTCCAACTGGAAGATTGGGAGTCTTGACTGTGTGATGGAGTGAGCTCCCGTTGCTTGTCCCAGCTCCTGCCAACCTAGCAGTTTGAAAGCACCTAAATGCAAGTAGATAAATAGGGACCACTTTGGTGGGAAGGTAACGGCGTTCCGTGCGCTACGGCATATAGTCATGCCGGCCACATGACCACGGAAGCTTGTCCTTGGACAAAACACTGGCTCTACAGGCTTTGAAACGGAGATGAGCACTGCCCCCTACAGTTGGTCATGACTAGACCATCCAGTCATGGGGAAATCTTTACCTTTATTACTATGCCATTATACAAATCGATGGTAAGGCCACATCTAGAGTATTGCATACAGTTCTGGTCACCACATCTCAAAAAGGACATAGTGTAGCTGGAAAAGGTGCAGAAGAGAACGACAAAAATTATTGCAGGGCTGGGGCACCTCTCTTATGAAGAAAGACTGCAATGTTTGGGGCTCTTCAGTCTGGAAAAAAGACGCCTGAGGGGGGATACGATTGAGACATACAAAATCATGCATGGGAGGGGTAGAGTCGATAGAGGGATGTTCTTTTCCCTCTCTCACAATACCAGAACCAGGGGACATCCACTGAAATTTAGTGTTGGGAGAGTTAAAACAGATAAAAGGAAATACTCTTTTACCCAGTGGTTAATTAAGCTATGGAACTCCTTGCCGCAGGACGTGGTGATGGCATCTGTCCTAGATGCCTTTAAAAAGGGGACTGGATAGATTTCTGGAGGAAAAGTCCATTGTGGGCTACATGCCATGATGGGTGGTGCAACATCCTTACATTAATAGTAGGCTACTTCAGAATGCCAGGTGCAGGGGAGTGGCAATGGGATGCAAACATCTTGTTGTCTACTGAGCTCCCTTAGGCACCTGGTGGGCCACTGTGAGATACAGGAAGCTGGACTAGATGGGCCTTTGGCCTGATCCAGCAGGGCTCTTATGTTCTTATGTAGGAGCTTCTTGGTTCGTGTAGTTCATGTGGTTTCTTGTCATCAAACTACAAGTCCTGGCACTTTCTGTGTTTGAAGACATTGTGCAAGGTAACCAGCACAGTAAGGAGGCAGTTTCTGCTCACTTTTAGCAGGTGGAGCACTGTGGTTTGCACCCACAGCAGGCAGGAAGAAGGCGATGGTAGCAGCAGCAGTAGACTCAAGATGACAGGCAGCCCAAATCCACCGCCTTCTTGCATCCTGCAGTCTGCCTCCTGGTGTGACCTGCGTCACCTTGCGTAATGGATGGCTGTCCCAGTGCAGTATATTTGTGGAAAACCACATCTGTGAGGGCGCAATCCTAACCTGGAATTAGGCTGGCACAAGTCCTTTGTGCTGGCCTTGGAGTGTTGCAAACACACCTTAAAGCACATTTGCACCACTCTCTAAATCAGGGAGGACAGCGCATGTCCATGTGCCAGCCTCCCTCACTCAAGTGGTGTAAACATGCTCTACAGCACATGTGCGACACTCCTGGGCTGGCACAAGTCTCTTGTGCCAGCCTAACTCCAGGTTAGGATTGCGCCCTGAGTGTCATCCCATGTGGGATTTGCGACCACATATTCACTCTAACTTGTGAGGCGACCCATGCTTGTCCCTCCTCCAGCACTGCCAATCGGACAACCATGCATTGTCCAGGCAACGATGCATTCAAAACCCACATGATTGACACCAAACTCTCAGGTTAACAGCCCAGTCTTCCCTATGAGATGATTGAGTGGTGCCAGTGCGGTGCCAGCTGTATCCCATGGGGGAGTTTCAACATCTGCAGGCCTCTTCAGGGTTAAGGAACATAAACCCCTGCTTGGCGGCCTGGTCTATTCAGACCTGTGCAAGCTCCCGAACTGATGCAAGTCCACCTGGACCCATGCAGTTGGATTGAGGTTGAAAAGAGGGGTTGGTTTTGTTGGATGTCGCTGCTGCTGTTTATGGCAACTGTTTGCTGTTGGCTCAATCTGCCTTCCTCTCCACCCCTATTGCCGCCACTGAAATGTAACTGAAAAATGTCTTCACCTGGTGAATTTTTACCTGAGCAGGGCCAGAGGGGCCCAGGAGATCTGTGAAGCATCCTTGCTTCACCTGGCATATTTGCTATCAGTGGTCTTCAGTCAGTCAGTTGCAGGGGAGTGTGTCACCCAGTCCTGCTTCCCGCCATTGGGGTTGGAGTGCTTCCCTCATAGGCAAGCTAGCGCCTGCACCAGCCAGCTGCCTATGCCTGACTGACGCTCATAATCAGCCAGCCAGGCTTTTATAGGCACTTGCTCCGCCTCCTCTGGCCCTGCTCCGCCCTCCGTACCCCTTAAAGTAATACCCCTCTCTGTTTCCCTCCTTTCTGCCTCAGTTGTGTCCTCCTTCTAGGGCTCAGGTACCCTCAGTCTACAGAGATCTCTTTCTGGTCTACCACCCGGCCACAGAGTTCTGGTCTACCACCCGGCCACTTGTCAGCCGTGTGTGACACAGCCGTGTGTCAGCTGCGTGTCAGCCAGGAGGGGCGAGACGTGGCTGCATGTGCAGCCAAGGCCTGGGGCCACCTGGGCGCCTGCGCCATGGGTGGGCCATGCTTCAGATGCGCTCTTGGGCTGCGTCACATCAAATGTGGATGGCCAAGCCCTCGCACTGCGGCAGGCCAGGCCTGGTCCTGACAGCAGACAGCGGCCGCCAGCAGGAAGCCTGTCATGCACCTGGATTGCCATCAAAAGGTGTCAGGACTTGCGGGCCTCTTGCCGTCCCCACTGCTGAACGGTAAGTCAGGATCCTGGGGGGGCTCCGTAACAAGCAAATTTGTTCCTGCTTAGCCCAAACTCGGCCAGCCTCTTCCCACCTCATTTGCTTCTCGGCTGCTTCCTGCACGCACTTTGGGCCAACCTCTTTTTGATAGTTTCGTAGGATGGCTGTGATCTATTAAAGCAACTGTTGAGTCCTGCCATTACTGTGCCAGCAATTCAAGCAAACGATCCTGTGGTTTTTCCTGAACTTTTATCATCACTTAGTGTTCCAAAAGCTCCTTTGCGATCCTGTGAAGAAAGATGACATGTCAGTGCAAGGAATTATTGCTGCAGTGATTGTATTCACTGCCAGCTCTTGGTGCACATTTTATCTGTTCCTGTACTGACAGGGGGAGATGACTGCTGTCCTCATAATTGCCTCTAATCTTACGTTTTTGTGTATTTATAGTATGCAGCACTTGCACTCAAGTGGCTGCTCTTTGGCCACAGTGGAGGGACCATTGCACCAGTGGCACCTTAGGAAGGCAAGGCTCTTATCGCACTTGGTGCAGGAGGGGTTGCCTGCCCCCTTACTAGGCTTCTGTTACGTTACCCATCAAGTTGGGCCTCAGAGCGCTTCTGATTGCATGCTCATAAAACACTTTGGAGCCTTGTTCAGTCCTTTGTGAATGTGAAGCCTCATGAACTCTCCATAATGGAGAGTCTCTCTGGGTGGGATACCTTACCACCGTGCCTGAACAATGGCCTTCATGCTCCCAGACCTTCCCTGCGTGCACTGCTCTGTGGCTTAGCTTGTGCTCGCGTGAAATAGAGCTTTAGCGCCTCGAACACTTGTTTCTGCGAGGAGCGATGCACACTTATCAGCCCAGGTCCCTGCCTGCTGCATCCTACTTCATTACAGCCCCGGATTTAATTTTCCTTGTCTTCCCTTATCTTTCCCTACCACACCTCCGTGTCACTCGCAGCGGCCGACATCATTTCAAATGGGCCGTCCTCCGTTTGAGTGATACCTGTTGGGTGCTCAAAGAGCGAGAGAAAGCAAAGAGGGCCTATCTTTGAATTTGTGCGGTGGAGCAGGCAACTGGCTGGATGGCCTGGTGACATTTCCAACGTGACCTGTCTTAACTACCCTGTTGTTGGGGCAGAGTCTGAAAATACAGATGGGGGAAGGAAAAACAAATAGCCATTTTCATTTGTTTTGCATGTTCCCATCCCAGCTCCTTTTATGAAGTTTCCTCTTTTTCATGTTGTTTGTCTGTGACTCAAATCCCCTTTCAACATCAAGCATCCCATCAAGGCGGTTTTCCACATGAAAAGAGGCAGCTGTTAAAGCCGTTTTATATAGCTTTTTATACATTTGTTTTTACTCTTTACTGGCTACAGCACCCCTCCCAGAAGCTGGGCCGTATTTTTCCTCCCTAATGAGTTTGCTCTCTTTCCATTTGGCAGCCTTTAATTCTCCACCCCTTTTTGCCTGCTGTGTTTTTGTGTGGATCAGATATTAATAGGGCTGTTTGTTTTAACTGCCACCGCATCCATTTTGCAGAGCTCCCTTTGGGATAGCTGGTCACCTTTGTTTATACACCAGTTCTGAGGATTTATATCAGGAGCAAAACATGCGCCTCTGCTGATACCCAGATTTCTGTAAATCATATACAAGTATTAGCTGGATGGTGCCAACATTGTTTCTACTACAGTTTAATGCCAGTAAAATTATGCAGTTGAGAACTGGATTGGGATAAGTTTGGTAGCTTCATAGAACATCCTTGTGCTTGGTTGGTAGAAATGTAAACAGAGGAACATTTTTTGCATGTGATCAATAGCAACATCAGGGGCAACATTTGGGGCGGTACAGCAGCTAGGATGAGCACCAACTTTAGATCTTAAACATCTTCATCTCAGTCTACAGCAGGGGTCAGGGAACTTTTTTACCTTTTACCCCAAAATATATTTAGATACGCCGACATTACCCCCTTGATTTGATTTTTAATACAGGTACTTACTAAAACTACCAGTTAAAGATAGGTGTCCTCTCAGGAGAGGCACTGTCCTATCTCTCTCAATGGTGCAGCAACTAGTCGACTCTCCTGAAGAAGCGGGTGGACTTGGAGGCAGGGCCCAGGGCATCACGCAGGGAAGTGTGTTATACACAAGGGCCTGATGCACTGCACTGCGTCAGGTCCTTGTATACTACAGTACCGTAACACACACAGCCGGGCATGCATATAGAACAGTGATGGCAAATCTTTTGGGCTTGGTGTGTCAGAAATTTGGAAAATTTGTAACTCAGCTCTGCTGGTGTGTCAACCCCCCCCCCCCCGAGACACGCTGCAGGGCTTGTCGCCCGAGTTTAAAGAGAGAGACGGAGGCGCAGACAGCGGGCGCACGGAAGAATAAGTCTTTGCAGGGAATCGCTTAGATTCATATGCATGCTCGGCTGCCGTCCATTACCCCCAGGAATTCCATTTTTACCCCATTTGGGGTAATTTACCCCTGTTCCCTGACCACTGGTCTACAGACACTCAGAGCGCAATCCAACCCAGTGCTGGATGATTGGCAAGGCTGGACAGCCAGTGCCAAATCCAACGCTGGGTTGGGGAAGCTGGAGCCGCCCCGCGGCAAGGGCATGTTTGCGCCCTTACTGTAGGGCCTCCCCAGCCTCCCCAATGTGCTACTCAGATCTGTGCCTGCTAGACAGCTGGTGCAAATCCGAGGAGACCACGCAGCCCAAATCAGGGCTGCATGCCCTCATGGCTGAATCCGAAGCCTGCCCACGTCCCACCCACATCCTCCCTTCCCCCTGCCAATCCCGTGTCCGTCTGGGCACGGAGCCGCCTTCGCATCGGCCAGCTTTGGCCGACGCTAGGGAGGCTTGGCTCGGGTGCAATGAGACCGGTGCTGCCTGCAGCACTGGTCCCATTGCTCAAGCGCCGATGCAGGGGGTGCCAATCGGTTTACGCAGACCATCAGCGTATCCAAAACGGTGTTCCTATCAATTGAAAAAGACTCAGATCTGCTAGTCACTGTTTAAAACCAGGGTTTGAATTGTGCCCTGAGGTCTTGGCTCCATGTGTGGCAGCCTTGGATCAGACTTATAGTAATATAATGGCCCAAATACATGTATTGTGAGAAAGTTTGGATTTGAACTTCTGTTTTGATTGGTCTATTTTCCTGAAGCCAGGAGGATTAGAATTTGATTGGTGCAATGACAGGGTGAGAAGTCTATATGCCTGCCCCCTTCATCTGCCCCTGATGGGTTTTTCATTTCTAAAATATTAGGCCTGCTGTATCTTGCAATGTTCTAGTTTGGTGATTAAAGCGAAATTCATTTCAAATCTGGAAAATGCTTCAAAAGAAACACACATAATGAATTTTTTAAAACACCACCATTCCTTAAACCATGCAAGAGCTATTTTTAGGATGGCACACTGGGGATTAGCCTGAGAGCTCTTGACATGATTTGAGCGACTTCTTGGTATTGTCTTCAGCTCATGGAGATGAAAATTACCGCATAGGGCATGACGGGAGAAGTGTGACATCTCTCTGACCCTTTCTTCCCTTGCCAGACATCCTTAAGTAAGGGGATTCCCTCTTTACTGGCTATGCAGGTCAGTATGGTATGGGAGGATTAATGTCAGCTTGGAGAAAATGAGCTCAAGCCTTTAACTGTGTTGATATTTGTTCCTTTTAAAAGAAGCTGTCAGTGATCTCATATTATACTGGAGGACCCTGATTTCTCAACCGGTTAGAAAAAGGGGGCTTATTGTTGTTGCATTGATAAAATGCTTTGCCAGATGAATTGTCTTTAAACCTGAACTTTTAGTGTGAATGTCCAAGCAATGCAGGTAAGGGAGAAGGTGGACTAGACAGACAGGTTTTGCAGGAAGAACCAGCAGTTGGTGCAAACACATGATGCAACTTTAGGATGAAGTTTCCGATATTTTGCCTTTATTTTGTCTAATAGCAAACGCTGCCCCCAGGAAATGTTTATAGACTTCGTGGTATGTATGAGGTCACACCCACACATTTCGTTTTAAGTATCTTCATGCTGCCTTTCCCGCAAGGCTGTTACAGCAAATATTTCAATTCCTCTTTAAAGATAAAAACTGGAGCACGTGTGCAAAAATTTTATTTGGAAAACTATAAACTTGAGCACATGCACATACACAGAAACAGCCGTGCATTTTTTTCCATATCGCAGCAGAAACAAATCAACTGAGCTATCTTGGAAGTTGTTATACTGAAAGGTGAAATCTAAATATTTTCAATACATAAAATGAAACCAGTACTGTAAAGCGGCTCCTGCAGAGGCTAACAAAAGGCTGGAGGAGACTAGAGAGAAAAGCAGGGGAAACTGTTCACTGTTTGTGCTGATGTGTGCATTTTTAATGTTGATCAGAACGAGGGAGTCGAGCCATGCAGTGAACAATGAGTGTAGCACAGTTACCTACATCATAGCACAGGACTAAATTTGCTCAGCCTCGGCTTCTCACTTTCACTAATATAAGGGGTGTAATGATGAGCTTCTGCATTTCGAAGTGTACCCCTACACCACTGCACACCACAGAAGCTCCTAACCCCCCCCCCCATGGCCACAGTCCTATCCCCACAGGGAACGTTTGCGTCAAGTTTGGGGACAGGAAGGCTGGCCCATACAAGGTAAGGTGGCTGGCAAGGGGCTTAAAGAGGGAGAGGGAAGGCGGAACAGGGCAGGGGAAAGTGTGGGAGGGAGGGTCCGTGGGCGGGCCCATGGCCGGCTGGCCCAGGGAGAGGGGTGGAACCAGGATCTGGCATATAGATCGGCCCAGTTGTCCCTAATGGATCCGAGTAGCCTCATACTCCAAAGTGGCTTCCAGCTGTCTGCTAACCTGTGCTGGATACAGTGCCGGCCAGGTGGCCTGCCGGCACAGGTTATGATTGTGCTCTTTGTGATATAATAGTTAGGGACAAGAATAGCTGTAAAGTCTTGTTTTCTCACTGATCTTTGCTAAAGTGCAGCTGAAGCTTTGGTATTTGCCTGCAATCCAGTTTTTGTACAGAATATTAATTACTGTTTTGATTTGAAAATTCGTGCTCAGCAGTGTGACAGAGAAAACTGAGATGATACTGCGATGCCAGGATCTTGCCTCCAGCGTTTCCCTCCTTCTGCAGAAATGCTGTTCTAGTTTTCTAGTTAGTTTCTAGAAAACTAGAACTTAACTATGCAGCCATCACATTTTTATTCTTTTTAAAACAGACGTATAATTCTCCACATGCAGCATTTCATTCTCACTGTATAGAACCACGAATAAGACAAAAGAACCTTTCTTTTCTCATGTTGTAATACTGGAGAGAGCAATCCTAACCTGGAGTTAGGTCAGCACCAGTTCAGCAAGCAAAGTTTGGCCAGCACAAGGGCTACCATCAAGCGCATTTGGACCACTCTGGGAGTCAGGAACAGTGGTGTTATTCTACCGGAACGCTGGGCGGGACATCCGGGTGATCGACAGCCCATCCGTCGCATTCCGCAGTGTTACGCCATTTGCGTAACGTACGCAAGCGGCGTAATTGGTTACGCAAATGGCGTAACGCTGTGGAATGCAACGGGCAGGCTGTCGATCACCCGGATGTCCCGCCCAGCGTTCCGGTAGAATAACACTACTGGTCAGGAAGGATGGCGCACATCTGTGTGCTGGCCTCTCTGACTCTGAGAGTGGTCCAAACATACTTTATACTGTCCCTTGTGCCGGTTGGATGCCCTGCTGCGGTCCAAAAGTGTTCTAACTCTTTCGGACAGCATTTAAGGAACACTTCCTGTACCTTGGAGAGCAGTGGGTGGCGCCGTGGCGGTGGCAGCAGTGGCCTTAAAGGCCACAGTGGTGGCACCCGGGGGCATTTGCCCCCCTCAGCAAATGGCAGAACCACGACTGCCATGACCCCCAGTAAATTTGGGGACCACTGGACTGGGGTGTTCCAGATGCTGGAGAGCTGGACCTGGGGAACTTCTACATGCAAAACAGGCCCTCTGCCAAGGAACAGAAGGCCGTTGTTACATACTCAGTCATCCTAGAGTGACAACAATTCATTATATGTTTAATAAAATTATAATGTTAGATTCCTAACCTCAACGACAGATATGGATACAATTGTTCCTATTACTTCATATGTGTTCCTTCTTGCCCATTTTTGCCACAAGGGATAACACTCTCTGAATCCATGTCATTACACATCCAATTCATATCTGAACACATATTTACTGCAAGGCTGGTGGCCTCGTGGTTGCCATTATTGTGGCCGAGTTGTGAATTTTGCTTGTGATGAAGCAATCGGATGAGCATTTCCCCGCATGCCAAGCTCTTCGTAGAGCTGTTCATCCCCCATTCTTAACATCCCATTTTGGTAATTGTGTTGGCCCTGACCATGAATGCAGATGAGGGAGAAACAGTCGGAGTCCAGTATGCTAAGTTCAATCACAGCCAACAAAAGCTTGTTAAATTCTGAATCTCATCTAGCTGCATGCTTCACTGCAGCCCACCAGCAGTCCTATGGAACTGGAAGTGGATGTTGAAGATTGGCCAGAGTACCTCTTTTGACCTCACTAGTGTCTGGCCTCACCTGTATTCTGATGCTTCACATCTTCCAAGAGGATATCAGTGCTTCTAGTTGCATTGACACATTGCTTCTCTTCACGCTGAGTGCTGAGAGTTGGATCATTTAGTATATTTCCGCAGCCATGTGGGATCTGCTTCAATGTGACTTCTGCCCATGCTACTCCAATTAACATGCAAATGAAGAAACCGTAGAGTGAATTATATGGATTTTTTCCCCCTGAAGACCAGGTGATATTTGTGTAGGAAGACACCATCACATCATATGTCTTGCGCATATGGTGACTCATCTATGCATGAGCATGAACTGAAGCGAGGGAAAGTGGCTTCTCATGGGAAGGGAGCTTCTGTTCTGCTACTGTGACAAGACCCAATGCTTAGGATGCATAATTGTCATTTTACCATATTTTCTTTTCGCCATAGTTGCGGCTTTGGCCATTGTGCTGGATCCTTGCACACAATTGTGTTCCACCTATGTGTGCATGCTACATGTGTTTTTAAAAGGCACTGCTAGTAATACCTTATCTTGAGGGTTCTCATTAGTGCTAGGCTCATTATTATTGGCTTTCTGGTGTTTTCCAAATGTTATTTTTAGTTTTTCCACAAATAAAAGCATGGGCAAAGTTATATCAAACACTGCATAAAATATAAACCAAATTGCGGAGACTGTGAAGTACATAACATCCGTTATGATAATTACTAACCCTGTTTTTCCATTCGAATAAGTGAGCACGTGCTTTTGTTTAAAAGAATAGAAAGATGGGTACATCTAGAGCAGTGGTGTCATTCAAATGATTTAGGAACAGGAACTCACTTTTGATTGGCACTTGTCGGGAACCCGGAACCAGCCACGGAGCCCGTTAGGATCCGGAACGCCCATTCTGGTCCGTTCCCCCTGAATGACATCACTGATCTAGAGGGTGCTGCTGCCTGGCTTTACAGTACAAACAATTGTTTGTACTGTAGATACAGTGTGTTGTGGCGCATAGAATGCCGTTACTTTCCCACTGAAGTAGTTCCTATTTATCTACTTGCATTTTTACATGCTTTCAAACTGCTAAGTTGGCAGGAGCTGGGACAAGCGAAGGGAGCTCACTCTGTCGCGTGGTCTTGAACTGCCAACTTTCCAGTCAGCAGCTCAGCGATTTAACCTGCAGCGCCACCACATCCCTCTCTCCATCCTTAGGACCACACAATTCCATCACTCAAATCCTCACACCACTGGCTCTCTGGTATTGTCATAATCCTTATGCTTAAATTCTTCAGCAATATACCTCTGCGTCTGAAGACAAAGGAAGCATGGATATCTCTCCAAGATTTTACCCACAAAGTTGATTCTCAATAAGGCAGACATGCAGGGATTCAGATATGCTGTCAGGGATTGGCAAATCAGGTGCTCGATGAAGGCCCTTGACCACTGAAAGGCCTACCTTTCAGAAGATTTAGCCGAGAGGGTTAATGCCTCCGTTGCCTGAAGATAACAGCTGAAGATCTGAAGGTCGTGAGCTTGAGACTACTGGAAGTCTCTGTGAGCGGCAGACCTTGCAAACTGCGGCTGATTAAAAGCTGAGTTCCAGCTGCCTCGTGGGAGGAGGAGTGTGCTGAAGTCAGCTGCGTCTCTGGTGGGAGCAGGGAAGCCTCTTATCAGCCAGCAGACGACAGACGGGTGGCTAAGAAAGAAGGCTAAATCCAGAAAGAAAGATCTGTATGAGTGTTGTTCTTGAAAGATAGAACATTTCTGTAAATTGTAAAAACCTTCGGGTTTGTGAATAAAAGTCTGCCTATGTAAACCGCCTTGAGTTACAGTCATTAGAGAAATCTAGTGATCTTAAGAAAGGCGGTATATAAATACATGTATTATTATTATTATTATTATTATTATTATTATTATTATTATTATT
>JAJKFI010000007.1:2385233-2425312 GCA_029204185.1 Lerista edwardsae | reverse complement strand
TATTATTATTATTATTATTATTATTATTATTATTATTATTATTATTTACCTAATGGGTCAAGCCCTGGACCTGTAGGACTGGCGGCGGCAGCAGTTCAGAGCTTTGCCCCACCACAGTCCCCAGCAACCTGGAAACAGCATTGCCGATACACCATCCAGACCTTGACATAGGCTGATGCAGACCCCCCTGCGCTGGCCCAGTAGTGTTGCGCATGTGCCGTAAAGCAGTACTTGAGAGCTGGCAGGCTGGTGCAAAGGCCCACACAGGCTCCTGGAGGCCGCATCCAGCCTTGGAAGGAGTACGTTTGCACCAGCTTGGGCAGACTGGCACAGGGGGTGAGAAGTTGGCGGGAAAGTGGAATGGATGTGAGGAGGGGGCGTTTTGGGGTAGGGGAGCTGGCGGGGAGGCAGACTGGGTCCAGGATGCGGTGGGACTGGTCGCAGCAACATGGGGCAAATACCAACTCCTGTCCCTGGCCAGAGCAACCTTGGATTTGCGCAAGCAAATTTGCTGGTGCAGATCTGAGTAGGCCCATAGGGGTGGCTGGGGCTCCACATGGGATAAGGGGGAAAATATCTCCTGATTCTGAGTTGCCCTCCAGCCAGTACCAACCTTGCACTGGATGCAGTGCAGGCCACTCAGCCCGGCTGTTCCAGTGCAAGTTAGGATTGGGCTGCCCGCCAAGTCAAGAATGAGTGCAGCAGAAGCAGTCAGGCCTCCAAGGCTGAGCTCTGTGGAACAGGGAGTAGGACAGATAAGGAAGAGACACCTAAAGAAATGGGGAAATGATTGTTGGGAGGAGAGGAGAAGAACAGAGAGGGAGCAATGATTACGGACGTCATCTTTAGAAGGCATGTTATACATCAGTCACATTCATGGCAGTTGAATGGAAATCTCAGCTGATGAAGTAGTGTTCCTATGGGGGGAGGGAAACACTAAGTGTTTCAGGAGCCTGAACTCCTGTGTAACATGGCCCTCCCCCTTGCCTCAAGAGCCATTTGCGACTCAGAGAGCAAAGCCTCCAAGCCATCTCTCCAAGCTGTGAATGGCTCTGAAGGTGAGGGGCTACTTTACACAGGAACTCAGACTCCTGTGAAGCTTAGTGTTTTGCCCCCCCCCGTAGGAACACTACTGCAGCTGAGCTCTTTGCACTAGAGCAACAAGCAAACAGAGGACTGATTTTGGATGGGAGAGCCTGTTGTTCAGATATGTACCTTAGTGTTTGTGAGAGCACAATCCTAACCTGGAGTTATGCTGGCACAGTTAGGCCAGGAAAGCTTGGCTGGCACAAGGAACACCGTAAAGTATGTGTGGACCACTCTTGGAGTCAGAGAGGCCAGCGCACAACCATGTCCCGTCCTCTCTGACTCAGGCAGCGCAATCCTAGAGGGGGCGGATTAGCGCTCCACCATTAGCGCCGATGCAGGAGCCCCTAGTGGCACCCCCGCATCAGCACTAAAGCAACAGGACCAGTGCTGATGGCAGCACCAGTCCTGTTGTGCCCGATTAGCACTTCCCTCGCATCGGCCGAAGCTGGCCGGCGTGAGGGATTCTCTGTCCCATATCGGGGCGGGGATAGGCGGGAGGCGGAAACTGGGTGGGCTTGGGAGGTGTCCATATGGCCACTTCCTAAGCCCATCAGCGAGGCTGCGCAGCCCCGATTCGGGCTGCGCGGTCTCCTCGGATCTGGGCCCGCTCTTTAGCAGGAGCATATGCTCCCTTGCCGCAGGAAGGCTCCAGCCTCTCCTAAACAGCGTCGGATATGGCACTGGCCTGTCGGCTTCGCCAGTCCGGCGCTGTATAGGATTGCGCCCTGAGAGTTGTCCAAATGCACTTTACGGTGGCCCTTGTGCTGGCCAAATGTTGCTGACCTAACTGTGCCAGCCTAACTCTAGATTAGGCTTTTGCCCTGAATGACATTAGCCAAGCTCTCCTTCAGTCTACCAGCTGAAGTAATTAGGAGCAAGTCTTAAATAGTATCTCTCATAGGGAGCTGTGAGCCTGAGTAAGGCAAGCAGTATCGGCACACCCATCTTGGGGCTCCCAGGGCACCTTTCACAGCATGATTGCAAAGCCTTTGATGAACAAGGAACGAGTGAAGTCTCGCGAACTGTTTACTGGAGTATCTCATTTTACACACTCGGAGACGGAGGTACAAGTTCAGGGCCTGGAGATCTGACGGAGATTCTGGACAGGCGTAGATGAGAACCTCCCTGGGGCCAGCTGGCACGACCGTTCTCTGCGAGGATGAGGGAGTGGATCCGTTCCAGATGCACCAGAGAGTAGGCAAAAGGTCAATCAGCCCTCTGAACAGTAAAATAAAAAAACAAACACCAGATCTGGAAAAAAAATGCACCCTCACAAGTCTCCGTACATTGTGTGCTTTTTATTAGTCAGGCTTTGATTGTTTTCCCTTCCTTGTGTTTTGAATGAAACTGAAATCAACACAGCTGTTTCTGTTTAATAACTTCCTATTAAAGAGCATATTATCCCCGAAACAAGCTGTCACTAGCCTCGCTGATTGCTCTCCACATGGTTCTGGGAAGGACTCTTGTCAGATAGCCTGCGCTGCGTAGACAGAAGAGGTATCAGAAATAGCCTCGTTACAGTTACCGGGAATGTGCTGGGCCCATTGAGAGAGAGAGAGGAAAACAACAACAACAATATGGTACAGTTTGACCTTATCTGACTTGGCTTTTGCAAATCCCAAAGCCACGACTATTAGTGCCATATGGAATTGTTTCAGGTGCCTTCCCGTGGGTGCTTGTAGCAGATGGATGGCAAGTTCCTCTGCTGCAGAGCACTCAACACCTACAAACCACAGGTGGACTTTACCATTCTCTGTGCTGATTGCTGCGGATGGCAAGCTGTTGGCTTTCAGGGTCAGTACAGATGATATTTGTGGCATAAGCCCCCTACATGAGATGGCAACTTTGTGGTTCTTTCTCCCCCACCACCTATTAACACCAAAGCAAACCTGCTTGGGAGGTGGGGGCGACTGAAATATACTTGCAAAATGTGCGCTCCTGTGAAAACACAGACCTGATGTTGGGTGCCTTGCCTTTGCAAAGTCTTGTCAGAGCACTCATATTTATGACTGTGAGTCAGAATGAGGGGCAAAGCGAACGAGAGTCCAGCAAAACCCAGGGTCATCCCATGACATGGTTTGACTGCAGATTCAGGGCTGTCAAGATAAAGTCTTTCTTCATGCAGCCATAATATAATGAATGCATGGGGTTTTGACGTTTCAGGATTTGGGGATGGCCAACAGTTTAGATTCCCTTCAAAGGGAATTATTCCTGGAAGATAAGACTATCAATGGCTATTACTCATTATGCCAGTGGTTCCCAAACTTTTCAGAGGCTGCAGCCTGACATATAATTGCCAAGGGGTGTGGATATAATGGTGATAGGGCAGCAGTGCTCCACTCCCCAAGTAGCAGCTTGCTTAACCCTGGCTGCACATAGTCTGATCTGTCCTGTCAGTTTCGTGAATCACCAGAAATGGGGACACGAGCACAGTGAACCTTTGCCAACCTTTGGGCAGGACGTCTAGCCGAGAGGGTAAAAGCCGCAGTCCTGCCCGAAGATAAGATCTGAAGGTCGCCAGTTCGTAACTACCGGAAGTTTCCATGAGTGGCAGACCTCGAAGGATGCGGCTGATAAGATTTGAGCTGTGTCTACCTGCCTGTGAGAGAGGAATTGTGTCGGGCCAGCTATTTCTTGGTGAGAGCAAGAAGTCGTTTATCAGCCTGCAGGAGAGCAATCATGCAGCTAAGAAAGAGAGGCTGGACTTGAAGATGTCATCTGAAACGTAGCAGTTCTTGTGAGATTAGAACTTATTGTGATTGTAAAAACCCTTGGGTTTAGAAATGCCTGCCTGTGTAAACCGCCTTGAATAAAGTCAAAAGAGCAATCTAATGACCTAGAAAGGCAGTATATAATAATAATAATAATAATAATAATAATAATAATATTATTATTATTATTATTATTATTATTATTATTATTATGCCATTCATGTTCAAAGGTAAAAAGTCACTAAGGGTGCAATCCTAACCTGGGGTTAGGCCGGCACAGTTAGGCCAGCAAAGTTTGGCTGATACATGGGACATTGTAAAGTATGTTTGGACCACTCTTGGAGTCAGAGAGGCCAGCACACAGAGGTGCACCATCCTCCCTCTACTCCCTCAGAGAGTGGTCCAAATGCTGGTTTTGGAGCACAGCACAGCTTTGGAGGGTTCAGGAGCCTCCCTGGGGCAAGGGCTTGTTTGGATCTGCACCTGCTGTATAGAAAGAAAGAGCCTTCTTTCCCATATAGCAGGCGCAGAGCCGAGGACACTGTATGGCCCAACTTGGGGTAGTGCAACCTGGAATGGAGGCTAGGATGAGGCCTAAGCCCACTCCCCTCCCTGGGCTGGCACACTGCCCAGCCCGCCCACCCTCACCTAGTTCCTCTGGCCCGCCCACCTGCTCTCCGACCAGAGTCACTCTTGCACCAGCCAAGTTCAGCTGCTACTAGTGTAGGCCAAACTAGCGTCAGCTAATCAGCACTTCTGTGTCGGCAGTAGCGCCATTGGGCCGACACAAGTGGTTAGCGTCGTCCCAGTGGTGCCCGTTTGCTGTGATTCATATTGTGCTTTGTTGACATTATTTACTGTAGTGCAGTGGCTGAGAGGCTGAGTTGTGCACTGAGACATTCCTACTATACGTGAAATGTTGCCATACATCCAGTGTGTAAATGCTGTTATTCCTCAGTCTCATCCTCTACCCTGATCTGTAAGAGGTGACAATGCTGACTGAGTGCACAGTGTATTTGTAAGGCAGGGGTTCCCAAGGTTTGTACTGTGATGCCCAAGGTTGTTAGCACACTCATAGGATCACGGTGAGATGTCCCTGGCTGCCTCTCCTATCTGTCTCACAAGATTTGGGTACTGCCATCGTGGATCTTGCAATGCAGGTTGAGCCTAATTATCAATGGATTTTACATCTGCAGATTTGGCTCAACATGGGTCTCCTGGACTTGTGTTGAGCCAGATTAGACTCAACATGAAGCCTCTGAAGGTGACTGGAGCTGTGCTCCGGTTGCCTCCAGAGGCTCTTCTGGGGCCTGCCGAGGCTGTGTGCTCAGCAGGCCTCATAATGGCCATTTGAGTTGGAAAAAAAAGTAACTTCCAGTTTTCGGCAAAACCCAGAAGTGACGTATTTAATGCCTTTTAAGCTATTACAAGGCCTGGTGCAATGCCTTAAAAGGCATTAAAAATGTTTCTTCCGGATTTGCTAACAACCGGAAGTTTTTTCAGTCAAAACTACCATTCTGAGGTCTGCAGAGGGTACGTGCGTGTGTGCGTGGATTTGGCAGGCATCAGAAAGCCCTTCGGACCCGACTGGAGCAGAGCTCCGGTTGCATTCAGAGGGTTCCGGGAACAGAACCCTTGCAGATAAATTCATGAGAATTCCATGAATTCTGTATTTCATGAGATCCAAGATGGCCGTGCCTGACTGAGCCAGGAAGAAGAGGCTGCAGGGGCATCATAGCCACGGTAACTTTGGGAACCACTGTTTTAATTATGCCTGATATATTGGCCCGATCCAGTCATTATGCTGAATGTTAGTTTAATCATGGCACAGAGAAAAAGAATGCATGATCCCAAGTCATCTGAACTGAGCCGATGTTTGTGAAGCACTTTAAAGGCTCTAAAACAGCAATACCAGTCTCGCGTAATCTACGTTTGTTCTTTTCCTTTTTTAAAGAGAATCCCAGTGGTCCGCCGGTGTATTTAAATTTCCAATGCAAACATTCATACTTGGGATTGTTTAAATCTATTAAAGCATGCCTAATCAGTGTTAAATGATCTTGAATATACACTGCTGCTAGACGGGGCCAAGTTTCACCTAGTCCAGCATTCTTTATCAGAATCTCAACCATCAGCAGGCATTAGGTATATTGGCCACCAGCAGCCAGGATATTGGACTCCGGTATACCAGAATTTGACCTTCTGTCCAACCTTGTACTACCGTAGCCTTGCTTTTATGATTGTTATCTGAACATCTGTGAACGTCCGCAGGAGATTGCACTGCAAAACCCAAGACCTGAGTAGTTTTCCTGCCATTAGTGCTAGCTTTCCTCTTCTGATCCAGCCACTTCCTCCACAGAAGTGCTAGTTATCTAAACACTGTCGTATGTGTCGCTTCATTCCATCTACATAGTGTGTGGATGTGAAATTGCATTGCATTGTGTATTTGAAGCACCAAAATATAAAAATGCTGAAAAGATGGAGCGAAGTATATCAGATGTTGATGGCTGTTTCAGAAAAAACAGAACCTTGAAATTAACCAAAATGTTGAGATCAGTGTTGGCATTGTAGATCCTTTCCTCCTTAATAAACAGGAGCGGCAAAGCAATTGTGGTAATAAAATAAAGTAAGCAAAACCACTTAACTTGGAATAGATATGTACCACATCTGCCGCAAGAGGTGAACCTAATTATTAAAGCCTAAACTACCAGTAAAATGCGATGCTGAATCCTTTTAAAAGGAATTTAATCTTCTCTCATCCTGTAAAAAGGAAACACATGGAGAGACAAGGAGGGTGTGCAGACTACAAGTGGCTGGTGGAACTAATTCCCTTTGGAAAGTCTGGGCTGTAGAGCACTTGACCATGTTCTCTTTGCAAGGAGAAAAGCAGAAAGGCAGGGGAGATGATTATTATTTATTATTATTATTATTTAATTAATTAATTTATACCTCGCCTGTCTGCCCCATGGCACCCAAGGCGGCTTACAACATTTAAAATACAATAAAAGCACAGTATTTGACAGTTAAAAACAATAGTTAAAAGCAATAATTGAGATAATTAAAATTTAAAATTTAAAAATTTAAACAGCCAGCCCTGTGGATCCAAAAAAGAATATAAAAACCAGCCAGCCTGTCAACAATTAAAAGCTTGTTGGAATAAAAAAAGCTTGTTGGATTAAGCATACATGGAGGTTGTCTTGAGTGGTCAGCAGGAATTGTGATCTGTGTTAGTTGCCAATAGTAACACTTTGGTCTCCAACGCACAGTTTGTCTCTTATTAAGATCCAAACTATTCCACATGTTAATGGTCAGGCGCCGCATCTGGTTGGAAGGTGAAGTGTCCCATCTCTGTTCTATTTCCAGAAGCTTCATGGGATTTTTTTTTCCAACAGGATGGTGTACCACTTGACCGTTTTCCTGTTCTGTTCTGGCCTTAGCATAAAACAGCGGGCAGCAATCAGTCATTTTCTTGCCTCTCACTTTCATCTTTGTCATGTGCTTTGATTTAAAAGAAACACAGAGCGCAATCCTAAACTGGAGTTAGGCCGGCATAAGCTAAGCCAGCAAAGTTTGGCCAGCACAAGGGCCACCATAAAGCACATTAGGACCACTCTCGGAGTCAGGGAGGATGGCTCACATCTGTGTCCTGGCCTCTCTGACCCCAAGAGTGGTCCAAACATACTTTACGGTGGCCCTTGTGCTGGCCAAACTTTGCTGGCTTAGCTTATGCCGGCCTAACTCCATTTAGGTTTGCACCCACAGAAATGTGAACAAGAGGGACATAATTTTCACGTTTAGTGATGGTATGTAGATTGATACATAACTGAGGGCACAATCCTACGGGCGTCTTTGGGCTGACACTATGCACTTGTGTCAGCCCATTGTCACTAGTGCCGATGCGGGGGCAGCAGTGTCAGCCCAAGGGCACCAGGCTAAGTAAAGGCACTGCTGTGCTGCTTGTGCGCCAGATGAACTCGGCTAGCGCTCAAGCAGTTCTGGGCGGAGGGAGGGCAGGCGGGAGGGAAGAACTGGGCAGGGGGTGGGCAGGCCAGGTGGTGCACTAGCCCAGGGAAGGGGCAGGGCAAGGATGTAGCCAGTAGGCGCATCCAAGCCTCTGTCCCCATGCTGCACGGCCCCGTTTAGGGCCGCACAGCTTCCTATACAGCAGGTACAGATTTGAGGAACCAACAGAGGAGGCTAGAGCCTCCTGTGGGGCAAGGGTGCGAACGTACCCTTGCGATGCTGGATCCTTATGGATGCTGGTGCGGTACTCTTGCCCCGGGAAGACTCCCAAGCCCTCCCAATCTGCATTGGATACAGCACAGGCCTACCAGCCTTGCTGTTACAGCACAGTTTAGGTTTGCATTCTGGTAAGAAAAAGCATTACAGCAGGGACTCTGATTTTCAATGCTTCAGCAAAATTGACTTCAGAGAGTGGTTGTCAGAGATGAAAGTTCCAGTTAATGCTGCATCACAACATGTGATTCTATGTAGAATGGACTTCTGCAGATGGGGGTTGTGGCCTTTCTGTAATACACAGCGGTCATGTCTAGAGAAGGCTTATTTATCTGTTGCTAAAGCAGAAATTGTGTTATTGGATTAAAGCAGTGCTTCCCAAGGTAGCAATCCCTTAGTAGGTCACAACACCATGTGCATTGAGTTGCAAGGTGGGCCCACCATTTTCAAACACCTCTACTCTGCTGGTTTGGCTCTGAAACCAGCCCAGAAATGCTGCTGGCTGGAATGACTTACCAGGTTGTGCTGAGCCCACAACCCACTCTATTTGCCTCTGTGGGCCTCATAATGGCTCGCAGAAGCATCTGGAAGCAACGGCTAGTTTGACAGGAGGCTTTGAAGGGGAAAAGGGAGTTATTTCCCCGTACCCCTCCATAATCCTCCTGCTGTATAAACATCCTCCTCTGTAGGAGGAGAAATAGTCAAGGAAGCTGCTAAAAGAGGGGATAGGATCCAGTACCCACCATCGAAGCCAGATCCTCCTGCAGCATCCCAGCCACCATTCCTTCCTCCTCCCTGCCCAGTTTCGTCCACCACCCCTGCTGCTGCCTTACGTGGTCCAGTGGGTGTGGCAGGAACTAGCTACAGATGGGGTCTGCTGTTACCGCTTGAAGCAGCAACTCCCAAAATGGCCGCCAACAGAGCACTCTCCATTGGCAGCCATTTTATGACAGCAGATGCCTCTTCCACTGTTGTAAATCCCTCCTCCTGGTTCTCCGTGATCTGAGGAAGGAGCAAGTCCAGTCCAAGGCTGAGGGGTAAGACAGTTTACTGCAAGACCGACAAAGTGAGACAAACAAAAGGAAACTTACAAAGTGCTGCTGGACAGCGTGAAGTGGTCGAGGGTTGGGGCGTGCCGGTACTGTGAGGTTAGTGCCAGGCTATATGGAAAAGTGCTTTCTTAACAGGTGCCTAATTGGTGCATATTCAATGAATGGTGGGGGAGTAGGGCTGTTGCGGGGTGATTTAGCATGTGCACAGGTAGTAACAAGGAGATTCCCACGGCCAGGGGGTGTGGACCTTTGCTGCAGATGCTAGCAATCAGGCCCAGGATGGCTTTGTCCAACCAGTGGTGGACAGGTCCCTTGGCTTGTGCCCAAGTCTCTGCTGCCTCCCATAGCAACAGAGCCGGCAAGGACTCTGGGTTGCTGGGAGGCAGACAGTCTCTGGGCCGTGCACACCTTGACACCCCAATTCCGGATAGGATTCGACTGTGAGTTCATTAGGATTTCATAGTCAGTCATCATCTACTGTGTCTGGACCAGAGTGGTACTGCAGATTTTGCTGCCTGTTCTTCAGAGAACCGTGAGACCCAGACTCACAGAGCATACAGAGATGCAGGTATGGAATTGTCAGCAAATCTCCACTCAACTGGGAACTGCAGTCCATTCACAGCTCCCTGAGGAAGTTAACTTTGTGATGTACATGTTTGTCCACATACATTTGTCCCGTCTCACCTGAAGATGATGCTAAAACATCTAAACTGTAAAGTGTAAGGGCCAATTCTTTCCACCAATAGGTTTATTATTCTTTTCCGAAACAATCTCAGAGACAGCTATTGAGAGCACCTGCTGTGGTGGGGGAGGGGCTACTTAATGCTTTTCCTGCCATTTGTCGCGGGCTCCCCGTCTACTTTCTCTACACGTCATTCTGCAGAGGTAGCCCACGATGATGTTTTTCAGTAACAAAACAAACCTGGAGTGAAAGAAACAGGCAGTTCATGTAAGGTGTTGTTTCGTCCCAGTAGTGGTAAGAAAGGCAGAAATGGTTTCAAAGGGCAATACATTGCACAATTTGTATTCATTTAAGACAAGGAAAATGCTAATAAACCTAGCAATTGCTGTTTTCCACTTTCATGGCATCCTGACTGGGCCAGCCTGTGTTTGCGCAGGTGTCCAGCGATGCAGGAGAAAGAAAGCCGTCACCCAGATTCTCACATCCAGGCCTGTCTTAGGAGCTGCTGAGCCCGATGCAACAATTTGTTTGTGAGTCCCCCATGGCCCTCCTACTTGCTGGGACAAGCGGCAGGTGTTATGTGCCCAAGGCTGATGGGGGTCTGCCCTGAAGTACATAACCTGGAAATAGATGGTAGTGACATGATGACATTACCTCCAACTGCCTCCAGGGGGCCCATTTCAGCCCAAAATGGTCACGGGGTGGGTAGGTATGGCTGACAAGTTGCAATGCTCCGTTCGCCATGTCGGCCCCGTGTGCATCAGCTGACAAGGGAGGTGCCGGCTGCAGCAGTGAGTAATCCACTCATTGCCCTAATATGGGGCCCTATCAAATACGGGACCCAATTGGGCCAAATCGGTGCAATCATCCTTGGTTGGCCTGCTAACACCATTCACAGAATTTTCACAATTAAAGTGCAGAAATGTGGTACCGGCTAACATATGGGCAATGTGTCTCTCAATGGTTAGCTTCCATTATTAGCTACATCTTTCTTTGGTTATTTGGAATTACTGTGTCTTACGTCAGCCCATTGTATAGTCTCACGCTAGAATTAGCACTAACATCAGCAGGTACGTATCGTCTCAGCTGTGGCGTCCTCTCAACTCCTGCAAAAATACGTAAAGAGAGTGTCAGTAAATGCCTTGTGTTTGGAGAAGTGAGCCCTGGCTTTCGACAGTTCAGAATCCCTGCTTTCAGAACAAATGGGTGTCGAGCGGTAATGCTTAACATATGTCTTCGCTCCCACCATGCTCCTCTTTTCATCTGGCAAAATCTGACACGGGCTTGTCGGGTTTATTAAGCCTTTGAAATCTTCCTTCACAATACTTTTCGGCTCAAAGCGGCACTTCGTGCTGTGGCAGGAGAGCGCACACTGGACGGTCTGCCTCAATGAGATGGAAGCGCCGAGATGAGCGCTTTGTAATCTGAGATTAGTGGATAAAGGAGACTAGAGGAAAAACACATTTCCTGTTGGTTTTTTTTTAAAAAATTACCCACTTAGAGTTAATGTAAGGCAACCCACAGAGCTCGCATGGATTAGAGACCGGGGTGCATAACATGAAAAGGAAGTGTGTGTGCCGACTCACAACAGGTAATTCATTGAGCCTCTGGGGATGGTCGATAGGGGCATTGTTGCTCTTTGTGTGCCCACATTTGTTGTGTCCCTTCGTAGTCTCTATACACGTCATGAGAAGTGATGCTTCCATAATATCACCTTTGGTTCTCTGGGGAAAAGAAAACACGTCCTGTGTCGCCAGCACACACTGTAGGCAGGTGTGCTGCAGAAGAGTCACCAAGCGATATGTTTGCCTAGTAATGCCATAAAATATTGTGTGTGTAAAGGAAGCCTGTTAAGCAGCTCTGCAGTTAATTACTGTTTTCAGAGAGAATACATACCACCAGTCAAAGGACAGCCTAGAAGGTGTGCAAACTTTAGGGATCTAGGTCTAACCATCTTCTAGAATTGATCCCTGATTCCAAGAATGATCCAAACACGCTTTACAGTGCGTTTGTGGCACTCCTGGACTGGCACATGGGACTTGTGCCCGCCTAACTCCAGAATAGGATTGCACCCTTAGTGAAATTCAAAGCAACCTCAACTGCTCTTGGCCCTTCTCTCCATGTGTGGGCTCTGTGGTACAACTTGGTAACCCAAATGCAATAGCATAGCTACAGGGAGGTGGTGCGTTAAGTATTGCAGGCGCCACAGTGCGCCGTGTAAGTGGTCCCTCTCACTCGCTGTCGGAGCTGTTTTGGCCAGCAATGGCAAGTGGAGAGGCCACTTACATGGTGCATTGCAGCACCTGCAATACTTACCGTGTTGCCCAACCTGAATCTACGCTGCTGCTCTAATAGGATTGTCCCCAGGGGTGGCACCAGAGATCAGTCAGAGGAACATAGGAATAGGCCCGTTGACGCCCCATCTATCTCATTCCAGCTCTGTTTGCCCTTTCTATAGATCTGAATATTCCTGACACCTAATCATTATGCCCTCTATTATGCCCTCTCCCATCCCACCTTGGAATCCTGTGTCCTGAGTTCATGGTCATCTGGAAAAGTAGGTTCAATTCCATGGAGGCATATGCCAAACAGTACATATTTGTCATGGTCAGAATCTTAAAATAGAACCTTTGCCATTTTACTGCAGCAGACCAACACCTGACAACTCGTCTAGAGCGCATTCAAGAGATGAGTTATTCTGGGGTTCCAAGAGCTAAACTTTACTGTGGGAAGGTGGGGGTGGAGGAAGGGTTATATATGGGATGTATATAGACTTGCCAGGTGTCCCTTATTATAAGGGACCTCCCGTATTTAAGATTTAAAAATTGTGTCCCATATCAATGTTGAACGGGACTTTAAAAATCCCATTCTAAAATTCTGCTGCTGTTGCTGCTTGCTGCTGCCTCGCCACGGCTAACCGCATAATTTTTATATGATTTCTGGTAACCACGGAGGGGGTTGATAGTGCTGTCCCTTATTGTCATTTTGGAAACCTGGGAAGTCTAGATGTATATGCAGTTGTTTTGGTCATGTTAACTTACTCAGAGGTGTATGGGCAGACTGAGGGTGCAGTCCTAACCTGTGCTGGAACAGGCTGGCCTTCTGGCCTGCGCTGTATCCAACGCAGGTTAAGAGCAGGCTGGAGCTTCCACAGGGCAAGGGCATGTTATGTCCCCAATAGACCAATAGACCTGATAAAGGTGGCCTGTTCTGCCTCCCTAAGACATGCAGCTGTAGAAAAATATTCATTTTGCATGCAAGTTTGTTGCATCTGATTACAGTTGGCTGTACAACATTTTTAGGTGTGCACGGGGAAAAAAGGCACGAAGCTGCCTTTTCCTCACTAAGAACATGGAATTCCCCAGGAAGAGAAAGAGGGCAAGATAGAGAGTGGTTTGGAAGGACTGTCTGTAACCACTTGTGCAAAACTCCCACATAGCCTTCGCTATGACCAGATTGGGTGAAATTGTTCAGCCCTTATTCATGCACATTTTGGCTGGCATTTGCAGCCAGAGGTTTCCTGTATGAGTCCTGAGTAACAGCGGAATAGTGATTCACGCTCATGTGTTTTGATTTGAAAGTGCCTTCCATCAAAAAACAACAGCACATAGATGGTTCGGAATTTCCCCTTCTCCCCCAGCCCCCCCCCACGTCCCATTCTTGCCTGTGCCCTCTCATGCATCCTTTCCAGGAGGCAGCCAGAGACTCATCATGTTGCCGCAGAGCCGCTACCGATTGTGCTTTGTGCTGGAGCAGAGGCAAAAGACTTTCCTGCCAGTCACTTGAGTTGAAGCCACTCCTCTTTTGCAGAGATATTTTGTTTCTGATTTGAGTCGGGAAGACCAATCAGGAGGCTTGGACTGGGTTATGCTTGTTTTACTGTACTGTCAGACTGCAACCTTCTCCCACTCCTACTAATCTGCGTAGCCTTCTTTGGTCCACGGCAGGCTGCCTGCACACACACACACAGAGAGAGAGACACCCACACACGGACACTCCTTCATACATACGCGCACACTGTTCGCCATTCAGCACTGAAACCTGTTTCACTGCTAGTGTTTAAAATGAGGTGGAAGCTGTTTTTCCTCCGGCTTTGACAGCTACACTCTCACTCGAGGCTCCATGAACGGCAGCAGCAGCAGCAGGACTGGGAAATCTCATAGCCACCAGCAGTCTTCAGATTTAAATGTCATCAATGGACATTTCTCCCCCTTCTCCAGCATCGTTGGTCCGATTCACAGATATTCTGATTAAGGAGCTTGGATTCTCGTAGGGCTTGCATCCAAGGGCATCGGCTGTGAGCATACTGAGCTGCATCTGTTTCTTGGCTAAGACTGAAGAAAGACATCTTAAGCCGGGAAATCCTGCCTGTGCTTGCTCTCGAGCACGCTGCCATACACACACACACACTCACTCACTCACGCCCAGGAGCAGCGCAAGGAGCATATGCTGTTGCAGCGGGTTCTTGTTTCTAATTCCAAACAGCGGCTTCACTTTCCCAGTTCTAGTGGCAAGATAATGAAGTAGGAGTCTCTCGTTGCCAAGGAAGAAAAAAACATTACAAGAATCAGCTACTGGGAAGGAAAAAGGGGGGAGCAAATTAAAAGAGCAACAGAAGGGGAGAAAGGACACAGGTGGAGAATCAAGAAGAGCAGAAATCAAAGGAAACAGGTGGACGGCCGTGACACGCTTGCGGGAGACAGTCCGGGCTTTCGAGTGGGGGATTTTGTGCTCTCCCCTTTGGTTTTCCTCCAGTTTTTCCCTTTTTTGCCATTCAGCAATCCTATCTTGCACAGCCTGCCTCTCTAAGCCTGGCTGCTTGCTGCTAGCACTGTTGCTGCTGCCGCTGACAGAAACCGTGTTAACAAAGCCGAAAGAGGAAGAAAATGCCAGCCATCCTGGTAGCCTCCAAAATGAAATCTGGACTACCGAAACCTGTCCACAGCGCGACTCCCATTGTTCACGTTCCAGCCGCCAGAACCATCCCGCAGCCCTGCTACCTGAAGTTTGGGAGCAAGGTGGAGGTGAACAAGCCATCCTATTCTAGCCAGATCCCCCTCAAGTCACCGAACGGCCCCGAAAATGCCGGGGATGGGTTCCCTCCGAAGAAGAGTGGCTCTCTAGAAAATGGCTTTGACACCCAGGTCAGCAAAATGCAGGGCAACCTGACAACAGTGTGGGTGGGTGGGTTGCTTGTGTTTGCTGGGATTCTTTGGAGCATGTGTGCACTGCTGATATCGAGGGTGGTGTCGTGATGTGCAAGGGGATGGCGTCTCTCCTGTGACATGCTGTGGAGGGGATGGTTTTTGGGCAGATGTACCCCAGTGATAAAGGTTGCTCCAAAATGTGCATATAATTTTTTCCCGTTGCGGTGGGCGTGTTCTTACTTGTCTTCACATTGGCAGGGCTATTGGCAGTGGGTATGTGTGTGTGTGCTTTGTTTGTGATGGCCATCAGTGCGTTTGGTCCGTTGTATTGCTTTTAGGGAAGTGTGTGCAGAAGGGCGTGAGACTCATGTTTACACTGGAATCTGAGCATAAGAATATGATTGCTGTGAGTGAGTTTGTTGCAATACTAATTGCAGTGGGTGTGTTTGTCCAGGTTACTGCTAGCATGAAAGGAGCTGTGTACGGAACCTGCATGTTGCAATGCCACTGCTGTGTGTGGCTGAGCATCATATGTGGGAGTGTGTGTGTGGCAGGCATGTGTGAAGTGGTGGTGAAACACATTCTGTATTATACTCGAATAAGAAATATGATGGGCATATCATACTTTTTGCTACAGTGCAGAAGCAATAAAGTGACATTGGCCATAATTCAGATGCCTGGGGGGGGGGGGCGGGAGGAGTAGGCTAATTGGAATTTCTTCTGCACTATATATTCATGTCATTCTGGATTTAGCAACTTATTTTTAATATGCAAAGCTCAGATTTTGCTGGAATCTGTATTGGGATGCCTGTTTTAAGTGATGCTGCTTTATATGGTGAGGGATGAGAGACTGCAAGTGTGTGTGTGTGTGTGTGTGTGTGTGTGTGTGTGTTCTGACTTGTTTTTGTGAGTGAATTAGTATTTTCAGAGTGGGATCAGATTGCTTCACTGTTGCCGGTGCCTTCCCATCTTTAGCAGCAGTGTAAGCAGACAGTAAATGCTCACATACTCCTGGGTGAGCAAAGCAGATGGTCGGCTGCCGCACACAGGACTAATTAACATGAGCCCAAGGTTGCCTTGTGGCCAGACCATGCATGCTGGAAACAGCTTTGCCGACTGTGAGCCTCTGCTGCAGCCGCCTGAACCAGGTAGCAAGGGCTGCAGCCATATTGAGGGTGGGAAGTTGTATGCTTAGAGAAGGATTCTATTGGTTTACCTCCCCACCCCAGGGGAATACTGGGTCATGCCTGCAAATCTAGGTTTTGCAGTCTGTGCCCTCGTAACCTATTCTCCGACAGGAGAAGCGCAGCTGCCGATTTAGTGCATTTGGCCTCCTGCCCCGCATTTTAGGGGATGCTGCACTTTCCACCCTCGCAGACATTGTGACGTGCCAGGCTCGGCTCATGCAGCTGTACCAGTTCCTGGGGGCTTGGGAACCAGGAGAGAGGCATGATCGGGCTGGTCTCAGGGCAGTGGCAGCAGACAGGCTGACCTTTGTGTCACATCACACACTCCAGAGCGAACCACAAATCCTCTTTCGATTTTCTATATTTCACTTTGAGAACCTCGGCCAGTTTCATGCACCAAAAAGAATCTCGTGTTTAAAACAGTGGGGTGCAGAAGATATGATGTGTACATGGGTGATGGGGAGGAGGGTGTGACTGTATAACTCCTATAAAGACTTTACTCTGTCTGTCTGTCTGTCTGTCTGTCTGTCTGTCTGTGGCATGTTAAGTGCTCAGTACTGAACTGCTGGCTGGTATGTATTTTAGTAACTCAAAATTGAATCAATTAGTACTAATTGGGTTGTTCATGGGGTGGGTGGGGGGTGGGTGAGGGAGGGAGGATAACCCACATGCCTGATCTATAGCTGAAAGCCCGAGGAAGTGTTTCACATTTGGAAATCTCAATACTTGTAATAGGACACACAGCTCAGTGGCAGCTCACCATGCCTGTGGAGCTGTCCCTGTTCATTCTTACGGGTGGTACTCCTTGAAATGTGTCTTATCTCCCTGTCCTTGTGCCTTAGCATGTTGCTTGGTGACTGGTCTTTCCACTTCTTCTAGAGATCTTCTCTGGGCTGCCACAACCTCACCTGTTCTATGCTGTTTCCAATTAATCCATCCTTACGCACTCCTTCATGAGATATTTGATTCTCCTTTGTCTGTGTTAAATCGATTGCAAGGCTGCTGTGTAGGACTGCATAACCTCCTATGTTCCATTGGCACTAAACAAGCACTCGGGTGTTCCACTGTTGTGCTGGGTCTGGTAATAATATTCAGGGGAATTCTGAGAAAAGATTTGATAGGCCAAAACAGTCACATTGTGAACATAATTGTGGTTAGCCAGCCAGTTATGCAATTGACTCTTTGCTCCATGCACCCTTCACAGTGAGTGAAATCCTGCTAGATCCCCAAACCTCTGCCAATAATGACAGCCCCTGGCATGAAAAGCAGCACAAACACCAAAACCACACAGGCTTATTAGAGTCTAATGTCTGGCAAATCTACTTGTGACATCAACCAGCGCAAGGTCAGTGAAGTTCATCCCCCCACCTCTTTTACCCTCTAAAGTGTATAGAACATCAGTTCTCAAAAATTTGAGCACCAGGATCCAGTTTTTAGAATGACAATCTGTTCGGAACCCACCGGAAGTGATGGCTGGAAGTGCCGTTACTGTGATGCCAGAGCCTGCTGCTTTCTTGATGATGCAGCAATAAGTTGGGTTGTATCTCAATCATTTTCCAATAGCAAAGTGAATCAGAATCGAAAAAAAGCCTATAGGCAACCTTGACACAACCAAAACAACCACACAGCCCTCCCTCTGTCCAGGGTCCCATCTTCCCATATTTTCAATATGGCTGCTCTAAGTGCTTTGCGACCCACCTGAAATTGGCTCGCAACCCATTGGTAGGTGCCAACCCACAGTTTGGGATTCACTGGTATAGAGTATTTCAAGATAGGGATTTCTATTTGGGGCAGGGGGGCTTTAGCAAGGATTTCAGGAAGGATGCTGACATGAGCCTGCTTGTTATTAGCAGGTAAAGGTAAAGGTTTCCCCACGACCGAATGGTCTAGTCGTGACCGACTGTAGGGGCGGCGCTTATCTCCATTTCAAAGCCTGTAGAGCCGGCGTTTTGTCCAAGGACAAGCTTCCGTGGTCATGTGGCCAGCATGACTCTATGCCATAGTGCACGGAATGCCGTTACCTTCCCACCGAAGTGGTCCCTGTTTATCTCCTTGCATTTAGGTGCTTTGGAACTGCTAGGTTGGCACGAGCTGGGACAAGCAACGGGAGCTCACTCCGTCACGCAGTCTTGAACTTCCAACCTTCCGGTTGGAAAGCCCAGCAAGAGCAAATTAACCCGCTGCGCCAACACGTCCCTTATTAGCAGGTATTATTATTATTGTTATTATTCATGAGGCCAACTGAAGTGGTTGGTGGGGAGGTGCCCACTTCTGGCAACTTACATTGCTCCTCCTCTTCCCACTCCCTGGATTGGAAAAGGAAGAGGGAACAGAGCAGAAGCGGGAGAGGAGTGGAATGGTGGGCTAAATCTGACACATCACTCTGTCCCCATCTTGCTTTTCCAACTTGGGGAACAAAGGCTGACAAATCACCAGGTAAGGGCTACCACAAGTGCCAGGAAGTCTTGGGCCAGCCCTGGTTGTTAGAATCACAACATAGCACAGGGGACAAATGCCTAGGTCAGACTGCTAAGCTGATGAGTAAATAACTGGCAAGGACATCATTTTATTGGCAAGTCCCCTGAATACCATTTGGAACTCCTTAGAGATCTTCCTGGCAGCCCAATCATGTAAACCCAGTTTGCATTTCTGCAGCATTTTGCAGCTAAATGCAAACTTTAGTTTGCACTTTGCAGCTTGAAAAAAATGATCAGAGCTATCTGTCTTCACTATGCTTATCAGAAACACCCAGGTCTTTTTCAAAAGCACACAAGGCATGTAATTCATATGGTACTTAATATTTTATAATAAGATTATTATATTCATTGTAAGATATCATTCATTCATATCCCATTAATTAGAAGTTGAAATGTAAGATTATACAGTAATATAATCATGATAATAATCATGATACAGTTATTGTATTTTTCTAATAATCATGATACAGTTATTGTATTTTTGTTGCATGGGTTTCTGCCATGGGAAATTGCCATGGGTTTTGTTGCGTGGGAAACTGCCATGGGTTTCTAAGAGCAGAAGAGCAGGATATCAATGAGAATAAATAAAATACAAGATTTTAAGATGGAATACAGGGCTGCAAAGGCCTTGGATGTGGGGGCCAGTCATCAGCCCTTAGAATCTCTGTGCTGCAGGTCTGTTTTCAGCTTAAGCCTGCCATTAACCATTCCTTCCCATATCTGTACCTTCACAGGTGTACCTTCGTAGCTTTTTTTTTGAAGCAGCGAGGGAATTGCTAGCACAGTATATGTGAAGGAAGCGCATAAAGAGCCACACAGGCTTCACCTGTCATTCATGTTTAAAGTGATTATTTCTCATCAAATCCAGAAGTCAGGATTGAGCAATCTATGCTGGTTAGCCAGGGCAGAATCTCATTGGCCCAGATCTCTAAGCTTTTTTTTCAGGTGCAGGTGCACTAAATTATGAGCACCTATGGTGGTGGTGATCTTAGATTTGAGGAAACAATTTTCCCTGTGCCAGAGCATCCACACGTGGGTGAGAAAGCAAGTCATGCCGGGCAAGTATAAAGCAGAGGATAAGCTGAAAAATGGTGCCAGTCCTTACCCCCCTCAAACTGTGTTCTCCCCAGCAATTATTCTAGTAGGGCTTTGTCTCAGAGGAGGACAACATCCAGAAGGGTGGAATGGGTAGGTGGAAGTACAGGTAGGTAAGGTTCAGGACCTCTGCCCAACCATTTCCTGCTCCACTGGAGATCTGTGTTCTAAAATAAGGGTCTGCCATTTTTGTGTTATCAGATTAGACCATTCCATTGTTGACAAACACTAACAGAGTTATTCCTGTTGTCTGTTTGGTCAAGTGCGCCTTCCATCCCTGTGCCAATCCTGGGTTTCTTGAATGGCTCACGATAGCTGACTTGTCGTAAATGATATTTTCATATTTAAATTTTCAGTCCTGCAAACAAGCAGAAATAAATGGTGCTGCTAGTTGGAGAGAATTGTTTTGGAAATATTTAACTTGTTTCCACAGAGACCTCCATTCAGCAGATAGCAAGATAGGGATCTGAATACTCCGAACGGGATTCACTGGTTATTTTCGTCACATCATGTGTACTTCTGTGAACCACTATTAACTTTGTGCTGGTGTTTCAAGTCAGACTGCGCGAAGAGAAGAGGTGTCCCAGAAGCTTAGTCTATGACGCTTAGTAAAACCCCACTGGGAATAGGGTACAATCTGTTGCAATTTTATGCTGCTGTGTTACATTCCGATCTCTATATATGGCAAGTGGTAAATTTCCATTTGGAGGGTTCATATTGCTTCCTCCGAATTGGAGGGTCCATAGTGCTTCCATATTGCTTCCACTGGAAGCAAACTGCAAAACTGCCAACTATTGAAAGACAGAAACCTTGTACCTAGCTGGGGTTGAATTTCAGAACCTGGCAGGTTCCTGTTACGCATGTCACTTGTCATGCATGGGCTGACCTTGCCTGGCCCTTTTGGTTTCTGAGACTTGGGCCGGTCTTCTAGGCAACTGAGCAGAGCCACAGCTACAGCGTATGTTTCAGAGTCCCTTGATGCTAATTATACATCCATACTTGAGGGATGGCCAGCACAGATCGCACTAACACAGTGGGCAGCCCAATCCTGAGCTGCACGGCTTCCATAGGAGCAACGGTAGCAAAATGGCTACTGCTGCATCCTGTGGGATTTGCAGCAGCCATCAGCATCTCCTCTGAAATGGGAATCCTCAAGTATCTGCCAGCTCTTTTGCCGGCAGTGCCTTGAGCAGCCCTGTGTCAGGTGGCCCAGCCCAAGACGGGACACAGAATCCAGGGGTGGAAGCCATCACAAGGTCCCACCCCTTAGGCAGGCCCGATACTCCCCTCCCCTAGCCCAGTTCTGCCCCCTCTCCGCCTCGCCTCCCACCCTGAAAGCACTCACTGATTGCCCGACTGCTGGTGCCAGAACCTCCCACAGTGTCACAAATGTGCTTTATGGCTGTATAAGTGCTTTAGCTGACAGTATACATGTACCACCGATGACACGGCCTTTGGATCAGCCTTTTACTTGATAAGAACTACATATATAAAGAACAGGCAGCCCAATCCTATGTAAGGCCGACATAGTAAGGCCAACATAACAGGGCTGTATCCTAAAGCCCATTAGGAGGCAGCAGCAGCAAAGTGCAGGACAAGGGGAGGTTTTCCCCTTGCACCCGCGTAAGCCCCAGCCAGCCAGCTGTTTGCAGGTACAGGTAAATGTGTGCAGGAGCGGCCCGAATTGGGGCTGCCTTGGCCAGGAACGGGCTTTAGGATTTGGCACTATGGCCATCCTGCATCACTGCTGCCATCACCACCCACTGTGCCGCCCACTGTGCCGCCCCCGGCATGCCTCTGGAAGGCCCTTGGCGAGACCCAGCACTAACTTTGCACTACAGATGCTCAATGGGCACAAGGCTGGCGCTGCTGGTGGTTGTGGCGGCACCTGAGCATTGGCGCTGCTGCTTGTGTCAGTCCTGCGCTATACCACCAACGCTGATGCGCTTTACGGCACATTTGTGACAGTGCTGGAGTATAGCGCCAGCACAACACAGGTATAGGATTGCACTCTAAATGTGTATAACAGAAATAGGTGTCACCTGACAGTTGATAAATCCCTGACTGAGAATTGCAACTGCATTATCCATACATGGTTCCGTTCTGGAACTCCCTGCAGATACCAAAACCTTTGTGTGGTCAAACCGCACTGTTTACGTGCCTCTTGGGGATAAAAATAGCACTAATGACCCACTTCTGGGTCATGCAGAGGTTCCTGGCTCCATTAAACATCATCCCAGAATGCATTGTGGTGCATTCTGGGGCGATCCTGGGAGGAGCTATTTGACCAGATGAAGGTATGAAATGCTATTTTAGTGCTTTTTTTCTTGTTTGAAGGCATTTAAATGGAGACCCCGGTTTTTGCTGGCATCTTTAGTAAGTTAAATCCACAGAAATGAAGAGTGGCCCGCATGATAACTGGGCTCTTCCAGTGCCTTCCTTTCAGCAGTGCTGCTTCTGTTGGTTGATGTATCACTTTGCAGCTCAGCAGCTGAGAGCAGTTGAGGGTGGTGCTGGAAGAGCCCAGTTATCATGCAGGCCAGATAAAGAGCTACTATATTTATTTATTTATTTATTTATTTATTTGTATGTATTTATTTTCAAATTTATACCCTGCTTTCTCTCCCTTGCTGGCATCTAAAGCAGCTTACAAAACTCATAATAAAAACATTATAAAATATAATATAAACAAATACAAATATTAACATTTCCTAAAAACAACTAAAAATATCATTAAAAGGCAGGAGAAAGAAAAAGCACAAAACCAGCAGCAAACAATAACACAACACAAGCCCATAACACTAATCTGCATAAATCTATATTAATCTGCATATCCAGTGATGTCATGCAGGGGGAACACGGGGGAACTCAGTTCCACTAGTTAAAATTAGGGCTGACTCCGCCCACTTCACTCTCCCTCCTCCCCCTCCCGATTCCTCTGCAAAGAGCTTTTCTTCTTGGTTGGCAAGCACTCAGAGGGTTAAAGGGAGCAACTCCGGATTCCTAGGGGGGCGAAGGGGGAAGGGCTGCAGTGGGGAAGTCCTGTCCTGCACAGCCCCCTTCCTCGCTCCCTCCAGCCACACACGTGGAGTCAGCAGCCACTCTGGTGAGTCTGCAGCCCAGTGGGGAGAAGGGGCATCCTGGGGGTGCGGTGGTGAATCGAGGGGGGCCCTGGAGGGGACAGAGGGGAGCCAGGACTTTTTGAAGCTGCCCTCCTGACCTACCCGGCATAAGCAGGCTTTGGTGTGGGGAAGCGCCCAAGGGTCCCGCCCGGAGTGGTGCCGCCCAGTGATGTCATTCAGGGGGTACGGACCAGAACGGGCATTCCGGATCCTAACGGGCTCCGTGGCTGGTTCCGGGTTTCCGACAAGTGCCAATCAAAAGTGAGTTCCTGTTCCTAAATCATTTGAATGACACCACTGTGCATATCTATATTAAAAAACCCAGAACTCAGAAGGCTAGTCTAAAAAGAAATACTTTTAGGCTCCACTGGGAAGCCTCTAAATGATGGAACAGTTTATAAATTGAGAGAGAGGGAATTTCATAGAGTTGGTGCCACTGTGAAGAAGCCCTATTTCTTGCCGCCACTCTTCTCACTTCCATAGACAGCCGCACCCATTAAAAGGTCCTCTCTGATGGCTGGAGAGGACAAGCCGGAGCATAAAGAAGAAGGCTGTATTTGTCCTGTGGGCCTTATGTTTGATATCCCTGCTCTAGATAACTCCTGCTCATTTGAATGTACCGGCACCTTGCTGTCTAATTGCTTTGTTTAGATTTGATTAAACAAAACGTTCAAACAGAGGAGCAGAAGGTAGACTGCTTGGAGCTGTGCTTCATAAAAACCAAAACAATGACAATTTTTTTTTAAAAAAAGACCATTATGTTAGACAGGAGTGCATCAAAACGAAAGTAAATCCCTTGATTTACGCATGACTAGAGATTTATCAAATCTCATTTTTATTCTTTGATGACTTTCATAACATTCACTAGTGATAAAATCAATTTATACCTGCATCCCTATTTTGGAAGGAACTTGGAAATGCTTTGAAATTGGCCAGTGATATCTGAATCAGAGTGCAAGCCTAACCTGTGCTGGAATAGGCAAGTCGTCTGGCCTGCGCTGTTTCCAGTGCAGGCTGGGACTGTGCAAGAGCCTTCCTGGGGCAAGGGGACGTTCGTGGGCACCATCCTCCCTGATGGGGTAGCTGTTTAGCAGGCGCAAGTCTGAGCACACATGGCCCAAATCAGGGCTGCACGGCCTGGGTATCTCTAACGGCCGTATTCAAACTCTACCCCCCTCTAGCGATGGGATCTGCAAATTGAGAAGGGGAACGCTGGGCGGGACTTACGCGGGACTTCCATGTGATTGGCTGCCCGTCCACAGCGTTCCGCGGCTGCCCTGGCCTCGGGGGGGCTGCCCCCGGTTGGCGCACCCCACCGCTGCTCACCCAGGCACCCGGCGCGCCCCCCACCCATTCTCTGTGGTGAGCAGGAGCCCCCCCAAGGCCAGGGCAGCCGTGGAACGCTGCGGACAGGCTGCCAATCATGTGTAAGTCCCGCCTAAGTCCCGCCCAGCATTCCCCTTCTCAATTTGCAGATCCCATTGCTGCCCCCCTCCCTGGGCCACCCTGCCTGCCGGATTGGGGCCTTAATATTTTTCTAGACAATTTGTTCATATCCGTTTCAATGAACAGCTCAAATTAATAAATCAGTTTCCAAAATCGTGACATTTTGCTAATATTATCTCTACAGTTCCTTGTTGTGTCTTTAGGTTTTGGGCCTAAAGAGATAATACAGGCAAGTACAGTGATGGCGAACCTTTTGGGCTTGGTGTGTCAAAACTTTGTGAAATGCGTAACTTCACTCGGCTGGTGTGTGAACCCCCCGCCCCAACAAAAGACAAATAATTCTTTATATTCATTTATTTAAACTAAAACTACAGTCCAATCATGTGTAGTGCTTTGTGGTATATAAACAAACACGAAATAATTACAAGAATGAAAAATGAGTAAAATAAATTCAGGTTTTGTCAGGTGTTGGTGAACACTGGTGTGTCACCCCAAACGTTGTGGTGTGTCACCTTTGACACGCGTGTCATAGGTTCCCCATCACTGGGCTAGTAGCTTAGTTCCTCTTCTCCTGGAGACTCCATGCTAGACAGCACTATCAGTGCTACTACGTACTCTAGTTGCACTCCTTTCAATGAATTTTGTGCTGGTGGAGGTTCTTGAACATTACGCTATTAAACTATAATCCTTCATGTCCTTAATTCTGTGGCACTCCACTGGCATAATGAATTTACGGTCTCAAGGCTGCAAGCCTATGCACGCTCTCTTGGGAATAATCCACATTCAACTCAGTGGAATTTACTTGGGCATAGACAGGCCGAAGATTGCGCTCTCAGTCTTCTCTATAAGCCAGACAGGCAAACCAATGATTGCTTGCAATTTGCCAGCCTTGAGGTTGTAGATTGTAGAACATGTTTTAAAATGATGGGCCTCTTGGCAGGTATTGCTGACATGATTTTTGTCATTTCTATTTCTGCTAGCTGAGTGTTAGAAGCGAAATTCTGCTTGGTGACCTTTCCTAACCCAGACCAGATTCTGAATAACTCCAGTAATGTGAATTTCCCCAGGAAGTGACACTAATTCAGTTCACTAAGTGACTTTGACGGGAGTTACTGTCAGCACTGGATTGTAAGCGGTTGGGCATGTGGGAGCTGGAATGTATTCCTTTATTATTTCATTTTATTTCATGACATTTATAAACAACATTTTCCAGGAATTTATTCAAAATGCTGGACAACTAATCAATATTTTTTAAAAGCCAACTACAGTCAGTTACTTAAAAATATTGTAGAACTACAGTAAATAAGAACAGACACTGAAAAGGCAGTAATAGGGTAGCAGCTCAATCCAGAACTGCCTGGCCTCCCCTAGGAGAAGCGGGACCAAAATGGCAACCACTGTATTCATCCTCTTCCCCCAGGGAAAGTCCCACTGCCTGTAATGGGGCTTCTTGGCTCACCACCTGCTATTTTGCCAGCAGTGAATTGAGCAGCCTGGGGTCGGGCTGTCCAGGCCACTGCCAGTGATCAGGCAGTGGAAGCCAGCACCAGGTCCCACACCCTCACAAGCAGAGGCAGATCTAAGGGAGGGCAAAGCTCTAAGTTTTGCAAGAAGCCTTACCTTACAGTGGAAATCACTCCTCTCCTGCACCGTTGTAGCCAATCCTCACAGGGAAAAGCAACATCTTGGCGTTGCTTACTGGCTATAGCAGCAAGGGAGAGGAGGGATTTACATGACAGGGTAAGGCTTCTTGCAACACTTAGAGCTTTGCCCTCCCTGTAGATCCGCCTCTGCTCACAAGGCCTCTCCTCCCCCGCCTGGTTCCTCCCCGTCCCCCCTCTCCCCACCCCAAACGGGCTTATCGGCAGTCGGCGCTGCTGAAGGGCCAGCTGTCCCCTTCCGCCTGCATTGGGACCTGATGCTATCTGAGTGCCAGTCCAGCACAGGCGGTATGTTGTCGCAGACGTGATTTACATTAGCGACATTTTCGCCGGTGGTACACATGTACCACCAGCGATAGGGCCTTCTGGATCGAGCCCTAGGTGATAGAAATTAGACTCCAAATGCCTGTTTAAATAACAATCTCATAGCAATCATCTAAAGGTGGCAAGAGAAGAGGCTTGATGAAACACACTAAAAAGGAGCCAGCACTTAGACGGTCCTGTCACTGGTGCCTGCAAATTGTATGCCCAAGTGTGACAGCTGCAAGAGCAATAACTCCAAGACTATTTGAAAATCTCAGGTGGGACCTTCAGGGAAATTATGTTTTAGGGCACTGGTTCCCAGACTTTCCTAGATCCAAAGTTTTAAATTGGTCTTGCAAATGAATAGGCAACCGGCGGAGCTGGCACAAAGTTTCTATAATTTGTTCTGATTGTCAAGAAGCAACCAACATTTTGGCAATCACTTTTTGTACCAGTTGTAAACTGCCTTTGAGAATAGTGAAGTCTGAATGTAACTAGGGACTGGATGTAATGAAGGCCAAGTTTGCTTGTGTTTTAGCTGAAATTGATAAATCACACGTTTAGCCTCTGATGTTGCTCAGTATCCAGGGAGAATGCTACTTTCAGGATCATCCAAGGTGTACGTCTGATCCTTTGGGGGAATGCAAGTGTGTCAAGCAGAAGTTGTGTACAAATATCCAGAGTCCCAGAACCCCAACCAAAAGCACTTCCACCTTATCTGAATTAAATCTCAGTTGTCCCTCACCCATGCCAGAGGTTACACTGATTTAGATATCTGTCACTTCTCTAGGATTGGAGAATGGAAACGTGAGGAGAGCTGCATGTCCTCAGTACAGTATATTGATGACATCTTAGTCCAGACACTGGGGTGGCTTCTTCCAGAAGTTTCAAGTGGATGTTAAAAAGTTCCACTTGCAAAACAAGGTGGAACTTGATGGCAACTCTCAAGTTAGAGGACCTTGAAACTTCTGAGTAGACATGCCTCATGTCTGGGAGATAAATGACCAGGTAGAAACTGGCAGATAAATAACCAAGAGGCCATATATGGAACAAAACTAAGGAACCATACAGACAGTGCCAAACCCTGACTCTTGCCCAGGCAGAATTAGGCCTGATTTAGAAGCACTCAGAAGGGAAAAATAGGATGGGAGGAAGAAAAGTTTAGGTCTTCTTCTTGATAGCCTACTGTACCTTGCAGGAAGCACCAGCACAAAGGCTAAGAGGTTTTCCAGATCCTCTTGACTTTAGGAATTCACCTGGTATGTTTGCACTCAGGTATCTGGTGCCAAACTTGGCTCTTTGAGAGCCTCCCCTTGGGCTGAACTCAAAAAGAAGGCAGCATAAATCAGAGTTATTTACCTTGCTAAAAATACACGGGTCTAACATTATATTTAGAAAGATGTATATATTAAGCATACAAATGACCAATGCCAGTGTGTATTATTAGGCACAGACTGTTGGTACATTTTGTAACAGGAAGCTGCTGGTTTTCCATTCACCATGTGCTGGAATGTAGTCAAACACTTGTCACTTGGCAAGTCTCTTTTTCTTCTTCTGGAAATTCATTCCTTTGGAATTAGCTTGCGCAGTTTAATCCAGGCTGGTTTTTCTTCTATAGATCCAGTTCCAGTGACAAATGTTTTAGTATTTATTAAGATATTTAAAAAAATTGTAGTTAATGTTGGTTGCAGTTATGGACTCTTTCTCTTGAACTATGGACTCTCTCCCTTGAGATCTAAACATCCATAAGAAAAAAAGGGGAGAAGCAGTATAAATACAAAACAATCCTTGCTGATGTCTACTTAGCTGGCATTGCTTCATTTTATCCTTGCGGTTGCAGTAACACATTTTTTTGCCGTAAGTTCTCAGTCTTTTCCACACCTTGTATTTTGTCAAATCCTTTTCCAGCGATTCTAATGAATAGTCTGTCACTCTCATTTCCGGTCATGAGATCCTTATCCGAACTGTGGTTCCATTAGCAAGGATAAAAAGGATTTTCACCTTTTAAAAAATGTAAATCCTTTTGCTTATTTCTGCAGGCATGATTCTATCACCTCCTCTACCTTTGAATTATTTCTGTCTATCACACCATCCTGCAAATACAGCACTATCCGCGGCAGAAAGCAAATGGGGTCCAGATGATAGAGAGTTGGACCGATGGTGGCCCGTGCTCCCATGAAGCTTGGATCCTTCTGTGCTCACCTGTATGCACATCCCTAAGGATGAAGGAGGAGGGGAGGCAGAAGGCCAGCAAAGAAGCAGGTGGTAGAGCCAGTGAGTGCCCATGGATAAGGGGGAAAGTGAAGCATCCCCACACCACTTCCGTTTATGTACAGGAGCTCCGTGTGCAGCCTTGCATCCTCCTCATGGATTCTGATTGCAATGAGCAGGAGTGTGCTGCTCCTCTTGGTTTCAAACTGAACTGGCACAGAGAAGAGAGGCTGTGTGCATTGCTTCAGTAAGTAAAGGGAAAGGATTGGGGTGGTCTCCAAATTGCTTCTCCCTGTGTTCATAAGTGTCGGTGGAGTGGGAAGAAGGGATTTAGAGCAGAGACGTCATCTGGGCGTGCCAGGAACTGGAACGCCCAGATGATTGACAGCCCTCCGCCCCTATGGCGGAGGGCAGCCACGCCTCCCTGCGCCTCGATTGCTCCATTTCAGAGCGATTTGGGACGCGAAGGAGGGCAGGCGGGCCCAGGAGCAGCTCGCCCGTCCTTGGGAGAGGCGGCGCGGCCCGGGCCCGTCCAAGGAACTGGCGGAACGGCATACCGGGCCATTCCACCAGGATGACACCACTGATTTAGAGCCACGGCAGCTTTTGTTTTCCTTGTCACCCCGTCAGCACAGGGAGAATGGGGGCTACTGCTGCCTTGGCCATCTTCCCACTTGCTCTCACCAAGTTGGAAGAGGATCAGAGCCCCCAGGGAGCAGCAGGTTGGAGAGGTGGGCTGGGAGCTTGTCCACTTACTGCCGTCCAAAGCTCTTCTCCCTGTCTGTATTTCAGCTTGTTTAATAGCAAAGTTAGCCCTAACTTGAAAGGAATTTCAACTTGGACACTATCTGACCTTACAAATGTTTCTCCCTCAATTTCATTTTTTTTAACTGAACTAGGTTTTTTTTCCTAGTTTTTTTTTAACTAGGAATAATGATGACAAGACCCTGATTATAAAGTATAAAGTACTGAATACGTAGTACAGATTCTGTGAGAATGAACACACTCATGCAGCTGAAATTAATCCTGGATTGACCAAACCAGTGGCAGTCCTGGGGCTGATTTGATGTCCTGTGGATTTAGTGGACAGGTGACATGATGACAGTTGAATACTAAACAGGTCAAAGAATTCTGGAATAAACGGTACACTCCCCAATTTGCTCAAAGAACAGTTCCAGACTACATAAAATATTTCCATCACCCACACCCATAATATACTAGGCTGATCTGATTTAGCTCTGTATATCAGAAGTGCAAAAGAAATAAGAGGTTGTTAGCAGTAGCAAGAATCCAGGAATAGTTGGACAGCATAATCTACTCAGTTAGTCATGAAACTGGGTACAGTAAGAAAGCTTATATACAAATTCCCCCAACATTATTTGCATAGTCTTTTCCACCTCATGCTACAAAATTAGATTGTATTGGTGTTGATTCAGTTTATACAGAATATGAAAAGAAGATATTTGCCTCTTGACATCCCATCCCTCTTGATTAGTAGTGGTATGGGTACCACACGCTTCTGTGGAGATCTCTGAAGACATGTCCCAGATTTCTTGTGACTTTTGCCACAATGAGAGCTGAGTAGATGAAGGAATTTCAGATATCACAGGTTAGCTAGGGAAAAATCCCAGCAATTGAATAATAACCGTGAAAAATGAATATTTTGCTTCTACATGACCTCCCACAATGGCATATATTCTTCCATCTAAGGATCACCAAGAAAATCCACTTACACCTTCCTCAGTGCCTATCTACCTGACCAATTGCCAGCCTGTTCCTCCTCAGCTTGCTTTGCTCTACCACATCATATGCTTTTACCACTTTGCCTAAGGTAGTGGTATTCAAACTTTTTAGACTGGGACTCACTTTATAGAATGGCACTTGTGTTGGGACCAACCGGAATTGATGTCATTAACCTGGAAGTGATGTTATGGCAGGAAGTAACAACATCAAACAGGAAGTATTGACGTTGTAACATAATAACATGATACTCCTGAAATGCAAATTGGCATTCTTGGACTGCAGCAATTGTACAACCATGAAACATCCTTGATAGAAAGCAAGATGAGGACAAAATACAATGTAAAAGCATTAAACTTGCCAGGTTGGTTAATAATAAGACTTGCTTAATCCAGGATTTAATCCTGGATGAGAGGGCCGGCCTGGTATGTATCATGGAGACCTGGCTGGATGAGGTGGGAGGGGTCAATCTTTCCCAGATTTGTCTTCCGGGTTTCCGGGTACTGCAGCAGCTACGACCACAGGGGCGGGGAGATAGGATTGCAATGGTCTACCGGAATTCTATCCATCTCTCCAGTTACCCTGTTCAGCGGTCCACCGGGTTTGAGTGCCTTTGCGTTGTGTTGGAAGGGCAAGACAGAACAGGGATTCTGTTGGTGTACTGCCCGCCTTGCTGCCCAGCAGTCTCCCTGCCTGAGCTGACGGGGCTGATCTCGAGCATGGTGTTGGAGTCCCCCCGCCTATTGGTGTTGGGGGACTTTAATGTCCATGCTGAGGCCCCAGGAACAGCTGCAGCTCAGGATCTCATGGCCTCCATGGCAACTATGGGTCTGTCTCAAAGAATATCTGCCCCAACACATGATGCGGGACACACGCTGGACCTGGTGTTTACTGCTGGGCAGGTTGATGGTGATCTGTAAATTGTAAATTGTGATTTTATTGTATTTTATTGTTTTAAGCCGCCTTGGGTGCCCATGGGGCAGAAAGGCAGGATATAAATTAAATAAATAATAATAATAATAAACTGAAAACATTAAAAAAAACTCTCACTTGAAACTGTTAACATTCATAAAAGGAATATAACAAGAGTAAGGTCCGCAGTTTCCAAGATGGCTGCTCCCAGCTTTCCGCAACCCACCTGACATCAGATCACGACCCACAAAGTGGATCCTGACTCACAGTTTGAATAACACTGGCCTAGGGAATAGGCCATGTTTTGTTATGGATTTTTGCCTCCCCACAGACACCAAAACCCTCCTTCACTTCTGGATCCTATGCTGTCCACATATGAGATGTAAAATGCTTCATGTGCACACTTTCAGTTATTTTATTTTTTTACAACAGCTCATTAAAGTACATGTTATTATCCAAATATTGCTGTTTGTGGGATGAGCAGTAGCATAGCCAGGGTATGTGTAGCATGATAAGTACTTCAGGTGCTGCAACATGCCATGTAAGCGGCCCCTCCCACTTGTCATCGGAGCCATTCCGGGAAGTGATGGCTATGCACAGGCGGCCAGTGAGCACCTGCATGTTGCTGTTGCTGCCTGGAATGGCTCTGACAGCAAGTGGGCAGGATCATTACCTGGTGCACTGCAGCCCCTGCGTATTTACCGTGCCGCCACCGCCTCTCTGGCTATGCTACTGGGGAATGATAGAACAGTGGCCCCACCAAAACTAAGGTGCCATTTTAACCAATGTCTTCCTGGCTCATGTTCTTAAGCATAGCAACCATGCTACTTCAGTTCTTTGAACTTTTCACTTGAACATTCCTCCGAGATCCCAAGTAAATGTATTACAGTCAACCCTCTTTATATGCGACCTTGCTTATCTGCAAAGGACAGAATTGCTACTTTCCTCGTTATCTGCTCCTTTGTGCTCATAATCCACTATGCCGAAATCTTCCAAAGGCTGCAGGGACCTTCAGAATGGCACCTGACCCCATTAAAGTGGCTGGCAGAAGCATTCACCCACCATGTTTAAGGGGTCCATGCTGGTCACAGGTGCCATTCTGAAGATCCCTGCAGCCTCTGGAAAGTCCCTGCAGTATTTAAGGATCTTTTGATACTTCCTGCTGCACTCTGCTGGCTTCCTAAGGGACTCTTTTGGATTCTGATGGCAGATATGTTACCTCTTCCACCTAACCCCACTGATCCCATAGGATCAATGATTCACCTAGACTTCCAGGACCCTAACACTAGCTGATAATGAGGATTGACTGTAATGTTGTCATCCAATATGAGCTCTCCTGGCATTTTGTAAATGCCAAGTAACATGTAATACAGCAAACCTAAGGGAATGTGGCTTTCAGGAAACTAATTCCCACTTCTTTCAGTGGGGTTTAAGTGTTCACATAACTGAGTAGGGTACCAGATTGTACCCTGGATTAGCAATTTGAGATTGTTAATGCTGACCTGGTCAGAACAATTCCATTAAATGCTGTAATGATAGTCTTGAAGGCTGTTGTCTCCAAAGACTGAAGGAGTAATTCTCTCAGAACCTCTGCCTTTCATAAATATAAATTAGAAGTCACTCTTACATGTTTTATTACTTCAACAAATTTCCATTAATTATTATAACGTCTGCAGTTAGGCCAGTGTTGATTAAGTATGGGTATACATTGTGAAGTACTGTTCAGAATCCACTTCTAAACCAAGTTTCTTTCAGCTGTATATCCTAGAAACCAAAGATATTGGAAAACTATTCAGCTTTTGATACCTGGGTAAGCTTCCTACATTTTAGATGGAGGCCAATTAGCATTAAACATTTAAAAAGGCCTTTCCATATTATCTATACCCTTTCCTTTCCTATGTCTGCCTGCGGGAACAGAAATCTGTTGGCAGTAAGAAGGTCATATTCAATCTGACTCAATCTGAACACGAGCCAGGTCAGAAAAGTCACAATAATTCCCAAATCACATCTGTCAGAACTACAGATTCCTGCAATGGAGTTACAATTGTATAAGTTTTATTTCCTATGGAAGTGTTATTACATGTGCAGATTTAAGGGAGTTCATCCAATGTTAAGAAGGCCTGGAGAGACTTATGGGATTTATTTGTAAATTCAAAAGAGTCCACAGTAAATGAAATCTGATGATGCTGTAAAGTTGTTACTGACAAGCTCCATATAAATTTCCAATCTCATCATAAAGCTGTTTTTAAAATAACCCGTGCTTGTTATCTGATCAGATAGGCATAAATCTGAAGAAGACAACAGAAAACAAGTATCAGGGAAAGTTATTTTTGTTTTTCCTTCATATTGAGTAGGTGGATTCCTTTAGGGAAGCATCTTCCCTGTAGGCTGCAATCCTAACCTGGAATTAAACCGGCACAGTTAGGCCAGCAAAGTTTGGCCAGCACAAGGGACACTGTAAAGTGCATTTGGATCACTCTTGGAGTCAGAGAGGCCAGCACATAGAACATGCACCATCCTCCCTGACTCCAAGAATGGTCCAAACGCACTTTACGGTGTCCCTTGTGCACCGTACAGGATGGTGCACATCTGTGTGCTGGCCTCTCTGACTCCGAGAGTGGTTCAAACATACTTTACGGTGTGCCAGCCAAACTTTGCTGGCCTAACTGTGCCAGCCTAACTCCAGGTTAGGATTGCGCCCTAAGGAATGGGGACAAATGTCCCCTTATACCACGGAGATCTTCAGCAGCCAAAAATCCTCTGTGGTGTATAGTGGCAACCATACTAGCATCACTGCATCACCATGTGTGGATTAAGAAAGGATTGGACTGACACATCATGGTTTTTATACATTACAGTTAATTGCCTTTGGAAATTTGATGAGAACAGTGAAAATACAGACTTCAACAAAGGGACACTGGCATAGACAACACCTACACTGCATTACACTTCTACTTACAGCATCCAGAACTGGCTGCTATCTGAAATACATTGCTGGATTGTTGATGGAGTGACTCTGTAAAGTTGCTTTTACTAGCAGTGAGCAGGCATACTGATTTTCAGAGCCAAGAATAATCTTTTGTCGACCTTTTAACAGTTGTGTAGATGTGGCAGGCACAACTTGTCATAAAAAGTGAAAAAGCTGTACCAGTTGAAGTCCGCTTTTCTGCAAGGCAGAAAAGCAGTGTCTTCCTTTGTTATTTCAGACCCCATCTAGAGTGCCATATTTTTTGGTTTGCAGGAAACAGATGTGTATGTTCAGATTTGTATTTGTATGTATGGGATTCGGATTTTGCCTTTTATAGAATGATGCCCTTCCTGTCAGCAAGCCCTGGATGTAGCCTGGGCTAGTTTGCCAAAGATCAGTGCTGCCGCGGCACCTTTGATTCTGGCTCACGGTCAGGAGAACATGGCAAGCAGTGATGTGCTGAATCATTCAAGGGGACCAGAATAGGTTAAGATTTGCTGTTTGTTTTCCTTATCAGCTCCCTCTGTTGGTTTGTGTCTGTAATACTGCAGTTACAAAATCTCTTGGTGAGCCGGCAAGTGAAAGGAGAGATACAAGGGGAAAACTGAAGGAGAAGCCAAGGGGCAGCTGCCACCACAGGGGGCCAGGAGCCGAAACAGGGGGAACCAGCCCATAAGGAAGATTTGAGATGAGGTGAGAAGCATGAAAGGAATAGGTGAGAAAGGACTGACAGCAGGGCAACCAGGAAAATGGAGCAAAAATAGATGAGGAGGAGGGAGCTATTCCAGCCCTGACCTTTGGGGGCAGAGACTAATAAGGAGAGGAGGAGGAGGAGGAGGAAGTCAAGAATCGTAAATGGAATATCCAAAGAAGATGAACCAGTGCATCCTAATCCCAGATCCTTTTATGTATGAAGTTGATTGTCTTTTCGTTACTATTTGCTGTACTTTTTCTGTACTTAATTTGCTGTAGAGGCGTAGTTAAGGGGGTGAAGGGAGTCCAATTGCACCAGGCAACAAGCTTGAGGTTCCCTCAACAAGCTGAGTTTGACAATCGTGGTCAAAATTGTGAAAACGTTGGTAATTACAAATAATGTCATCATATTATAGATCTTTGGAAAGGTAATGTAATGTGGAATGCAATGAAACAAATGGGAGTGTAATATCTTTACTCTATCAAACGTTATGGCAAGCAAGCAAACAAACAGAAAATGAAAAAGAAACTGTCATGTAAAAATTGTGGTTTGTGATAATCTGCACCAGGCTACACTTTCATTAGCTATGCCACTGCTTTATCATACTGAACGTCTGTGCCAGTCTACAAAACCTCAATCCAGCTGAATGACCCCGGAGGCATATTTGCCCTAGGGCACAACACAGCATGTGCCCTGGTTGCCTCTGGAGGGGGGCATGCCAGTGCATGCCCTCCAATTGATCCCGTCGGGAAACAATCGGAGAATCCTCTCAGTTGTGGCCGAGGTCATTTTGCCTGAGCTGTGGTTGGGAGCGCCCAAGTGGCAGGTACAGCTGAAGCAACGGGAGTTCCTGCTGCCTGGGTGCTCTAAGCCCCAGCTGAGACGGCCTGCGCACCCCTCTGCAACCACGCTTTGGGCAAAATTGCCCAAGCCATGGCCTTGAGAAGCCACATGCACCCTGGCTTCAAGTGAGGAAGGCGTGGTGATTCTCCCCGTTGCCACTCAGGCAAAATCCAAGCCAGGGAGGCGCGCAGATTCTCACTGCTTGCAAAATAGCCCGAGTGGCAGCAGTGAGAAACCGCATGCCCCCTGGCTTCAATCGAGGAAGACGCACAGTTTATTGACACGCCCCTTATCTTCAACCAAGCCAGGAAGGCGCGCTGCTTCTTGCTGCTTCTCTGCCGCTGTGCCTTCCTGGCTTGAAGACCCCCTGGCTTCAAGGAAGGAAGGCACACAGTTTCTCGATGGTGACGCTCATGCACAATTGCCTGAGTGGCGGCCATGAGAAGACACTAGCCCCCTAGCTTCAAGTCCAGGAGGTTCTTTCTGCTTCTCTGTCCTGTCATTCGGGCAAAATTACATGAGCGGTGACTATAAGAAGCCATGCCCCCAACCATCATGACATCGCCATGTAATGACGTGGCATGCCTGGGGCACGACTAAGTCCCACGATTAAAGTGGGAAGTGGTGGTGGGGATCTGAAATTATTCTGCAGTAGATGAGGGTTAGATGCCTCTGAATGACCCTGCCAAATAATATGCTATCCTGATTTTTTTTTTAAAAAAAAACTCACATTAAAAAGGGATGTTCATGCTATTGTTTAAAGTACAAAGTAGCCTCTATACCTATGAGGTACATTTTAAAAGTGATGGTGAGTAATGCTATCGTCATGAATTCCAAGGCTCCTTGGCATTCCTGGCATTGAAACTCTGAGGGAATGAAGAGCTGACAGATCAAAGAATTTGCTTTGTGCTCTTTATAGCCTAGAATACTCATTGTCAAGATGGTGGGTGTATAATCTTTTAATACCTACTTGCTTAGAAATTCTCCATGTTACAGGAAAGCAGTGAGTCTGACTGGGTTAGACAGGCAGCCCTGCAGAACGTATAGTTGTATAGGTGTTTATTTATTAACTGCTCAATTCTATCCAAGGCCTATGGCAACAGATCTCGCAATCCGCTGCTGTAGGTCTCAATCTGGCTCCACAAAAGATGCGCTGCTGTCATGTGCTTCAGTGTCACTGGTGCAAATGGCCGGAGGCCCCACACATACGCCACCAGCTCACCCAGCCTGCTCCATAGCAGGTAATGTGGCACTGGGGACAGTTTGAGGGAAGATCGGGGTAGGGAGCAGGCTGAATTGGGGGTAATTCAGGGGTGGGAGGGGAAGGATCTTGGTGGCACTGGTGCTCCCCAAGATCATACCCCTCTATTCCAATCTCTCCAAGGCTCCTCAAACATATGCCAGGTAAACAGCACTAAAACAGATGGTGCTAGGTCAGGCAGATCGTAGGGCGGTAAGTCAAAATGGTTTTTCCTTACTTCTTCCAGGCCATCTGGTTATTCCTCATCACCACAGCAAGCAGTGGGCACTTTGGCAGTGCCACTGCATTGCAGAGGCTGGTGGGGGATAGGTTTGGGCTGTTAGACTGCCATTTTTTAAGGCAGGATTTTTATATCATGATGCCTTTCACTAACTTGCCCCATAAATGAAAGGACATTATATCAAACCAGGAAAGCTCTACGAATAATTTTCAGAATCTATCCGTCTGTCCCACCCTTTCCCTCCTTCCAGGGATCAGCCTGGTGAGATGAACCCACCTACCTGGGTTGGGCTCCTGAATCTCTCAGTAGTGGCCTGGCATCACGGTCTACAAATGGGAAATTGCATTGTCAAAGAATCTCTAGGGCATGTTCCTGTTGGCTGGTGGGAAGGAAGAGCTGCCTCTGGTAAGTTGAGAAAGGCCAGGCAGTGCTTGAGCCAGACATGTCATGTAGCGGGTACACGGGGGTACACGAGTACCCGTTCCTAGGATTAGGGCTGGCCCTGCCCATTCGCCCGCCCACTTGTCGACTCCATCGGTGCTCCGCTCTGCCCCCTGCAACGTTTGAATTGCCTGCACATTTGAGTTGCCTGCACGTTCTCAGAGCCAGGCAGGCAGGCAGGCAGGCAGGCAGCGGAGCGAGGGAGACCAACGCAGCAGCAGCATGAGCAGGTAGGCTGCCTGGGACTCCCTCCCGAGGAGGCACGGCGGTTCCTGGGGGGGAATCGGTAGCCCACACGGCGGCCCCGGGGAAGGCCCGGGACTCCTGGGCCTTCTCCCGGGCTGCCGTGCGGGCTACCGAGGAGGCGCGGTGGTTCCTGGGGGTGGTTCCTGGGTTCCGGCTATGACCTCACTTCCGGTGGGCGGGCCCCGACACAAGTGCCAATCAAAAGTGAGTACCTGTTGCTAAATCATTTAGATGCCATTACTGGCTTTAGCCCAGGACTTCCAGCAACCTGGTGTTGCCACCATCTCTTACCCATTACCCACCCCACACCAGGAGCCTACTATGCTCTATTCAGTCACCAATCTCTCTCTCTCTCTCTCTCTCTCTCTCTCTCTCTCTCTCTCAGCTGAGGTTGGGGGTTAGGATCCAGCTTAAGTCACCCACGCCGGGCCTAAGTCATCTCATCCCAGGCCTGATTCACCTCCTAGTCTGCCCACAAATGCCCCCTTCCTCCCCCCTTCCTCCCCCCCCTCTGCCTTCTCCAATCCCCTGTGCCGGCCTGCCCAAACTCACCCCCTCCCAGCACAGTTCCAGTGCCGCCAGTCTTCTTCTCACAAGTAGCTGTGAACAACCTTCATGGCATGTTTGCTACACTTGGGAGTGCTGCAACACTGGTGTGTGTGTATGTGTAAATTGTGCTGCCCATCTAATTTCCATAATGTGTTTTCACTATTTGAAAACTGCGACCACGTTCACATTTGATTTCGCAATTGTGACTGGAAATTGTGTGTTCACACCACAAATGAAACTTCTGAAGAGATTATTAGTAAAAAAAAAAAATCCCTCGTGAGTGGCACTAAGATAAATTGCCCTTCATGGATGAGACAGACTGTCATTTAAATCTTACCTTGCACGTGCATGAATAAATTACCTTATGAGGTTATTAATGCTCCTGCACCTTGCAGAGCTGCCTTTAATGAAATTAATGTCTGTTGCCCGATGATTGAATTATTTAAAATGAAGGAAAAACTAGGTGCAAAATAACTCAATTATAATGGCATATGGATTTCCTAGGTTGGATTGTATGATTTCCTATTTGCATTATTTCCCTGCGGAGAGCCATATCGCACTTTTTAGAGCTGAGATCCTTGTTAGTTGTGTGGATGACACCTTTATCCTTGAGGCTGCTTTTCTTTAGAGTTGCCTCACCTTCTAAAGGGGGAGGAAGGAGGGGCTTTAAATTCCAATCCCATTGAACAGTTATATTAATGTCCCATGAGTATTAGCTGTGTTACAAATAACTCTTTATGTTAAATGGAAAGGAAAAGAGTGTTGTTGTTGTTTTTATACACCTTTGCTACGGTAATTTATGGAATTTAATCAACCACCCCAGGGCTACTCCAAATCACTTCTCCGCTGATGGAAAAGATGCTCATACGTGATTAAACTGAATATATGTTATTATTTGTGTCCCTCTCGTAGGAGGAAAAAAAAAACACAATTTTTTCCATCGTTTAATTTTAAAAATAATATAAGGACAAGATAGGCATCAAAATGGTCCATGCGCAGAATCTGAAACAGTAATGAGGAGTTTGTGGGCTGTGGGTTACCATCTGCACGCCACTTTGATGCCATCTGCCCACAAGCTGAATATCACCGTAGGGGAAAATAGCAGGATGTCCTGCAATTATCAAGCCACATAACCACCGGTTACACATGAAGACTTTCTGGGATTTGTAATGAAATCTAAACCTTTGATGCCATCGCTTTGCAAAAAAAAAAAAGAGAGAGGGAGGGAGGTGGGAAGTGGTGGTGGTGGGGATCTGAAATTATTCTGCAGTAGATGAGGGTTAGATTCCAAAAGCTGCCGCATAAATTCCTTGGTTGGCCACATAAAGGGAAAGAGAGCAAATGCCGGCCATTAATTTATACCATATAGTGCTGTAAACCGAAAACTGTTAGCGGAGGCTGAAATTATGGTAATTTTATGCAGTTCCCACTGCCACAAGAGTTTAAAAATAGCTTCCTCCTCCTAGCAAGCGGATGGTGCTACCACACAGATCTAAACTCTGCAGGTTGACTTTGTGCATCTAGCGTTTGCACAGGCAAACCAACTGGGCACTGAAGAAACCCCTCAATTACGCGAGCCCTTTGCATGCAGCACCAGCCAAGTCACACTGAACATATGATTTTCGCTCAAGAGGTTGAAAGGAATATATTTGTCTGGCAGTTTGGAAACGAATACCGGCATATTAATGACTGCTGTGACTAGCCTTGCAGCACCGTTATTCCAGATGGATCCACTAGAGAGAGAGAGAGAGAGAGAGAGAGAGAGAGAGAGAGAGAGAGAGAGAGAGAG
>JAJKFI010000007.1:2356558-2385223 GCA_029204185.1 Lerista edwardsae | reverse complement strand
GAGAGAGAGAGAGAGAGAGAGAGAGAGAGAGAGAGAGAGAGAGAGAGGTGTTTCTAGGTCAGGTTTTAGTTTTGTACTAGTCGATATGCATCAATCAGATCTTCTTGTCTTTTGAGAAGTGCTGCCTTTAAGGGATATTTGACATGTCATAACTGTTCTGCTGTACTGCACACTAATTTATTACAACCATAGAGGATGGAGGTAGACTGAAGGAAAAGAAATACGTAATGGGCACGTTCAAAAGAAATTTGACAGCCCAATCCTAAACCAGCGGGCCAGCACTGGAACTAGTGTCCCAACAGCTGAACACTCTTTATTGTATGGCTGTTGCAAATGGACTACACAGGCAGCTCATGGACCTGTGCAGTACTGGCCTGATGGCAGCAAGGCTGGAGCGGTCCCCTGATGCAGCAGTGGCGAAAACCATGTGGGTCACAGGGAGAACAGAACTGGGCGAGGGAAGGAGGGCAGAATGGAAGAGAGTGAGAGGCATGTTGTGGCAGGAGGGAGTCGCATGCGGCATGGGCGACTTGCACTGGATGCTAACCCCTCCAATAGCAGCTGGCATGCTCCCATTCTCCCCTTGGACTTGCACCAGCTAAAGAGGTAGTGCAGGACCAAGGAGACCTATTCGCAGTTGAGTGGCTTATGGGGGAGAGGTAAGGGGAAAATATTATTTCTCCCAAGCCTACTGATCCACCCCTTTGGCAGAATGCACAGCTTTTTGGCACAGCTGCATCACTGAGGTTAGAACTGGGTTGTTAAGTTTATTTGCTGTGTTTATTTGCTAGGAAATACATGGTGTCTGTAATCTGCGTTTGATTTTAGCCGAATTTAGTTTGACTACAACTGCTTCAGAATGCTGCAGTCAGATTGCTAATGGAAACCATGCAAGTAGCTCACTCCCATCCTGCAACAACCATCTGTTTTTGGATCCAGATCAAAGCATTGATTGTTACCTCTGAGTCATTGGGTCCTTGATATTTACGGATTCATTTCTGCTATGCAAATGAACCCACCTTCATAGGTGGCTCTACTTTGTGTGGCATCATTAGGCGAGGCTTGATTTGCATGTGCACAGGACAGAGCTTCTTCGGTGATGGCCTCCCATACATATGGATTCCTGGTCTCAAGGAATTCAGAAGGCTCCCTATCTCTTCATGTTTAAAATAGGCATCCAAGACCAGGGATGGGGACCTGAGTTGCGAAAATGCCAGGTCTTTTGTATCTCGTGTTGGACTTGAGTCATGGATGTCCCTGACTCGGGTGCAATTCAAGGCTCATGGCAGTGAGTCATGAATTTAACTCAAGTTCTGACTCTCTTCAGTGTTAGTGTGCTTGCTTACTTCTTTTTCTCCCATTGCTCTGGATTGCCCCAGAAGACCTTGTGGGCAGTCCAGAAGCTGTTTTCAGACTGACAGCAGCTGCAGATGTGGTGGAAAGAAGGTACTGTATGTGCCAGGGTTTGGGGGCTTAAGGAGAGAAAGTAGAGTAGATGCTCAACAACAAGAGGATAACAGACCAATTGTTGGAAAACATGGTTTTATTTATTCAGTACTGAAGTGAGCAGGGCCAGCTCATTCATGCAGCCGCTAGAAGCAATTGCAAGGGGTCCGACAGGGCAGTTGATTCAGGGTAGCTTTCACCCCAGGTCTGCCCCACTGCCTCTCTCCAACAACAATCAAAGAACGATCCTCGACTTACTACTATATTTGTGCACTGCCTTGAGATCTGGAAGTGAAACCAAAAGTCCTGCACTTCCAGATTTCAAGGCAGTGCATGAGGGGAGCAGTAAGTGTTTTAGTTCAGCATCAGGCAGCATTCCAGGTTGCGCCACCCCAGGAATGAGAAACGTAATGACAACGTTCAAGTCATTTATCTAATTTTCTTTGATGTAAATTACTTCCCTTGTACTGTTGTGTTTGAAATTTATTGCCATATAGAGGAAAGCAAAAGAAAGTAATGTAGTGCAGATGGGTAGCATATGAATTTGAATATATATCTTGCATATCCAAATGCAGATGTTATCCATCCACGTTATTTTACCTTCAAAGGGATGACCATGCAAATGTACAGCCGTATCCCCATTTTGACACAAACAGTCATGCGTAACTAAGCTGTTAAATCAATGGCACTGGGGAATAAATACACTGGGGAAAGGTAACATTCATTGGAGGAAAACGTAAGATTGATTGGAGGACCTTGGATGAATTGTTATGTTTCAGGCTAACCTACCTCACAAGGTTGTTGTAAGAATAAAATGGACGGGGGAAACCATGCCTGCAACCCTGAGCTCATCCAACTATGTTGGGACTGAATACAATTGGCCCTCATTATCTACTGGGGTTCTGTTCCAGGATAATGGGCATTTAAACCAGTGATGTCATCTGGTAATGAAGATCGGGAACGCTGGGTGGGACTTACGTGTGATTGGCAGCCCATCCGTTCTGTTCCGCGGCTGCCCTGGCCTCGGGGGGGGCTGCCCCCGGTTGGCGCGCCCCACCGCTGCTCACCCAGGCACCTGGCGCACCATCACCCCCCGGCGAGCAGGCGCCCTGCCGAGGCCAGGTCAGCTGCAGAACGGAACGGACAGGCAGCCAATCATGCGAAAGTCCCGCCCAGCGTTACCAGATGACATCACTGATTTAAACCTCTAACTGCCCTGGTCACACCTGGAAGGTATTCTGAGGGCTGAAAAGCGCTCACTTCCTGTTTTCAACTGGAAGTTAGTATTTTTGGCCCTCGGAATAGCCTAGGGATGCAACTGGGGCTGTACACTGGTCGCATTTAGAGGAAAACAACTGAGCTCCCCTGGGGAGGTTAATGCAGGCCCACCTCTATATTCAACTGGGATTCTGTTTCTTCCAAAATTCAAAATATTTTGAGTCAAAATAAAGCATGCTTCACCTAATGGACCTTTGTTTGCTCAAGCCTTATCTGGGGGCTTACTGACTTTGAATATTATATCTAAGGATGGGCTGTGTTGAATACAAAGTATAGTCAAAGTTACATATGCAATTTTCGGCTAGCACACTAATTATATTTTGCATACTTTTATTAATGTGGCACTTCATTGAATTTGTCAGCTACTCACCTCTTTGCTTAATATATTTTTCTAGTATATAATAGAAAAGTGCCACCTTCTGGCACAGATATATAAGCAGCAGCATCTTCATTAGGTACTGTTTGCTGCAACTCCTAAAATTTATTTCTGCCCTGTGGTTTTCCTGCAATATTCAGATAATGTAATTTTTTAATGTTGGGTCTAGCTGTGAAAATATTAGATTATTGAGAAGCAGCATCCACAGTTGTTTCTGGTTACTCCCCTTTGTTAGAAAATGCTATACTGTGATTTACAGGTATCTGAAATGCTCACATATGAAAGCTATACAGTGTGTATGGTTTAGAAGGTAGAATTTTGCTTCAGACATCTCATGATTTCTGAAACTCAGTAATTTGTGTTAGTCATGTCAATGTAATTGTATTAGCCATCCCAGTTTCTGGGATTCAAAAATAGTCACCTGCATATCTTTGCATCCCAGGAATTGGCAACATTGCATTTTGGCTGAATTGGATGCCCTACAATATTGGAACCCAAATTGCATACGAGAGCATGTAAATCTTTACATCAGGAAATAGCCAATCAATGTCATTGCCTTTTTTCATAATTAAACCCCAGGTACACCAAGAGTGGTGTTCTGGTCCTCGATAAAGTCCAGGGAATATCATTTGCCCAACTGGGCACTGTATTTCAAAAGATAATTGCAATTCAGTGCGGATGTACTGTGTTCTCTGTTATCCGGCCTCACTGGAATCCCAAGTGCTGAGAAAGCAGCCATATGGTTTCCTTTTTTACACGTGATTAGGCTGACAGGGAGTTTAACTGCTAGAAAATTAAACTGAGTCTTATCCTGTGTATTTAGGAAGATACAGGATAAGATCACATGTTTCTGGGTTAGCCGGGTTGCTAATGCCACCTGGTGGGATGAAGGAAAAATGCACAGGAACCATTCTGGTAGATTCCTTTTTTTTTTTTCAAGCTGATTTGACATGAATTACAAAGATTGTACATTAAAGTGTTGTGCTTAATATTATATTCTAAAGAGGAAAAGTATTTGAAACATTTTGGAGTCTAATTGCCCAATCCTGGCAGGACTGGGGGGCTAATACAAAGCCGCTGAAAAAAGCGCAGCAAAGCGCTTTCTGGCAGCAGGCCAAGTAGCGCTGGAAATTGATTTGGAAGTTGGTCTGTCCTGGGTATTGGGTGAAGTGTGCTTTAATTTCTCTCATAAAATGGCCTGGATTTTCCATAGTGCAGGTCTTAGGCTAGGACTACTCAAATCTGTGCCAGTGGTCTTGCTGGTGCAGATCTGATTAGCCCCATTGGGGCTGTGAGGATGCTCTGCGGGGTAAGGGAACCTATGTTCCTTACTCTAAAGAGACCTCTGACTGCTTCTCCTACCCCACAGGATACAGCAGATAATGTTTCAGAGAGGAGGCACATACGATTGAGCCTCTTTGTTTTTCTTTGCTTTCTTTTATTTATTTTTTCCAGACAGAAACCCTTAGAACGCAATCCCAACCTGGAGTTAGGCCGGCACAGTCAGGCCAGCAAAGTTTGGCCAGCATCAGAGCCACCATAAAGCACGATTAGACCTCAGAGTCAGGGTGCTGGCCTCTCTGAATATGGTCCGAACAGCATTTTTGCCCAATTGGAAGCGGGGGAAGATGCGTGCCTTCCCTTGCCCCCAATCGCCGGCCGGGAGGAACTGCATGTCCCTGGCTGTCCAGCTACAGAGGCGCATGGTTCCTCCCAGCCGGTGAGCGGGGGGGGGGAGAAGTGTGCCTTCCCTCGCCCCCAATTGCTGGCCAGGAGGAACTACGGCATCTCCCACATGCCACTGGCAGTTTTCTTGGAGAAAACTGCCAGCACGGCCGCAGAAAGCCACGCACTCCCTGGCTCGGCGAGCCAGGAAGGCGCTGCAAAAACTGCCAGCGGCGGGCAGGAGAAGCTGTGCGCCCTCCCAGCTTGCTGAACCAAGGAGCACGCGGCTTCCTGCGGCTGTGGCTCAGGTGTCTTCTTGGGCACTACGTGGGAAGGCTGAGGGCAATCGGGACCCCCATGGCAAATGGCGCCCATTGCTCTTGCCCCCCATGCCACACCTTAGATATGCCACTGGAAGTCAGGTATAGGATTGCACAAAAGGAATATAACAAGAGGAAGATCTGCAGTTTCCAAGATGGCTGCTCCCAACTTTCCACGACCCACCTGATGTCAGGTTGCGACCCACCAAGCGGGTCCCAACCCACAGTTTGAATAACACTGTTCTATTGGCAGGAACATCTTCATAAATATCCAGCTTGAAACTTGCCTTCTTATCATTACCCAGAGTAGATATTTTCTAATTTGAGGCTAATTTGATCAGAAGACAGGATCCTTCCTCATCTTTCGCTCCTTGTGGGTACAGATAGTTTATCAATGTGAGGAGAGGGGTGGACCATAGACGTGCCCGAGCAGGAAAGAGAGCAGTCAGGTATGTACATGTACCACTTGAATTAGTAATATTTCCTGAAATGAGAGCCAGCATTATTTTCTCATCGCTGACCTTCCTTCCTTCCAGCGTTGGTTTGTTTGTTCTCTGTAGCACTTGAAAATTAATGGAATACTGATGCCATAAGCTGCACTATTCAAGCAGATCCATAACAGAACAGTGTACAATTCAGAATGAACCAAAGCAAACACATTGAGCTCTGTACACATTTATCTGGGCAGAAGCCGTGGCTTACGATGAATGTTTTCTGCTCTTTTATGGGGTACAGAAAGTTCAGGCAACAAGGAGAGTTGGCAAAGATGCTGAAGGAGCTGCGAAAGGTTATATTTCTCCGAGACGAATTCTGTGTAGCAATTGAATAAACTTGCCACCATCAGTACAAGCTCTTCTTAGAGACAAATGACTACTGTCATGATCAAAGCCTTCTTACGTGCATGAATGTTGACGGGGTAGCAGCTGAAGATGTGAAATGTTGCTTTGCTCTTCTTAAATCCAGGAACGCCAAAATATGGCCTCATTTAACCCTAAGGCTGCTGGCACACAGTAAGAGCTCGCTTATTTGGCTCATGCTGTTCCTCTACTTTCAGGAGATGTATAAGAGTCAAAAAGTGGAGTTGACGGTGTGCCAGGACCAGCATGTCATTCCCAGTGGGTGAAGAAGCTAGACTAGGTGCCAATTGGCAAGCAATGGAGTTGGGACCACAACCAGTATACAGTGAGAACTGTACAAATGATATTCTGTTCGTCACAAATGTTGAAAGCTTGGGATGAAGTACGTAGATATACAGTCTGCCTGTCACAGGTACAAGTACACTGGGATCAACTTAACATACGCATACTCTCTATTGTACTTGCTCCTTGAATTTCAAACTGCCTGATGTAATCGTCTTAAGAGAACAATATCTGACCCAAATGTTTCAAATGTAGACTGTGTTTCGCATGACGGCCAGCTTTATCCCCTGCCCCCACAGCCTTTTCTGCGCGTTCCAAATTTTGAACCGAAGAGAGCCCTAACTTTTATCGCAACCGTAAAGGAAGTTTGGCATTTTAATGATTACCAATGCTATGAAAAGCAGTGCAATTTTTAATCACATTAGGTTTCCAGTATTCGGCTTTTTGAAACTACAGAACAGAACAAAGCAATGGGTTGCCAAAAACCTTTGAAGGCCTGCTTTCTACATAGCTGTGGCTTTGAGGGAATCATGTTATATTCTGTGAAGAGTGTTCTCTGTGAATTGGTGAAGCCAGAATAAGCCAGCAGAAACCTCTTTTTTCAAGAACTGTGTAGTCTTAGGAGAAATGAAGTTGTACTTGTCAAGTACTGCTGCCGTTGCCTTGCTTAGTGACTATTTGCAGTGTGCTGGGGTTCCATAATAGTGATTATTCTGGGTTTTTGCCATGTGTGCCGTGCATAATATCCGTTGCATCTTCCAATGATTAGTAGAAGCTGAAGGAATTATGCAAATATAAGAATATATATCCTGACCTGGTGTTAGGTAGCACAGTTAGGTCAGCTAGGTTTGGCTGGCACAAGAGATGCTGTACTATAAAGTATGCTTGGACCACTCTTGGAGTCCAAGAGGCCAGCACTCAGTCATGCAGGCATGCACAGAGACATGCCCCATCCTCCCTGACTCCGAGAATGGTCCAAACGCACTTTACGGTGGCCCTTGTGCCAGCCAAACTTTGTTGACCTAACTGTGCTGGCCTCATTCCAGGTTAGGATTATGCTCTTAATGTTATATTTATGTAAAATATTAAAACTGGGGTGGCCAAATAACAGCACGCCACGTTCCACTTTTTATGTAGAGAATCTTGAACTGGCCGCTCCACCGTAATGCAACCTTTAATGTTTACCACAATAGATAAATAGAGCCTCCAAGTTCAAGGGCAATATATGTCCAAGCTGCAGAGCAAGAAACACGACACCTGGCTCTGATAGCTGATGAGGCTCAAAGGTGGCCCGCATAGACCTTTAGTCCAGCCCAGCAGGACTCGTTTGGGATCTATATAATGTGTGTTCATTGCTCTTCTGCAGAGCCCAGCCCCCCCTGCCCACCTTCTCAGGATCCAAGCATCTTGTTGCCTCATGCCTCCCTGGGGCACCTGGTGGGCCACTGTGAGATACAGGAAGCTGGACTAGATTGGCCTTTGGCCTGATCCAGCAGGGCTCTTCTTATGTTTTTATGTGTGAGTATAGTAGGCCAGCCGGCCAAAGAACGGAATTCGACCTTGAGGACCTGTCCAGGCTTGACTTGCGATTGCTTGCTGAGGCTTGATGGCACGGTATCTCATAAGGTATCTCGTAAATTATAGAGCTTTGAAGATCTAGAGAAATTCTAACCAAGGATTCTCAGTACTCTTAATGCCCAATCCTAAACCCCTCTGGTGCCAGTGGTACGCGGCCTCGGCAGCCCAACCTGGGGTTGCTTGAATAACCAACGGCAATATAGCTGGCAGTGAGCCGAGGAGCCCCATTGCAGGTGGCGGGGCTTTCCCCAGGGAAAAGGGATGAATGAGAAGACCCCCAGCGTCTGCCTGGCTGCTGCTAGATGCAGTGATCAGGCAGTTCCGTATTGGCTGCCTGACTCTAGCTCTTAGAGCAACACTTAGGAAAATGTGTACAGGATCTCAGCCTAAGCAGCTTACCTTTGCATTGGATTGCAACCCTGAAACAAGCACAGCATTCAGGACATTAAAGCACATCTCCTGTCCTTTCTCCACCTCCATTTGCAATAGACCACCCATCGCGCACTGCCATTAAGCACATCTTCAAACAGGGCATTTTGGTGCACAAAAAGACACAATTAATTCTGCTGTATAACACTTGAATCAGCAGCACTCTTGCCACTGGCTCTGTTTTAGGCCCTTTTGTCTGTCGTGGAAGCACGCAGTTAAAAACAGGGAAATACCAGCAGAACCTGCAAAATTGAATAGGCACTGCCTGAAAATTGAATAGACTCAATTATTTCCCCTTGACCTCTTCTCATTGGACCACGGTGATGCCTTGGAAAACTATAATCCTGCTCTTTGCTCAGTAGAAATCTACCTTTATGAACAGATCTTCCTCACATTATAGCACAACTGTTGTCAACTTGGGGTTCTACCACTTCTTGTTGAATTACGAAACCACTTTTGGGGATGTGGTGACATTTCCTCTTGAAGGTGAAGAAGTTATGTTTCTAACCCTTCTGGCAGTGAGGAAAACCTTCTGAATGAAAATAACTGTGAGAATGGTATTGTATGGCATAACAGAATGAATGCTTCCAGATATTTTCCAGTTAAAACCCTACATGGGAGCCTGTTTGATGGCATTTTCAAATACGAATAGATCAAATGCAAAATATGAGTTTGCCGGTGCATAGGAGGAACATGAACTGAAAAAGGAAAAGAAGGAAAGATAAACTTAGTTTAGGAATATAAGAAAAGGGAACCTGCCACTAATTGCAATCAGTCACTTAATGCACAATCCTAACCTGGAGTTAGGTCGGCACAAGTGACGGATGTTTGATGACCTCCCTGACTCCAAGAGTGGTCCAAACGCACTTTATGGCATGTTTGTGACTTGTGCCAGCCTAACTCCAGGTTAGGATTGCACCCTTAATTTATGAGCGATTTGACGACCTTTTTTGCAAATCAATAATAAAACAGCAACAAAAGAGAACAGACAATAAGAACAATAATAAGTCCAAAATAAAACAATAGCAAACGTTGCAAGTCACCCAGTGCTGGGGTATTCCTAATAAAATATTCAAATTGCTTCAATATAAAATAAATGTATGCTTTGCTGAAACGCTTGACATAAAACAGCATTGTTCAAAAGTGATATTTTGCCTAAGTAAACGGAAGATCAGGATACAAAATCTTATCCGTGTCAGGTTGTAAAACTAAAAAAGAATGGCAAATGGTGTTACAAAAAGATGAAGAAAAATTCAAATGATAGGTACTGTGGTGCAGAGAACTACTAGGAATACCAGCAATCAGGGTTCAAGGTGCTGCATGCCTCTCATGCAAACACATATGCCCAAGAAATATCTTTTTGACCATAGCAGAGCAAAAGCTGGAAAGATAGCTCTGTTCGAAGAAGGCAGCCCTCAAACACACAAGTCCCTGCATGGAGAGGGTTTGAGTCCATGTGGGTCCCATCAGCTGGCAGGAACCTTTTTGGCCAGTTGCGGAAGGAAGACGTTGCAAGAGAAGTTACTTTTCTTTACTCCAGCAAAGTAGGGTCCTGATAGTTCACTGCTCAAAGATGCAGGCTGAAAACTATGCTGGATGGGCTTGAGCCCAGTCAAGGGGCTTGTTTTAACCAGCAAAGTACTCGCCTTTTGCATGACTGGCCAAAAACCCCATGGCAGGGACACAAGAAATGGGGAGGCAGATCTAGATTCCATGCCAGTCAGTCCACAAAGCTACTCTACTAACTCTGCAAGCAGAACAGGAGAGAAGGAAAGAGCGTCACGTGGCATTTTACACTTTGCATCATCGCAAGCAGGCACACCTGGCTGGCATACAGCATATGGCTCTTTCAGAGGGAGCACTGCATGGGCCAATCATTTGACTGTCTTGTGACACAGGACACCTACTGCAGCAGCCTGCTCAGCTAGCCACAACCACATACACCCATGCCCTTGACATCATCATTGGCACCTGCCAGAGTGGCTACCACTATGCTGCTCCTCATCCCCTTGCAACTGTCAGTGTGAGGAACAAGGGCAAATGGGTTCATCGCCCTTCCTGTCCTATACAGATAATCAGTGCTCTTGAAGCTGACAACACTCTGCAGCATTATGCCCGATGCTCCAATCCGGTGACATAATATTTGTGCACTTCATCCTCATTGCTGGATATAGGGATCCAGCATAAGGTTATTCTATGGCACAGACTGCGAGCACAGTCCTATGTATGTCTACTCAGAAGTAAGCCCCGTGTCCAATGGGGCTTACTCTCTGGAAACTGTGTATAGGATTGCAGCCTGACTGTTATTAGGCTACGTATTCATCCCACTATGTAATAGAAATCAGAGAAATGTAAAGTCAATAATGTTTTCCTTATCTGTGTGCTCAGAAGGTGTAATAATTGGATCAAGTATCTCTACTCATGTGATATGAGATTTTCTTGTATTTTTATGCCAAAATATAATTTGAATAATGCTTCAAATTCTTATTGATCAGAACAAAATCTGTGCCTGAGTTATAGGCATCTCACAACCCAAGTTACTTGTGAATTTAGAAGTAAAAACAATGGGAACTTGTTATCAAATAATTTCATGTTAGAAGCATTTTCTTCTTCAGAGGTGTATTTTTTTCTTCCTCCTGATGGTTCTAAGAAAAATGTAATAATTGCTATTAATCATCTTTGCTCAAGCAAAAAGATTTTAAAGGTAGATCCATTTTGCTCCTCATTCAGCTTCCTGTGAATTTATAATCCTGTCTACGAGATGTTTGTATGGAATTCTACAAAAGTAATTTAATTTAATTGATTTGTATTCTGCCAGACAGATTTATTTGTCTCAGAGATAGACAATTTCATCATATACATTCAAGATTAGCAGGCTATGGAGACTTAGCTTTTTCCTCATTGCAATTTAAATTAGAAGTTTATGCATGCTTTGTAATGGAAAGAAGTCTCTGATAATAGGGCAAATTAATCCTATCCAGCTGGAAAGCTTTAGAGAGAAATAAAACAGTGTTGCCTCAATACTTCAGTCAAGTATAAGTTTGTTTATTAGTCAAGGCACTAACGTTCATAGGTTTGTTTCAGAACCCTCTGACACTGTCGATTTGACAAATTGTAAATCTGATCAATTAGTGAGCCAGTTTTGAAATGTCAATTTTTTTTTTCTGTAAATTTTTACAGGCATGACTTTTCAAAGTTCAGGGTTATAACATAATGATTCTGGGGGGCTTATTGGTAGTTTGATCATTTTTATTAGCATAAATGCAAATCTTTCCAAAATTCAAAAGATAACATAAATCAATAAAATTGGTCCTAAGAGCCCGATCCAAGAACATAAGAACATAAGAAGAGCCGCACTGGATCAGGCTAAAGGCCCATCTAGTCCAACTTCCTGTATTTCACAGTGGCCCACTAGATGCCTCAGGGAGCACAGGAGACAACAGGATATTTGTATCTTGTTTCTACTCCCTTGCTTCTGGCGTTCTGAGGTAAAACTCACATGCATCAGTTAACCCATTCCTGCGTTGTGCCATGGATGAATTCTAAGTTTTGGGATTAGTAGGACTGAAGTTAGAGTTGTGTGTCTGACGGAGTTGTGTGGTCTGTATCAGACGGAGGCAGAGGACCCAATCCAGTGCCGATGCAGCTGAAGTGCAGCCTTGAGGAGGCCTCTACAGGATGCAGTACACACCCTGTTGGCACAGCTGCATCAGCCCTGGGAAGTTGGATAGGTTTGGACCCTAAGTATATTAGTCAAAAATATCCTGAAGTCCCAGAATCCAGTTCAGAAGAACATAAGAAGAGTCCTGCTGGATCAGGCCAAAGGCCCATCCAGTCCAGCTTCCTGTATCTCACAGTGGCCCAACAGATGCCTCAGGGAGCACACAAGGCAACAAGATGCCTGCATCCTGTTGCTACTCCCTTGCATACCTTCCTTACCCTTTCATCTGGCACTCAAATTTCTCAAATGCCCACTTTTCTCAGCCATGATTCTCAATTCAAGTCCCTCTTGAATTAATATACCAAGATTTGGAGCCCTCTGTTTTACTCATATGGTTCAGTGGTTCTCAAACTTTTTAACGTTGGGACCCACCTCAAAAAACGTTTACCAGCTGCTGAAGCTTCTGTGGCTATAATGGTGATTGGGCAGCACTCCCCCCAAGAACCAGGTTGGTTAACAATTGGTGTACATACCCTAATCTGCTGGATTAAATCTTCCCAAACAAGAGCTCCTTGTTTGCCCGACCTTTGCTGCTGAAATCTCAAAAGTGCAGTTTGGGTGATGATTGGGGAGGGGAGAAGACGTATCTCAGAGAAGATCTACTCCAAACTGTAGAGGGAGAGAAAGCTAAGTGACTACATTGGGGGTCATCAGCAGCCCTGACTAATCTCTTTGAGCAAGGGAGGAGGTGGAAGAGGAGCAAAAGAAAAGAAAGCCTGGAGTGAGTGGAACTGTCCAGCTTGGGGGATGCTGATGTCATCCTTGAGACTGTTGGATGATAAGGGCAAGGGAATTTGATGAGTCAGGGGCTACAGAGCACGTTCAAAGAGAATGCCCTAATAAAGATTCAAAAATGACTGGAGAGGCCTATAAATCTGTCAAGGCAGCACAAGCTGATGCAGTCATGACAAAATGAAAAAAGAAGTGTGGAATCCTTTTGACTCATACAGAAGTGGCTTTTCAGTCATTGGTGCAGCAGCCACGGCAGTTCTGTCAATAAACAAAGGCATCCATTTTCCCCAGCTGATTTGCTGTCATTTTAAACAGTGCTAAATGCACGGCAGCTTCATAATCAAACGTAGCTTGAGCTTAAATTATTCTAGTTTTGTAGAATCAAAGAATGTTAGACTTGGAAAGGGCTTTGGAGGCCATCTAGGCTTCTTGTCAGTTCCTGCTGGTCAGTTCACCCTTGACAGGTCATTCAGGGCACAATCCTAACCTGGAGTTAGGCCACCAAAGTTTGGCTGGGACAAGGAACACGGTAAAGTACGTTTGGATGACTCGGGCCGTGCAATCCTGTGTGACACATTGACGCTATGTCACTAGCGCTGGTGAAGGGGCACCCCTGTGTCGGCACTAGAACTCTCAGTAGAGCTCTGAGAGTGCCGACGGGGAGCCTCCCTCGCGCCAGCTGAACTCGGCTGGCACAAGGGAGGTTCTGGGAGAAGGGTGGGTGGGGAATGGGTGGTTCTGGGTGGGGGTGGGTGGGCAGGGGCTTGGCATACATGCCAGCCCGGGAAGAAGGCAGGGCCAGGATGCAGCCATTAGGCCGCATCCTACGCTTCGTCGGGAGGCTGTACGGCCTCTATTCGGGCCGCGTGCCTTCCTCGGTTCTGTGCCTGCTAAATAGCCCAGATCTGAGGAAGCCCATGGAGCGGCCAAAGCCTCCCCTAGGGCAAGGGGATGAATGTGCCCTTGCCAGAGGAGGCTCCCCAGCACACCAAAGGTACGTTGAATTTGGCGCAGGCCCGCCGGCCTCACCAATCCAACGCACTTTAGGATTGCACTCTCAGCATCCAAAAGGCCAGCACAGATGTGCGCCATCCTCCCTGTCTCTTGAGAGTGGTCCAAATGCGTTTTATGGTGGCCCTTGTGCTGGCCAAATTTGCTGGCCTACCTCCAGGTTCGAATTCCGCCCTCCTCCTCCTCTTGGAATCCTCCAATGAGGAAAATCCCACTACTGCACTAGGCAAACTGTTCCAGAGCCAGATGCTCTTATAGGTAGGAAATTCTTCCTCAGAAATTCTAGCCTAAATTTCTGTCCCTGTCGTTTCAATCTGTTTGTTCTACTGCTGCTCTCAGTCCTTCTTCCATGTGGCAGTCCTTCACAGACCTGAGGATGACTATCATCTCTCCCCTTAATCATTTTTTCTCCAGACTAAACATACCAAGTCTTTGAACCTTTCCTCACATAACTTGATTTCCAGACCCCTCACAATCTTTGTTGTCCTCTTTAGAACACGTTCCAGCTTTTCAATGTCCTTCGTAAAACATTTTGTCCAGAACTGGATGCACTATTCCAAGTGAGGTCTGACTAATGCAGACCTCATATCTTATTTCTGTACGCAAGGGGCATATGACAGAGAGATTCGAGGCCCATGTGACATGAATGTTCCTTTGTTTGATATTATTTGTTATAGGTATCTTCTGTGTTGTAGTTTTCTCTCATTGCTTGAAAATATCTCGGAAACTTGTTCCTAGTTTTGAAATTTTGAAATGTTGGGAAGCAAGTTTCTCAAGATGCTTGTATGTTCTGCAAAACAAAATAGTTTGATAAAAGGATGCTTGCATTGTTTCTGAGTTGATGACATATAGAAATCCATATTCTGAGTAGGGGGTACCTAAAACGCCAGGTGCACAAGATGCTTTATGTCTTTGTTTGGCAAAAGTATTCAGTATGCTCAGAGATATCTACTGCTATTGATTGAGGAGGCACTATCAATGAGACAGACAGAAATCTCACAGCTTCCTGTAACGAAATATAGAGTGCAAGGCATGCCGTTGGTTAAGCTTTTCTCTCTGTCAAATAGAATCTTATGAGGAAATACTGTATGTTGCAGTGTTGTGTATTCAGATCAACAAATAGATACATTTCTCGGGAAAACAACACATTTTGCAAAGGAGTTTGCATGCCTTTTAGAAGTAGGGGAAATTTCACTCACAGCCCGATCCTACACTGGGGCAGTGCCAGCAGGCTACATGGTGCCCTGGCAATGGCCATCGTAAACGTGCCAGAAGGCACATTGTGGCAGCTGGCAGAGAGGCCAGTGCCACTTGGTGCTGGACCCCTGTGCTGGCAGTATGAGCAGCAGGAGTCTGCAGTGGTGAGTACACCACTGAGTGGGGGGGAAGACGCTCCTGGGTGGGGGAAGGCGGGGGGCCAAACTAGGTGGGGAAGAGCTGCCTCGGGGCAGTTTAGGCCCAGTAGGGGGCAGGGATTGTGGCCTCTGCGCTGCCCCTGGACCCTATCCCCTCTCCTGGCCTCGGAGCCCAACACAGTTCTGTGCCAAGTAGCTGGCATAGCTCTGAGTAGACATGTAGGGGCTGTGGGAGCTCTACATGGGATAAGGGAACCAAAGTCCCCTTGTCCCAAGTGGACTTCCAGCTGCTTCCCTGGTGCCACATGCTACAGTGTCAGCCATTTCAGCACCGCTTCACTGCAGCGTGGAGGCCAGGGATAGGATTGGTCTTTCACGGGCATTCAGGCTCTCTTGCATGCAAATATTAGGTTCTCTGGTGCCAACCAGAAAGTAAGAGATGAGAGAGGAGGCCAAATCATAACACTTTCCTTGCTTCCGCTCTGTCCTCTTATGGCAGAAAGCAGTATCCAATTTAAGGTGCAATCCTAACTTGGAGTTACGTTGGCACAGTTAGGCCAAAACAGTTTGGCTGGCACAAGGGACATAGTAAAGTATGTTTGGAGCACTCTTGGAGTCAGAGAGGCCAGCACACAGACGTGCGCCAACCTCCCTGACACCGAGAGTGGTCCAGATGCGCTTTACTGTGGCCCTTGTGCTGGCCAAATTCCAGGTTAGGATTGTACCCTTATGCATATAGATATCTCCCCTACTTCAAGGGCTCTGGGTGAGTTGCAAGAATTATTCACAAAAAGGTCAGAAGAGAGAGCTCGGGAAGATAACAAGGCAGATATGTAGGATGTTTTTAATCTTTCTAGGCAGTATGGTCCTTTACACATGAAGGACCTCCTTTGTACCAAAACAGCCACCCTTTTTCTTATAAAATCTGTGACTGTCCAGCACTGCCAATCCTGTAAATCATCATCTGCTCACTTTACTTCTGGCCTGCCCAGTCCACAGATAAAGCCAGAAAAACCACTGCTCCCCACCGGGTTATACATCAATTTTCTTCCTGACACAGTTGGTAATTTTGCAAATTTGAACATTGAACTAGCAGAGCAAAAAAGAGTGTCTGTGACAGAGCTGTGAATAAGAGTCCTGAGCTGGAAAGCCAAATCCTCTAATTACTGAAAACTATCCTTTCCAATCTGCATCAGTTGAGCAATAGCAGTCTTGGAATATTCCTTGTAAAGTCTTTCTTTCAATGCCTTTTGATTGCCTTATATTTTATTGCTTCATTATTGGAGTACAGAAATTTTATTGATTATGCCATACCAAGCATGTTTTGAGTCTTATGAGAATCCCGATTTGGGTGCAGAGGGAAATTTTTTTTGCAAAACATGATGTAAAATTGACTCATGTGAGCGATATTCTAAGAAGCATAATCTCTCTTGAAACTATAAATGGCTTTGGCAGTTCATTTAAATTGGCACATTGGCTTAATATGCCTGCAGAGCCGCAAAATGCAGATATTAATGCCCGAGGAAAGCACATCGACTTTAATATTCTCGAAGTTAAGCAGTGCAGGAGAAGTTGAATTGCACTGGTATCTTTGCTCTCTGAGGGTGTGCTCCAGTTTCAGCTGGGGTTTACTTACACTTGTGATCATGCCCACAACGACTTTCCCACATCAGCAGATAAATGAGCTTACCTTTTTTAGAAAAAATGTGATGGGGGCATCCTTGTTTTGAAGAGATTATTTCCATTTTAGATTATCTCCTATGCTTAAATAAATTGTGATAAATCCAATATGACTGGCCAATGGAAACAGAAAGAGCCACCAGTTGTCATGCATACTTTTCATGGGCCACACAATGGGTTATTCATTAATGGATTTTCCTGAGCTTTCCTTGGAGCAACTGATGTATTGACAGGGTTTGTCCTCTCTGAATTCATTCATAATTCCCCCAACATCTGTTTCCTCCTCCCCCCCCCCCAAGATTATTGCTTGAGTCTTGGGAGCTATATTCATTAGGGAACTGAATGCAGGAGTTCTACCTGTTTTCTTTGTCATTGGAGACCCATCAAGGAATAACAAGGGCATTATTTTGCACATTAATTGGAACGTTAAGTGCCCATTAACATCCCATTAGAGCTGTTAAGCTTTTTTGTCTTGACATGTATTTCATGTATTGGTAAAACATACCCACTACCAGCAGCAGCAGCAGCAGCAGCACCATCCTTATTTGCTAAGTTCAGTGGTTTGGAAGGAAGCTTTTGTGCAATCCTGTGATGTGTTATTTTTATAAGGGCTTGTATGAACGTGACTGCCTTTCCCACTCTACCTTTTAAATGAGGGGCTGAATGAACAGCAGGACTCTGTGGAGTTAATGCATAGCATTTAAGGGGGAGCCATCCAAAGGTTGCAGGTGGGGGGGTGGCAAAAGGTCAAAGCAAGGATTTTGCCAACTTCACTTCCAATCTTATCTCTTCCAGTTTGTTCAAGGAGCTCCTTGATAGGGAAGCTGTGCAAGGGGATGAAAGGCACTCCCAGGCCTTCCTGCTTTCTTTTCATTTCTTTCTTCCTCTAGAGAAACAAGTGTCAATTACACCTGGCAACACTATCAGGACTCCAGAGACAAAAACACATCTGAGTTAAAAAACGCTCTGTTTAATGAATGTGTTCTAAAGCCGAATACATTTTCCTGTGGGCAACTTTGTTTTGTTGTCTCTAGAAAGTGATGGGAACAAAACAGGATTTATGGCTTAATCTTTCCCCGTGTTACTGCATCCGAAAACATTTTGTAGCTGATAAAAGGGCCTGTGATTCTAATGGGAGATTCAAGTTAGTTTTGTATAATGTGCATATATACTGCACACTACAGAAAAGAAAATACTTTTTTACTCAGCGGGTAATTAATCTGTGGAACTCCTTGCCAGAGGAGGTGGTGATGGCGTCCGGCCTAGGTAAAGGGATTGGACTGATTTCTGGAGGAAAAGTCCATCAGAGGCTACGGGCCATGATGGGTGCTGCAACCTCCTTATTTTAGAGCTAGGCTACCTCAGAATGCCAAATGCAGGGGAATGGCAATGAGAAGCAAGTATCTTGTTATCTTGTGTGCTCTCTGAGGCATTTGGTGGGCCACTGTGAAATACAGGAAGCTGGAATAGATGGGCCTTTGGCCTGATCCAGCAGGGCTCTTGTTATACTCTTATGTACACTATACAACTGTACAGTAATTCTGTAAAGCACAGTAATTCTTGACAGCAACAGCCATAGAATTTTCACCTCTACACATTGTGGGGCAGTTCATTGATGTGTGTACATTACTTGGTTAACTTGGAAGCGCAGCCTGCGCTGGTTTGTACTCAAATGTGTGAATGAGCTCTCTGAAAATTCATTGCAGAACATTTTGTCTGTGGTAAATGTGGTGGTGCTAAAAGAGCTTTTCGTTTTTCCCTGAGCATTCCCTGCCACAAGTCCAAATACCCAGTTTAGCACCGAATTTCCAAAAGATTTCAGATGGACTGGCAAACAAAACCATCACATATAATACATGTTGCCAAAGAGGTTGACAAAGGGCCAGTTTACATTTTGAACCACCATACTGAAGCCTCTTTCAGTTGCCATGTGAAGCAGCAATTAGCCCATGTAGGCTCACCATGTAGATCAGGCATTCCTCCTCCCCGCCCCCACCATATTACTACAAACCTTTCTCGTTGAATGTCTGTGGTGGCACGGAGGACATTGCCTGAGCCACACAGTTAGCAGCTGCACACAAACAGCCCACCACATACTGACAGTTGTTATTGTGTATCAGCTGGAGACACCCAATAACCAGCTTGTCATGTGGGGTTAACCACTGTAAAACGCATGAATTAAAGCTGCCTCAGTATGGCAGCTGAAACATGCAAATAGGCCCTTGTTTGATGAAATGGCTCTTGTTTCATCATCGCTTGTTGACTGTAGCCTGATGTGACTTGTGTGCAGTTGAACCATCAGAGCAAATGCTTTGTCTACGGAAGATCTCAGGACTCTGGAAGAGTCCCTGGCCTCTCCAGGTAGGGCTGAGGGCAATCCTGTCTGTAAGACTAGGGCAGGGCGGGGTGTGTGTGTGCAATTGCACCAAGCAACAAGCTTTAAAGTGGCAAAAGCTGAGCTTGTCACTAGTGGCCAAAATTGTGAAAACCTTGGTAAGTACAAAAAATACCATCATTTTATATACTGTTCTATGTGGAATTTAATGCAGAATGCAATGAAACAAATCAGAGTGTAATACCTTCATTCTATCAAACGTTATGGCCATAAAACCCAAGAAAATGAAAATACAACTGTGATGTCACTTCCGGTTGTGACATCACTTCTGGGGCATCATTTTGCCCTCTGCAACGAGCTACACTTTCATTAGCTATGCCAGTGCCCCACGGAGCTGTTATCAGTCAGTGTAGACAACACCAAGTCAGGTGGATCAATGTCTGAGTATAAGGCACAGCTTCCTATGTCCCCGTTATTCCTCACTGATGGAGAACTGCTGCTACCTTAGACATGATAATGTTTCATGAAAACAGTTCACATTGTTGCAGAGCATCATCAAGTGATGAAAGATGTAATGGTGTGCTTGTATATGCGTGTGCTTGCACGAGTCCTTAGAAGCATGTCAAGATTAACAGTGAAACCTCGCTGGAGTGCACAATGAAGCATGTGACTGAAACTGTGTTTTGCAGGGAACTCATTCACGTGGAGGCCCTGTAGAAAAAAGACTTGAGGAAAGCCCTTCTCTGCTTATGCAGAGGTGGTCCAGACGGGTCATGGCACTCTGCATCCTCTGTCCCTCCCCCAATCACGTTCAGACAGAAAGAGGCCAGCAGCAGGTGGGCCCAGAGCTTGATCCCAGTTCAATCATTGCAAAAGACAGAGGGATAGGGGTCATGGAGGAGGAAGGTTGGGGAGGGGAGCCAGGGGTCATAGCAGAGTTTGAGAGCACAGTCCTAACCTGGAGTTAGGCTAGCACAATTAGGCCAGCAAAGTTTGACCGGCACAAGGACATGTTTGGACCACTCTCGGAGTCAGGGAGGATGGCGCACATCTGTGTGCTGGCCTCTCTGATTCCAAGAGTGGTCCAAATATACTTTTATTTATGGTGTCCCTTGTGCTGGCCAAACTCTGTTGGCCTAACTGTGCCGGCCTAACTCCAGGTTGGGATTGTGCCCTGAGAGGGAGAAAGAACAAGAATGTGGGCTCTGGAGGCAAAGATGGTGAAATAAGGGAGAGTGTAATTCAAGAGTGGTGTAGGTGAAAAGAGAGCACGTGCTGCACAAAACGTTAAAAGAGTAGAGGAATTACTTATTTTTAGATGAATTAGTGCTTATTGTTAACACAGTTTGGGTGCAGTCCTAACCAACTTTCCAGCACTGACATAGCTGTGCCAATGGGGCATGCGCTGTATCCTGCAGTTGGGGGGGCAGTCACGGAGGCCTCCTCAAGGTAAGGGAATGTTTGTTCCCTTCCTTCAGAGCTGCATTGCTCTTATCCCAGTGCTGGAGAGTTGGTTAGGATTGGGCTCTTTATTAAAACTTAATATCTCATCTGAGGGCCTGGAATGTCAGTGCTGGGGTGGGGGCAGCATCAATCTTCCGTCAACTAGCAGACAACTCTCTCTTGGAAGTCCCTGCAAAACAGAGGAATCCCAGAAACTGTCTTTTGAGGCTTTGCTTGAAACTGCAGAGATGTACTAAACCAAGAAAGAGGGACAGAGCGGGAGGTGCCTCAGGCACTCTCCGGCATCCCTCCCTGAGCTGCGCTTTCTGGCCCGCACTTCCTTGAGGCACAACTGGGTTGCTCAGGCTCGATATCGAGGAAAGTGACAGCATCCCAACTGGCAGGCTGCGTCGCCGTGTTGCCACTGGGTCAGCAGCAGCAGCAGCACGGAAGGGACGAATTAAATTCAGTGAATGGAAAGCTCTGAAGGTCCTGGCAGTTTGCGTGAGCAGCACTTGAGAAGGCTTATATAATTTCTTGAAGAATCCCCTTGGCCTCGCGTCCCAGTGCCTTCTCCGCCGTGCTCCTGTTCATTCATCTGTTCATTTGTCATTGAGTTATATTGGCGCTGCCTTTGACCCTCCCGAAGACCATGCATCTCATTTCCCAGCCTGCCAACAGGCTGCGACCCTCTCCCTCCAGTCTTGTGCATCCCTGGACTGACCTTTCCAGGGGGGGAACTCGCATAGCAAACGAGCGGGGAAAGTGTTGCGGTGAGAGTGTTTTGGCTGCTACACCAGCAAAGGAACAGGTTGTTTGTTTATCCTTGAGAAAGCATTAAAATATTTGTGCAGTATTTATCACTATCACTAGGAGGCCAGCAGAAGTTAGGCCAGCAAAGTTTGGTTAGCACAAGGGACAACGTAACATATGTTTGTACCACTCTGGGAGTCAGAGAGGATGTTCACCATCCTCCCTGACTCCAAAGGTGGTCCAAACACATTTTATGGTGGCCCTTGTGCCAGCCAAATTTTGTGGGCCTAACAGTTCTGCCCAACTCCAAGTTCCAGCCCAACTCCAAGTTAGGATTGAGCCCTAAAATGCATAAAGCAGGAAATCCCTTTGGTCACTATATCGAGACCCAATTTTGCCAAAGGTTTTGCTTGCACAGTTTGTCAACGAGTCCTATGAGAATAAAAGACTATGTTATGGAACTGGAATGTGCTTTATTTTCCTGCTTCTAGATCAGTGTTTGACCGGGATAGGAATGTACCAATAATAATAATAATAATAATAATAATAATAATAATAATAATAATAATACTTGGATTTATATACCGCCTTTCTTAGGTCACCAGATTTCTCTAATGACTATAATACATTGTGCCTTTAGTTTCAGAGACCATTGGTTTGACCCCTAGGGCGGTGTCCTTTGAGGCTGCACCACCCACACCTGCAGTGGCTCCAGGTATAACAGCTGACCTATAGTAAATGTTGTGCCACCCCAATCAAGCCTTAGGCTACAATCATATACAGATTGGAACATGTCCATCCCAAAATGTGCATCCAGGCAATCAAGCGGGGCCTGGATGAGCATTGCATGGAGCATGCAAGGGTATGCATCTGCATTGGCTGCACGTATGCAGATGTCTCTCACATCTGGGAAGATGGGACACAGGAAAGAGGTAGGGTCTGTGTGGTTGTTTTGCTTGTGTCAAGGTTGTAAATAGCCGTTTTTTTCTTTCTGATTCACTTTGCCATTGGAAAATGGCTGAGAAATAACCCAACTTATTGCTGCATTCTCGGGAAAGCGACAGGCTCTGGCGTTACAATGACGGCACTTCTGCCCATGACATCACTTCTGGTGGGTCCCAAACAGATTGTCATTCTAAAAAGTGAGTCTCAGTGCTAAAAAGTTTGAAGACCACTGCAATATAGTATGTAGAGGCATGGATCCTTCCTGTTATCTGCTGCAGATGCAGATCGAGGGTCTCTGGAACCACTTGCCACAACATTGGGCAAGAGGAACCGTTGGTCTGACTCCATCTGAAGCACCTCACATTCATATGCATGGAATTCCTCTACTTGTAAAGCTTTTGTGGCAGAGGGAATTTCAGCAGGTGCAGCTTTTCTCTTCCCAAATGACAGCTTGGTCCTGCTCACATTCTCCCTGCCTCTGGTCACCGTACAGAACACATCACCTTTTTTAATGGCATGCAACACCCTCTTTTTTTTATTTTGGGCTTTAACCAAATGCCTGACCTCTGTTTATTCCAAGGGTGGTGAAAAGCAGCAGCTCTGTTTTGAAATCACCTACAGAGAATCAAAAATACTCCCCATGTCTCAGCATCACTTTCTTTTAAATAGCCAGGTGATGCTGTGGTGTTCCTGTGTGAGAGTGTGTATTAAGTGCTCCTCTCAGTTCAGGAGATCAAACTCGAACCCCGAAGGGGTTAAACGTGATTCTCTTTTGAAAGGATGAACGGCCCATTGAATCAGGAATGCCCAATCTGTGAAGTGCTTGTGGTTGCAGGGGGGAGGGGAGACTTCCTTGTCCTGCTTTCACTCCTGCAGCCCCAGCTGCCTCCTCAGAGCTTGTTTCAGAACTTGTTTGATTTGGCTTGAGGAGGAGAGCGAGCGAGCGAGCGAGCGAGAGGAGAAGGAGAGAGGAGTTTCTGTATCATGTGCCTGGCTCTGCTCTGTGGACGCGGGATCTAAGTTTCCAGAACACCTTCAACATGAGAGAGGCTTGCCCGAACCGAGCAGGGGGGGATGCTGTCCGTAGCAGCTGGATGATAAAGGACTGGAAACATGCATGAGATGGACTTGTAGCCTGGCTGAGTCTGGGCTCCCCTTTACTTGGCAGGTGCTGGATTGGTGTGCTGGCCGAGGAACATGAGTGTGATGCTGTGGCGCTGGGAACAGAATAACACAACCATGAAGTTGGTAAGGGTTTCTGGTGGCGCTCTGATGATGGCAGGAAATGTCCACTTCGTCATCGTGCATCTTTGTCACTCCGTGTGGACTGCATTTTGTGTCTTGCCTCTTGCGGAGGAGCAGGAGTTTGGCTCCAACTGGCATCAGGCTCATCATAAAGTTGTGAAGCACAGCCAGCGTGTAGAATCAGAGCTGGGTTTCCCAGCGGATCATCCTGTTTACGTTGCGGTGCATGGCTTTGCCTGTGGTTTGATCTTTAAGCTTATTTCAAAGCAAAAATAGAAATAGGTTTTTGCTTACTTTGTTCTTCATCTTCTTTCTGTTTTTTCCCCCTTTTTGTGGATTGTCTCAATCCTCTTTCAACGTTGCTGTAATAATAATTCCTTAGGCGCAAGCATTTGGGTGCTGGGTGTGCTGATCAGTTTTCTTTTCCAGCCTCCCTGTTAATTTCCCCAGGAGAGTTAAAAAGGAATAGCACCTACTTGTTTGTAAAGAGAAAGTGTGCGGCTTTCGTATTCCCCCCCCCCAGTGCAAATGAGATCAGAAGACCCACACATCTGCCTGTCTTTTCAAATTACTGTCCATGCCAAGATTGAAACTGCAGGTTAAAAAGGAGCACATTAACGGCTTTTGGGAAAGACTTCAAAACCTGAGCCAGCAACTGTTCTTTTTAAAGAGTGTTATTCTTTATCCATCTTTTGGATTATTTTAAACAATTGAAATAGCACTCCTGTGCACATTTCACTTGAAATGTGCTTTTGATGAAGTTTAGAATTCAATACCCAGGGTCTGTTCCAAGTGTCAGGGGGCCCCAAACTGGTGTTCTTGGAAAATTGTTATGGGGCCGGAGAATATTCAGCACTTTATGAACAGCGTAGTATTAAGTGAAATGTGCACCTCTTTGGCTGTCACTCAGCCTGTAAAATGTTTTCTTCCTTGATGAACTGTTTTGAGAGACGTAATCAGTTTATGGATGAGGAAGCTGTTCTTTCTTGGGAGATGAGGACGGTTTCTGATTCGGCATGCATGAGTGCCGCTTAGAAAATTGAATTTTTGCATTGGCAGGAAAGGGTGCCTTTTAAGCATAGGGGTTGCCCAAGCATGGCTTGAGCTACTGCCGGGCACATGGCAATGAGAGGTAAGTGCTATTTCAGCAGTCTGCCTTTTTTATGCTCCAGAGATCAGGGAACAGGAGAAATGAGCCATGCAGGTGTGCAAGTGGCCTCTTTTTGCAAACACCAACATCTGAACCACTTTTGAACAGACCTCCCAAACAAAGATGAATTTTCACCTAGTGCACAGAAGGAACTGAGCCAGTTTAAATAAGTAAAGGGGAAAAAACAAGATTCTGAGCTGTAGGGGGAAAATGTCAGTAATCATTACTCATGTTTTCTTGCCGAATAGCTGGGACACTTGGTTCTACAAGCAAACATCACCTCTCATGGGGGTCAAGGAGGTAATGTTGGGTACAAAATCTAGAGGAATCCTGTACTTTCATATATTTGGATTTATTATACTAGGGTCATGCCAGAATTGTGGAAACAAGAAAATCCTCTTCTATTCCTTACATTTGTGTGTTTCCAACTCAAAATTCCAGATAGGTGGGAATGTCTAGAAGAGGGAATGTTGGCAAGTGCAGCTTTTGAAACCTTTCCATTATGAGCTGCACCTGCCAGAATTCCCTCTTCTAGATAATGGTTAAAGGTATAGGCACTCTGTCCCAGTCTGTATCTGGTTTGTATCTGGTAACCCTATAGATAGGTACATGTAAAAGCTCAGGTAGTTACTGAGCTTCCATCTGTTTTTGCTTTAAAAAGTGTGGCAAAAGCATGCCAAACCATAGCATACATCACTGTTTCAGATGGGTCATTAGCCAATTTCAGGTGGGTTGTGAAGCCCTTAGGGCAGCCATATTGAAAATATGGGAAGATGGGGTGCTGGAAAGCGGGAGGGCTATACGGTTGTTTTGCTTGTGTCAAGGTTGTAAATAAGCATTTTTTTCCTTTCTGATTCACTTTGCTATTGGAAAATGGCTGAGAAATAACCCAAGTTATTGCTGCATTCTCAGGAAAGCAGCAGGCTCTGGCGTCACAATGACGGCACTTCCGGCCATGACATCACTTCCGGTGGGTCCCGGACAGATTGTCATTCTAAAAGTTGGTCCTGGTGCCAAAAGGGCCATTGGTGTACATATATCCCCATGGATGCCAAGGACATCTAAAAGGCACTGGTCATCTCTTGTCTTTGTGTAGGCTCTTGAGAATCCTAAAAGTAATGGACATTGATCTCTGAGCCATAATGACAAACAGATAGTAGTTTACTGTTTATTAAGGTCAGCATTGTGTTATGCTCTGGCAGTGACAACCCGATAGCTAAGACTAGGAGCCTAAGGGCTGGAAAGAGGAAAGGAGGTGACATGAAACCTGGGCTCAGCCAGGGTTCCATCCTGCCTTGCTTCAGCCTTCAGAGGTCATGGCCCCTGTGCCTTTCAAAGGTCAGACTTGCTTCTGCTACAGAAGAAGGGGCAGATAGCAAGCTCTGTGGCTGCCCCTCCCTTCTGCTATGCTGATTTACCTCTCATTTCTAGCAGACTGAGCTTGAGTCTGGACTGTCATTTCTCTTGCCGCAGTTAAGTTGTTGCTTGGTTCATGTTAGTCTGCAGAAGTCATCTCCTTTCCTCCCTTCCTGTTGGAACAGTTTCTGCTCCTTCAGGCTTGCAGATCCTGCCCATGAGAGAACCTCTATAGCCCTTTGCATATGATATACTCCTTGCAAGATCAAGGGGGGGGGGCTGACAAGCGCTGCCACCTTGCCGACTTAGTTCTGACATAGATAATCCTCTGCAGATTTTACATTCTTGTATGCAAGGAATTCATGATGGGTTCTGCACAGTGTATGTATATGTATTCTCCCTGACCTGAAATGATGGATTCCCAGCATTTTAGATCATGGTGAGAATCTCTTCCTGGGCAAAGCTTTTGTCACCGTAGATATATGCTGTATGGGGCATCAGAAGCTTGACAGTGTAGGGGTGGGACTGTCAGAGTCCCTACCATGTGCTCCTTATTCATAGTAATGTATAGTCTGCAGACAGTTTCTGTCTGTAAGAACTGGAGAATTTCACTAGGTGATGCTTTACCCATTATAGTGCTGCGGTGATAGGAAAAGCTGCATCTGTAAGATTTTCCCTCTTATGCTCCTCTAAAAGTACTGGCGCCCTCTCATGGGGAGAGATCTAGTGGCCTTTCCTCTTGGTTCAATGGTCTATACTATGGTCCTCTGGCTTTTACATTTTCCTTGCTTACCCCCACCCTACCTGCTAAGAGCTCACTGCCCCTCCTTTTACTAATGCAAGTTGCCTAAGAAATTTGGCTTCTTCCCTCTTACATATTGACCCAAAAGTCAGTGTGAGGTTTAGACCCAGCCAAATAGACCTTTCACTTCCCTCAAATAAAACTGTCTGGTTATATTCCATGTCTCCTGTTGAGGAGCAAGCAAGACATTACCATAGACAAGTTGGATGTAACTGTTTTCAGACTTAAAAAACTGAAAATCAGTGAGAATTACTGGTGCATACTAGTGCAGTCATTTCCCCTTGGATAATTTTCCTAATCAAAATGGACTGATCGGAATGTTTTCCCTTCCATGGGGTAAACGAGATAAGAGTCAAGTGGCCCTCTCCCCACCCACCATTGCTTTGTTCTCAATGGCAACATCCTAAGGCTTTTTTCATTAAAAAAAAAGAGAAAGTTACACACATGTATATGTAACACTGACTTTGGCACACATTCTCCCTGAGTGAAAGTGCAATCCTAACCTGGAGTTAGGCTGACACAGTTAGGCCAGCAAAGTTTGGCCAGAACAAGGGCCACCGTAAAGTGCGTTTGGACCACTCTTGGAGTCAGGGGGGGATGATGCACGTCTGTGTGCTGGCCTCTCTGAATCCGAGAGTGGTCCAAACGTCCTTTATGTTGTTCTTTATGCTGGCCAAACTTTGCTGGCCTAACTTCAGGTTAGGATTGCAGCCTTTCACTGTTTGTGGACATTGCGTAACACCACATCAGCCCCTGCACAAGCCCAACAGCAAGCCAATCCTCCTCTTCTCCTTTTTTAATTAGTTCTGGGTCATGGATCAAATAGTGCTCAGAAATGTCTGCCTTTTGAGTGGCTCTACAACTGCTTGTACCTTGTGTGAGGCACATTCCGAACTCTTGTTTGTCATCATTTTATTGGCCTTCACAGACAGGCACTGTCTTCTCTCATCTTTCATGTTGGCCATGCTTGGCCTGCTGTAAACACCTTTCTCTCACTTTATTAGATATAGCACAGAAGCTAGAAATGCTTTCTGTTATTTTTTTCACATAGCCTGCATGTCATAAGCTTCCCATTGGGTGATTTACTACACGGCTAAGTGTTTTAGTGGCTGTCCTTGGCAGGACTCCTCAGGGTTGTTGTTTTTTTCATCTATATCCATTTTTTGTTGTCTTATTGGCTAGTGAAATTATACTGTTGAGATTGTGGGAAAACTCCCCCTCCCCCTGAGTAATGACTGTCCTGCCTGCCTTATTTAAAACTGAGGGGGATGGAATTGTGTAGCAAGCCAAGGTCACAATTCATGTCCCAAATGAATGGAATCCTCTGTCTAAAGTGGTTATTATTTATTTACACTTTGTTTTTTGCCACATATGAACAGTTATAACCCCCCTTTCATCTGACTCTTCCCCCTCACCTACGAACTTCAAGAATTGGAAACAGAGGCTCTGGAAGAGAGGAAGAGAAACAGGGTAGGGTGAAAGTAAAGAATGCTCTACCTGATTGTTGTTTTGCATGTAGGTGCAGAAAGACCTACTAAAATAATAGAATGTTAACGTTGGAAGGGATTTTGAGGTCATCTAGTCCAACCCATTGCTCAGTGCAGGTAAAATAGATCTAAGCGTCAATCTTTTTTAAAAACTCTTATTAAACAAGTTTTTATTTCACTGATAATGCAACAATTTTTTGTCTAGACATTCTCATTCATATATTGCTGATACAAAAGTAGAAGCTGATATAGGCACCATTGCTGTGTAATACTTCTTTCTCATCTGAAGACTCAGATGTTTCTTGCTTTGAAAAAGCCAAAGCATATTGGGCTTGATCTCCTTTCAGTTCATGCAGCAAGAATCAAGCCTGCTACAATGAGAACAAACGCTCTCTCTCTCTCTCTCTCTCTCTCTCTCT
>JAJKFI010000007.1:2335506-2347312 GCA_029204185.1 Lerista edwardsae | reverse complement strand
ACTACTACTACTACTACTACTACTACTACTACTACTACTACTACTACCCAAGGCACCCAAGGCAGCTTACAGCAATAAAATACAATAAAATACAAACAGTAATTTAAAAACTATTAAAATAATTAAGATTTAAACAACAAGCCCCATGGATCATAAAATATAAAAAGAATATTAAAACCAGAATATAAAAACCAGCCAGCCTGTCAACAATTAAAAGCTTGTTGAAATAAAAAGGTATCAGCTCCCGCCGAAATATTACCAAAGAGGGAGCAGTTCTCAATTCTAAGGGGAGGGTATTCCAAAGTTGGGAGGCCACCATCGAGAAGGCCCTATTCCTGGCCGCCATCCCTCTCACCTCTCCTGGTGGCAGCACAGTCAAAAGGGCCCCCCCCCAGATGATCTAAGAGTACAAGCAGAATTATATGGGAGGAGGCGGTCGCTCAAATACCCTGGACCCGAGCCATAAAGGGCTTTAAAAGTCAAAACTAGCACCTTGAATCGGGCCTGGAAAGGAACCGGCAGCCAAGTAGTTGCCGAAGCAACGGCTCGACAGAGTCAAACTGATGTGCCCCAGCAACCACCCGAGCAGCCGCGTTCTGTACTAGTTGTAATTTCCGGGCCATCTTCAGAGGCAGCCCCACGTAGAGTGCATTGCAATAATCTAGATGTCACTAGGGTGTGGGTCACTGTGGCTAGGTCCACACAGCTCAGGTACGGTCGCAGCTGGCGAATCAGCCGAAGCTGAGCAAAGGCTCCCCTGGCCACCGCCACCACCTGGGAATCCAGGTGCAGCTGTGGATCCAGGGGAACCCCCCCAAGCTGCGGACCTCCTCCTTCAGAGGGAGTGCAACCCCATTCAGAGCAGGGCGATAGTCCAATACCCGAGCTGTGGATTTCCGAACCAAGAACATCTCTGTCTTACCTGGATTTAATTTCAGCTTGTTCGCCCACATCCAGCCCCCAACCGACTCGAGACAGCGATCCAGGACCTCAACCGCCTCCTCAGAATCAGGGGGAAAGGAGAGATAAAGTTGGGTGTCATCAGCATATTGATGGCACCCCACTCCAAACCCCCGGATGACCTCTCCTAGCGGTTTCATGTAGATGTTAAATAGCATGGGGGATAAGATGGAACCTTGCGGCACCCCAAACCTAAGAGGGATCTGTCAGCCAGGAAGGAGCGGAACCACTTCAAAACTGCCTCCGAGCCCCAACCCGGCCAGCCGACCCAGAAGGACACCATGGTCGATGGTGTCGAAAGCCGCTGAGAGGTCCAGCAGGACTAACAGGGATGCACTCCCCCTGTCCATTCCCTGGTGAAGGTCATCCACCAAGGCGACCAAGGCAGTCTCCATCCCAAACTCCTGCCTGAAGCCAGATTGGAATGGCTCCAGATAATCCGTTTCCTCCAGTATCCTCTGAAGCTGGGACACCACCACCCGCTCAATCACCTTGCCCAGAAATGGGATATTTGAGACTGCCGAAAGTTGTTTAAGTTAGTGGGATCCAGGGAGGGTTTCTTCAGGAGGGGGCGAACCATCGCCTGCTTCAAAGCAGGCGGGAACACCCCCTCCCTCAGCGATGAGTTCACCACCCTCCCCGTCCACTTGGCCAGCCCTTCCCGGGCAGCTCTAATTAGCCATGCTGGGCAAGGGTCAAGCAGGCAAGCAGTAGGTCTCACACTCCAGAGAATCCTGTCCACATCCTCAGGTTGTGGAGGGAGGGACTTTCAGCATTTTAGCTGTATGAATGTATGGTTGTGATGTTACATAGTTTGTGGCATTGGCTTAGGCAAAAAGGCAGTGTGAAAATTCATGGGCAGCCCAGTTCCAACTCCCACTTCAGCCAACGCAAGCCACACGTGTCAGCCAAGCACTGTAGTGAACATGCCAGAAAGCATGTCCGCATCAGCGCAATGACGCAGTGCAACGACGCAAGCAGCTTCATTGGCCCTGCAACGTCACCACAACCTCCAGGTAAGTCAGTCCTGTGCCGGCTGAGTTTGGCCAGCATGGGGCTATTTCTGGGAGGGAAGAAGGTGGGAGGGAGGGCAGAATGGGGCAGAGGGAGAGTGTTCTGGGGGGCACGGCATTCTGAACTTGGGCCACTGCGGGTTGCTCGGACTTGCTACTGCCTACCCCAGGGTATGGGGACCATTGTTCTCTTGCCCCATGGAAGCTCCAGCGGACTCCTAACCTGAGCTGGATACAGCAGCTTGCTTTGGACCCAGGGCATCCTTGGCTTGCGCCCACAGTTACTTTTGTACTTTGTTAAGCATCACACATGACTAGGCTGCAGGCTAAACATGTGGGAGCACATGGGAAGTTTCACCACATTATTCCAGAAATTTGCAAGTGCAAATTAGATTTTGTTGTTTACTGCGGGTGTTTGAAAATGCTGCTATGTTTTTGTAGAGTTTGTGATTTGAAAGGCAGAAATCAGTGTTATGTGTTTTTATTCTCATCCCAAGTTCTCATTTTTAGTAATTTTAAATGCTTTTAAAGTGTACTAGATAGGTTAAATAGTATCAGCTGATGCAACCACAGTATTATTCCTAATTGGAAAAGTAATCTATTTTTTATTTTTGGAAAATATTTGAACACCAAGAATGCTGTGTTTTGTGTTTTTCTGCATTTTTTAACAAAAAAAATATACCCCTAATTATTAAACAAGCATGATCTTCCAAAAAAAATCTAGATCAAACTTGTAAAAGGAGAGGTGGATGTCCCCCCATTTTGGGGGGGGGGGTTAAACAATCTTTGCAAAGTTCATTTCTGACAACATGAAATCTGTTTGTATTTTTTGAATGAGGAAGTCTGCAACCTCTTAGCAACACCTGTTCTTAACATAGCCACAGCAAAGTTCCTACAACCTCTTCAGTACTGCCTGCTTTGTAGTTTTGCAGGGAATTACGTGGCGTTAAAGGGTGTGTGTGCACGCGTGCTGAATGTTAAATATTGCTATCTTTTTTCTTGGTACAATGGTTAGCGTTCATCGTGGCCAGCCTAGTACGTGTATGAAATCTGAGACTCATCCTGCTCCTTCTTAGATTAACCTTTGCCATTACATCAGTAAAGAGTGATGACTCATGTAACTGGATATAATAGGCATCGGATAAGCCTTCCTGTTTTGTTTTTCTAATCTGTTTGAGTCTGCAAGGAGAAGAGTGAAGTGGAGAAACAGGGAACAATTCAACAAGTAAGCAGCCAAATTCTAAACACACTTACATAGGAGAAAGCTTGCACTATCAGTTGAATTTGGGTACCCTTTCTATGGCTCACGAGTGGTGTAAGAGCTACTTTTCTATGGGCCCATCCCCAAATGGTGCTGTCCATTTCTATCCATTTCTTCATCTGGGGAGTCCACGTGATCTCTCCTCTTGCTAGTGTGTTTTTGCCTCAGCCATCAGATATCTGCACTCTGAAGCGGCGGTTGGCAGGTCGATGAGGAGAGCATTCATTGGTGGGTGTATTTGCCAGTAGGGGCCGTAGCTCAGTGGTAGAGCACGTGCAGAAGGTCTCCCATCCAATCCCTAGCATCCTCAAATAAAGGGTCAGGTGGCAGGTAATGGGAAGGACCTCTGCTTGAGACTTCGGAAAGTGACTGCCACACTGGATGAGAAGGACTATTGTCTGATTTGCTATAAAGCAGCTTCATATGTCCAGCAACACACCTTAGAAGAAGTGAATTTGATTTCTGCAATTAACTGCATTTAAGGTGGTGTTCCACCAATAAAAGTAGATCTAGACCTGGGTACTGGGAAATAGTACACTTTTTTTTCAAGGAAAAGTTGAGACTTGTTTAGATGTGAGCTTGAATGACAGCAAAGCTGGGATTTTATCGTTGCTGCAAGGATGTCACTGCAGACGTGGGCATATTTTTTGTGAGCTGCTGCCAAACGAAAACATTCATGCCCCGGTCTTGTTTTTCTTTGTGGGGTTTTGTTTGCTGAAGGCTACGTGAGCACTTGCTCACTTCTTCTGCTCTGTACAAACAGAGTCTGTGAGGCTCATGACTCAGAGACTGAAAGATAACAGGTGTAGGATTTGACTGTGTTTGGCATTTATTCTTTTGATCTGTCTACCAGTGCACGGGTTGTTTCGAGCGTAGATCGTTACGGCGATGTGGCATCATTCCCAGTCAGGTGTCATCCGGGGGAGTGCTGTGTGCACTGACATCAGTTGACCACTGGGAGCAAGCAGGAGAGAGGCCGTGGCAAGCGACAGGAGAAAATGGCCATGTCCTCCCCACCAGCCTCCTCAGCTTCCTGAATGGAGAGGGGGCACCATTTTTTTTCAAATGATGCAGTGGTGTCATTTTGCTGACTGAACTCTTCAGAAGCAGGAAGCTCTCCCTACTCTAATTTCTGACCAACCTGAGATTTTAGAAAGAAATAAAGGGGGGAAGGAAAAAGTGGGTGGGTGGGGGCTTGGGGTGAGCAGGAGTGATGCTTGGGGAGGGGAAAGCGTTACTGCAGGATGGAAGGGAAGAAAGAGAGCACAAATGGGGCTACTGTCCTGGATTTTACTGCTGTCGTGCCGGCCAGCACTTCATAACATCACATGTGAATGCACACATCATGATCCACCAGGATAAAAAGAGATATGTCAGCTTTAGAAAATCTTACTTGCGTTCTTGGTTAGGTAAAGGTAAAGGTTTCCCCGCGACCGAATGGCCTAGTCGTGACCGACTGTAGGGGGCGGTGCTCATCTCCGTTTCAAAGCCTGTAGAGCCAGCGTTTTTGTCCGAGGACAAGCTTCCGTGGTCATGTGGCCGGCATGACCATAGTGCACGGAACGCCGTTCCCTTCCCACCGAAGTGGTCCCTATTTATCTACTTGCATTTAGGTGCTTTCGAACTGCTAGGTTGGCAGGAACTGGGACAAGCGATGGGAGCTCACTCGGTTGCACAGTCTTGAACTCTTGGCTATTGGGGCTCAAATGTACATTAAGCATGTGGAACCAAGAAATGTAACGGGGTGTGTAAACCAGCTCTTAGTTAGCCAGTTTGTCCCAAGCAAGGTATATATGAAGCAGGCCCCATTGCTGCTTCATACAGTACTGTTTTGAACTTCTATATGATCCCTAAATTCAAAACGCACACACTGCACTCCACAATTAGCACTATGCTCACGTGTAGTTTCAATCTGCTTTATTAAACTACACTTGAACAGCAGTTGGAAAAGGATTTGGTCCCTCCTCATATGTATTTTAAAGAGACAATGCTCTAGAACAGTGGTTCCTAAACTGGGGGTCGGGATCCACCAGCGGGTCATGAGCCAATTTCCAGTGGGTTGTGAAGTCCCTAGAGCAGCAATATTGAAAATATGGGAAGATGGGATGCTGGAAAGTGGGCTGGCTATGTGGTTATTTTTGTTTGTGTCAAGGTTGTAAATAGGCTTTTTCCTTTCTGATTCACGTTGCTCTTGGAAAATGGTTGAGCATTTTCAGGAAAGCAGAAGGCTCTGGCATCACAATGACGGCACTTCTGGCCATGACATCACTTCTAGTGGGTCCTGGACATATTGTCCTTCTAAAACAGTGGTTCTTAACCTTTTTGGAGGTACCGAACCCCACAAGTTTCATATGTGCATTCACCGAACCCTTCATAGTTGGAAAAATAAAAATTTTTTTTCAAATTCAAAGCATAGAGATATATATTTTATTAGTGCATAAAATGAACCATGCATCAGTTGCACATAAAATCACTGTGTTCAAAGAACAAAACCAACAAAACATGAATGTCACACAAAAACAAAAACATAACTCAATGAATATTTACTGCAAATCAATGTGACTTTTGCTGTTGCATTTTAGAGACAAGTTCAGAAATGCGCGGCTTCACCTTGGCAAGTGCCACTCTCATATTGTACGTATTCATCCGACCACTTTCTTATTTTGCTCGACATAGTAAATCTGTAAATCCAGCAGCAGCAATACTCAGAGAGAAACAGAAAGTAGAACAGAAGAGCTCTCTGATCAGGACAGGACTGAACACACACGCACTCACTGAGCTGAACAGACAAGCAACCAGTGTTCCTGGGATTGGCTAAATAACTTGCAACATTTACCCAGAGATCACATGGTCTTGTTACTGGGCAGAACCTAAGTCAGAACTACCCTGCACCCTCTGCTGGTCTGCTAGGCCTCAGTGATAAGCCTTATCATTCAGGCCTGCAAATTCCCAGGCCTTACTTTAATATCCCAACAACTACTGAGCGCACCAAGTTCCCTGCAGCACAGATATCAAGGCCAGCGAACGGAATGGACACACACACACCTCCACCGAACCCGAGACTGACTCATCGAACCCCTGGGGCTCGATCAAACCCACGTTAAGAATCACTGTTCTAAAATGTGGGACTCGGTGCTAAAAAGTTTGAGAATCACTGCTCTAGAAATAGATACGTGCCAAATTTAAATTGAAGCGCACATCTCATGCACTTGGGATGCACCAGACCTGTCCAAAACGAAGTAGCCCCAAGCACGTAATGCAATCTCTCTTAGCAGTGCGTTTGAGCAGAAGGGTGGTGTCCCAAAAAGTTGAAGACGTGTTCATGTAAATTTTGAACTAGTTTAGAACGCTCCCTGTGACAAGTGCAAGAAGGTTTTATCACTGCAGCGAGGATATCTGTTATACATGGCTCCAGTTTCTGCTCAAAATATGCCTTTAATGCCTTTATCTCTCTGTGCCTTCTGGGTTAATGTAGAGAATTTGCTGAGGAAGAAATGCTTATTTAGAGATAGTAATTATGTTAGAAAGCGGCCTTGCATGCCAAAGTTTAAAACTGCAAAAGAGGAATCGATTCAAAAGGATAAGAGATTATAGAATTTGGAGAATTAGAATTTGATGAACCACTTTTTTTTTTCCTGGCACACTCCAGACCTACATGCATTTGCTAAAAAGTAGGCTATATGACACCCATTGGATTTAATTAATCAGCTCATTTACACAACTGCAGTTGTACATCCAGGAATGGAGGTCATATGTAACATTTCCCAAGGTTTTCCTTGCTGAGTGAAAGTTGTCTGCAACAATTCTTTTGAACCATGTCTCAGTATTCTTACATAACAATAATTTTACAGCAGTAAAATCCAGGAGGGTAGCCCCACTTGTGCGCTTTCTTCCCTCCCATTCTGCCTTAACTCTTCCCCCTCCCCATGCATCACTCTTGCTCACTTGCCTTGAGACCCTACCAAGCCTGAATATGAACCAATGCTCCCTCTGAGACAATAACCCCCAAGGACCCTGCTCTGTATCTATTGATTTGAGAAGCAAAGACCTCTACGTCAATACAAGCAGAAGGGTCCTTTTGGTGATGGTCCCACCATTGTGGAGTGATCTATGTAGGACTCAATAAGGCATTTTCCCCCACAATGACATAATGATAAACTCCCCCCCCCCCCAATTCTTTCTAGCAGTAGACAGACATCAGGCTCATGGTGTTTCCTTTTTCGTTTTTTTTACTAGAGCCCTGAAGTTCATACATCAGTAGTACATGCTTTGCACAGAGAGGTCCCAGTTTAATCCCTGGCATCTCCAGATAGGGCTGGGAAAGACTGAATGAAGCTCTGGAGAGCCACTGCAGGCAGTAAGACCAATGATTCCGAAACTGGTGGAATAGTCCACCATTGGGTCACAGCCCAATTTTTGGTGTGTTGTGAAACTGACAAGGATTAAACAACCTACTACTTGGGGGGGGGGAGCACTGCTACCCAATCACCAGTGCAGCCACAGAGCTGGTCAGCTGAAACACTTTTTTTGGGTAGATCTCAATGCTAAAAGCTCCTGGTGTAGACAATAGTGAGTTAGACAGCCTAACGGGTCTGCTCTGGAATGAGGTAGCTTCATATATCCACCATCCAGAGTCAGGTAGCAAGGGCTGTATCAAATTGGGGAATCAGGGAAACTTCCACGTGCACCCCATAAGCCGTACATTGAGGGCGCAATCCTAAAATGGAGTTAGGCCGGCACAGTTAGGTCAGCAAAGTTTGACTGGCCCAAGGAACAGCATAAAATAAATTTGGACCACTCTCGCAGTCAAAGAGACCAGGACACAGAAGTGCACCATCCTCCCTAACTCCGAGAGTGGTCCAAACATACTTTACGATGGCTCTTGTGCTGTCCAAACTTTGCTGGCCTAACTGTGCCAGCCTAGTTTCAGGTTAGGATTGTGCTCTGAGGCTGAAGGCGCAATCCTAACCAACTTTCCAGCACTGTCATAGCTGCACCAATGGGGCGTGTGCTGCATCTTGTTCTTGGGGGAAAGTTATGGAGACCTCCTTAAGGTAAGGGTATGTTTGTTCCCTTATCTCGGAGCTGCATTACCCTTACCCCGGAGCTGGAAAGTTGGTTAGGATTGAGCGGTGCGAGACGTGTGCTTAGCATTAGGCCAGTCACAGCAGTAACTCTTTTCCTTGCTGATCTATTGCAAAGCATACAGTAGATCCTGATTTTTGGACTATTTAAATGATGGGCGTAGTTGGAAGTGGAGATTGCTGTTGCCATTGACAGATTTTTGGAGAGGCAGGGTTGAAATGTAAGAAAAAAACATCTAAGTAATTAAGTACTGTAGTGTTTTCTCCTAATAGGGAGTGCAGTTGATGTATTTTCCAAAACACTTTTCTTTAGATTGTGCATCATTCATGTCAAGCATTAGAGGATACAGTACATAAGCAGGTTTATTTTCAGTAATCATTTTGCTGTACTTGTCTGTCATACTTTATGCTCCTACTGTAATCTGCTCTTGTTTTATGGCAATCGACTGTTGGCCTGAATCATGAGACGATAATTTGCTCTGTTCGTTATGGTGCAAAGCTAATGTTGCTGCCAAAGGTAATAACTATAATCACCTTTTAAAAATAGCAATTCTGAGTGATTATGTCATAATACAAAGAAAATGGAGCTGATTTTATGAGGACTTGCACATTAGTCTCAGTCCTCTTTTATTGTCAGTGCAACATTTCTGCATCTCCTTGAAATCCATGTTAGGTAGGTAAGGCCAACAATTCAAATCATTTTGAAAGTACTGCTGTGTCCTGTCATTTTTTTTTAGCTTTTAACTGTTAATTGCTAAAGGCCAAACTGTTTATGATATGCTAATGTGAATTTAAAGTAGGAATAGAAAGGTGGTGGTTAATCATCATTGCAAGTCTACCCTTACCCATTATCATTCCCCACCCCCCACAATAGAGTTCTACATCCATTTGCAAGAGTCAGGGGTGGTTCTAGCCCCCCACCCCACCCCACCCCCAGCCAACTGCCTCCATGGGACTTTAGCCCTACAATTACAAGAACGTTGCAGCATCCTCTCCACATACAGGCTATGGGTCTCCAGTATCAGCAATGGCTCTTCAGTTGCCCAACAATATCCAAACATGCACCTTGAACCCTGTATACAACCCCATGGTTAGAAGCTATGGGGGACAGTTGGAATGGAAAAGTGGTAGGTAAGCTAAGGGTAAGTGGTAGGTTACCCTAAGTGGTAGGTTACCTAGCTAAGGGTTAAGAACATAAAAAGAGCCTTGCTAGATCAGGCCAAGGGCCCATCTAGTCTGACTTCCTATTCCTAAGAGTGCCCCACCACAAGCTTCAGGGACCACTCAAAATACTCATATGCTGTTGCCATTCCCTTATATCTGGTATTCGAAGGCATTTTAGAACCTCTAAAACCCAGAGGTTCTGTCCAATCCCCATTTAAAGACATCTAGACTAGGTGCTATCACAGCATCCCATGGCAAGGTTGTACAGTAGGCCCTCATTATCTGTGGGGGTTAAGGAACCCCCACAGATACCCCCCTGCAGATATTCAAATCTGCTGTTTTTGCCCCCCCCCCCTTCTGATCCCGACTTGAGCTGAGCTCCAGTCAGGTCTGGAGGGCTTGGGCTGGGAGGGGGGGGGTTGGCACCCACAGATACCAAAATCCACAGATGTCGAACCCACAGATAATGCACTTCCTGTACTTCCTTTTCCTTGCTCTACTGCACCCTTCTAACATAGTATTAGGCTGGTCAGGACTGCAGAATGCAGAACCTCTCTGCTTATGGAAAGATCCTTGCGGCTTCAGTCTAAAGCTGTTTCTTCATGAATGCGTTTCCCGAGAGTGGAGATGGGCTGCAGTTCTATTCAGATCTGGGTCTAGAAAACTGACTAGGAACATGAATTCCATTGGACACATGCACCTGCAGTTTATTCTGTTGTCTTATTTGAATGCAGATCTGTCTTGGGGGTCAATACCAAAACCACATTGATTGTCATTTCAAAACAAGAGCAAGATTTACAAAGCGGTGGAGTTTTATTTTAAGCCTGGTAAAAAAGAAGTGAGGCTCTGTTCAGTTTCCTCATACCAAATGCACTCTAAAATAACCTCTCTTTATCTGCCTGATATCTCTGCCACTGAAGTGCTTATAGCCAGCCAGCATTTATAGTGCTTATAGTGCTTATAGATATGATCAGTATTCAGATCAGATAATATATGAGACGGAGCACATGTACTTGACCTTTTAGATACCTTTTTTTAAAGTCCTGATCTAACTTTCAACGCTGTAAATGATCAGAAACTGGAAACCTTTAGGCCAAAATTGGTCTCTTGAGGAATGTTACTTGTCACTCAGTTTACTAATCCTAATCTAAACCAAGAGAAGGGGATGACCCTTGTGAAATAGGATCTACTGGTTAGCCATTTTGCTTGGGAAAGAAAGGGTTTGGGGCCTTGGCCTACCAATCCTTACTGCCCCTGTCAAAGCGATCTGGCAAAAAAGCTAGTGCTTGTTAAGGATCTAGACCAGAAGTCTTCAAACTGTGGGTCGGGACCCACTAGGTCAGTTGTGAGCCAATTTCAGGTGGGTCGCATAGCACAGCCATCATTGAAAAGATGGGAAAATGGGACACTGGAAAGGGGAGGGCTTTCTTGCTTAAGTAGGCTTTTTCCTTTCTGATTTGCTTTTGCTAATGGGAAATGGCTGAGAAATAGCCCAACTTACTGCTGCATTTTCAGGAAAACAGCAGGCTTTGGTGTCACAATACTGGCACTACTGGCCATGAATCACTTCCGGTGGATCCTGCACAGATTGTCATTCCAAAAAGTGGGTTCTGGTGCTAAAATGTTTGAGAACCACTGATCTAGATGGAATCATCTAATGGAAAAGGATGGAGCATCTTTCCTTGCTGTCAGTACAGATTCTTATGCAAGAATGACTCTTTCTATTATCTTTGCAATTGTGAACCAGTTAGTCTAAAGTGATGTAGATCAAGAGAAATCATTGGACATCTCAGAGTATGGTGCCACTGCCATTACTTATTTTTCTCTTTCAGAAGGCATAGTCTCTGTTCCACTGGTTTTTAATGCATGCATATAGAATATTTGCATTAATTCAGTAGATAGTCTGCTGGTATTAATAGCTCCTTAAATCCATATGCCTGAAAATGCAGCCTTTGTGGCTTTAGCGCTTATAAATAGTACTAAATACTGGGCTGACTTTCACTTCTTGAGGATAATCTTTTGATATCCTTAATACTGAATGGTGGCAGCAGATATTGCCAGTAAGTCCTTTTAAAACCTAAATTGGGGTCACTTTGAAGGGGGGTGATTGTGGTTTTTTTTTACTCCTTCCTTTCTTTAACAGCCCTGTGAATGAAGCCATGGGTGGGCCTCCGCTTGACATCTGCTGTCTACCTTAATCTTAAATTGGTTAATTTTAATGTTCACTGCATATCATTGCAAAAGCCTTTCTTGTTGCTAGCAAGTGATCTCAGGCTCTGTGTGTGTGTGTGTGTGTGTGTGTGTGTGTGTGTGTGTGTGTGTGT
>JAJKFI010000007.1:2323957-2335496 GCA_029204185.1 Lerista edwardsae | reverse complement strand
TGTGTGTGTGTGTGTGTGTGTGTGTGTGTGTGTGTGTGTGTGTGTGTGGTGGATGAGACAAAAAGCATCTCTTGAGATCAACACCAAGCAACTAAAATTTTGTGCACTAAGTGCTGGGGAAAAGGAAACCGGGCCATTTGCCACTGTGAAATTGGTGGTTGTCAGACAGCTGTCTTCCCTGTTTAAAAACAACTAATGCTAATTATGCATAATCCCCTTGTAAGGAATCTGTTGGTCCAACGGCCGATAAGTGCTGTTTATGAGGTCTGTCGGTCTTAGTTGGGTGCACAGCAGTAACAATTTCAACTCATCGGACCCTTTCTTCGTTCTCCTGAGATGGCTAAAAGCAAAATGAAGATTCGGTTCCTTCCAAATTCCATAACGGAAATGCTCAAACGATAACATAGAAAGAAATGTTTGAGTTGATGATTCAGTGACAAAATTCAGTTGATTTCGACTGGATCTAGTAACTGCGCTAAAACAGTGGTGTAGACTGGTTCTACGCATGTTGCCTCAAATTTAGACAAACAGAGAACCAGGCTAGATAGGACTTCAAATGACCTTGGTATACTTGAGTTGGTGGGAATGGAGAATGTCTCCTAAACGTTTTTGACTGTCAGCTCCCTTGATCTTCCCATTAGGGATGCATCTCCTTGTAGATTGTACAGGGTGTTGGGTTTTTCCGCAAGGATTCTGCAGCTCCCCAGGGAGCCACTGCTCACTGTTTGGGAATCACTGCCCTACCTTAGGAATGCTATCTGCCCTACAAAAACCCCCACCTTCAACTGGATTTAAAAGATATTTTCCAAGCAAAATAGTACTTGGAAGGAGATCTAGTTTGGGGTTACTTGCACCATCCTCCCTGACATCAAGTGTGGTCCAAATGTGCGTGACGGTGCATTTACGTTACTGTTGGGCCAGTACAAGGGACTTGTCCCAGTCTAATTGCAGGTTAGGATTGCGCCCTTGGTGGAAAAAATGTTTCAAGCATGCAAAAGGTAGCTAAACATACCGCTACACATTTGTACTGCAGCTGCCTTATCAAGTATGAGTTTCTATTGCACAGAAGTTAACAACATTGTTCTCTCTTTGTGGCTGCAAAGTTAATGTATTTAAGTGAAACTGATTTCAAAGGTCCATTTTATGTGAAACTCAACCATTTAACGATCTGAGAAATTTAGGGCTGAGATATGCCTGGTTTAGCTTTTTCTTCCTGACCAATTTTATCCATGAGGATACCTCCTTGTTTTCGCTCACCTGATAGCCATCTAAAACCTGAAATGTGCAGTAGTTCAAAAGATTTCCAACTTTGATCACTGATGTGTGTGCCAACCAAGAACAACTTGTCTTTACTCTCTGTACAACCACAGGCAACCAAATCACTATTCCCCTAAGTTAAATATTTGGCTTCTTCAGCACTGACTGAAATTGAGATGAGTCAGTCTGGTTTAAAAAGAATTAGATTTCACATTATAATGTTGCTGTGGCTGTTCTCAGCTCAAGTGTCTACAGATCAAGGATATGTTCTTTGAAAAGTGGATGGTAACTCTGTAGAGTCTTCTCAATGCCCCTTGCCTTCTCAGAACATATTCAGCCTACAAAGAATTCTAGCAGACCCACAGTCTCCTATTGAAATTGCGTTACAATATGAAGTTGAATGGACAACAATCCTTTGTACAAACAATCTGTACGTATAATTTCCTAAAAACCATCCAGCTACTTTTGTTGAATGTGCCAATGAGGTATAGGAAAACTGAAATTATTACCAGTCCTTTTTCTACCAATTCTGTCCACCAATTCAGAAATTATTATAAACTTGTAAACCAGCTGTTCTCAAACTTTTTTGAACTGGGATTCACTTTTTAGAATGGCACTCAAATGCTTTGGCTACCTCATGAGAAGAGAGGACCCCTTTAGAAAAGATCCTCGTGCTAGAAAGATTGAAGGCAAAAGGAGAAGGGGGTGGCGGAGGATGAGATGGTTAGATAGTGTCACCAAAGCAACGCGCATGAATTTGGGCGAACTCTGGAAGCTAATGGAGGACAGAAAGGCCTGGCGGGCTGTGGTCCATGGGGGTCACGAAGAGTCAGACATGACTTAACGACAAAAACAACATGTCGGGACCTACTGGAATTGATGTCATTAACCTGGAAGTGATGTCATGGCTGGAAGTGACATCAGGCAGAAAGCATGACGTAATCGAATGACACTCCTGGATTTGCACAATTGCACAATAATGAAACATCCCTGGCAGAAAGCAAGAATAGGAGAAAATATGTAAAAACACAGAACTAAAAACAAAATTGTAAGAAAAACCTATCTTGTATTCACAGTGGAATCCTATGGACCACGCAGCATTGGCGCAATGGGGTTGGCCGATGCTGTGCACTTAGCGCTGACACGGGGGCACTGATTGGCATTGTTATATAGTTTATAGTCCTGTTGCACCCGGGCAGAGTCGGCCGAAGCCAGCCGGCGCAAGGGAGGTGCCACGACAGGGTGGCTCAGGGATTGATAGGAGGAGGGTGGAATGTGGGTGGGTCCAGAATTCGGCCATAAGGCCGAATCCTAGACCTGTTTGGGAGGCCGCGCAGCCCCAATACGGGCTACGCGGTCTTCTCGGATCTGTGCCCGCTATTTAGCGGGTGCAGATCCAAGGAGCCCACAGGGGAGGCTGGAGCCTCCTCTATGGTAAGGGAGCGCACTCTCCCTTGCCGTGAGGAAGCTCCAGCCTCTCCTATACTGCACTGGATGTGGCATTGGCCGGCCAGCTTCGCCATTCCAGCACAGTATAGGATTGCGCCCTCAAACTGTTAAAGGAATATAGCAAGAATAAGGTCTTCAGCCTCTAAATTGGTGGCTCTAAGTTTTTCACAACACACCCAACATCAGATCACAACCCACCAAGTGGGTTCTGATTCACAGTTCGAGAAACACTGTTCTAAACTATCTAACAATCTACCAATTGCTGGGATATTATGCATGACCCAATTATGTCTTATTGCTTAATCATACCCAGGTTTCACGGCTACCTTTTTCGTCTAGGAGAAATTCTGTATTGTAGTAATCTAGATCTCAAAAACCAAATGACTTCCCTTTACATACTTCCCATCACTGCTTCTTCGTGATCCCAATCAATTCATTGAATTTTTTTTATTTTGTTGCCTGCTGATGTCTGCTTGATTGATCCTTTTTTTAAAAATATGAAAATAGTGGTACTCTAGATCAAAGGAACATTTGTCACTAATGCCACAAGGAATGGTCCTGAATTTATTATCTTAATAAATAGTGAATTACACTGTTTTGAAGCAAAATCAGAGCAAATGAATTTTGATTAACATGTAAAGGCCTTTCAGCTGAACTGTACATTGAGCAAAGTAGCTGGAACTTGTGAAAAAGCAACTGGATGTTTTGCAGATAAATGCTGTCAACTTATTTAAATCTTTAAATCACAGATGTGTATGCCTTTGTTAAAAATAAGGATTTTGATATTGTCCTCCCTCTCTCCCTTTTCCCTGGCCTATTCACATACAAACAATAGTTGCCGGTCTTGAGTGATTACCAGTCTGGTTCATCTTGCAAATGAGACAGTGTTCCCATACTATTTCCCCCCAGGCACGACTGTAGTGTATGTGGCATGCACATATTGGACCACATGTCAGGGCAGCACAAGTGGTCAAGGTCGAATGGGTTTTAAAATTCCATGGCACTTGCATGATTCTGTATTGGAAAGAAGAAAACTTCCCCCATTCATGGCCTCTCACATAATACTCATGGTGATGAGGATCCACTTCAAGCAGTGGTTTTCAAACTCTCGGGGTGAGTTTGAGCCACTGTAAGTGCTTGCAGGGGAGGGTGGAAGGCAGCAGCACGATTGCCGGGATCACGTTGCTGCGTGGGGCAACCAGGGCTGTGATTTACTTACCATTCGCAGCGCCAGGCTCATGTGGGGGGGGGAAGAGCCCTGCAGACGCCTCTGCAGGGCTCCCTCAATGTTGTAATACGGAAAAAAAAAGCGATTGCAACCCACTTCTGGTAGGTAAATTGCAGCTCCAGTCACCCTAGGCAGTGATGTGGTCCTAGAGATCATGTTGCTTCCTTTCAGCCTCCCCTGCCCCTTAAAGGTTCAGAGGCTTTCAGGCTGGGGCATCGCAGCACCCCAGTTTTAAAACCACTGACTTAAAGCTATAGTACAATAGAATGTAAAAGATAATCATTCTACTCATTCACCATTTTTTTCTTTTGTAGTGTTACATAACATAAGAACATAAGAAGAGCCCTGCTGGATCAGGCCAAAGGCCCATCTAGTCCAGCTTCCTCTATCTCACAGCGGCCCACCAGGTGCCCCAGGGAGGCATGAGACAACAATATGCTTGCATCCTCTTGCCACTCCCTTGCACCCAGTACTCTGAAGTACTCTGAAGTACTGAAGTACGCGAGAGTACTACTAATGTAAGGAGGCTACAACCCATCATTGCCTACAGCCCACAATGGACTTTTCTTCCAGAAATCTGTCCAATCCCCTCTTAAAGGCATCAAGACCAGATGCCATCACCACCTCCTGTGGCAAAGAGTTCCACAGATTAACTACCTGCTGGGTAAAAAAGTACTTCCTTTTATCTGTTTAACTCTCCCAACCCTCAGTTTTAGCGGATGCCCCCTGGTTCTGGTGTTTTGAGAGAGGGAAAAGAACATCCCTTCTATCGACTCTATCCCTTCCGTGCATAATTTCGTATGTCTCAATCATGTCCCCCCTCAGGCGCCTTTTTTCTAGGCTGAAGAGCCCCAAACGCTGCAGCTATTTTATATAAAAAAGATATATATATATATATATATATTGCTATTGCTTACTGTGTTGTCCTTGAAAGAGGGCACTGCAGTGGATCCTCTTGAGTGCTGAAGACCCATAGGTTTAAAAAGGCCTGTAAGAGATGGAAACAATGCAAAATTCTAGTAACACTTTCCCTTCCTCCTCTGTGCAATTCCTTGGACTCTTATCACGACTCTGAATGACACATTATGCCTCTGAGTTCACACCCTTCTTCTTTGTGTAGCACCACCACAGTAGTTTACCGCTCTTCTCCTAGGATTCATCTCTCTTCCAAACCATGGGCCAACTCTGGATCAATCAACTCAAAATATGTTCATTCAGTGCGCCTATGTTTGAGAGGCGAAGTGATCTATTGGGCTGTGTGTAGTGCTCCCACCTTCTCTTAAACTCCCAGCCATGAAACTGAGGGTGCAATCCTAACCTGGAGATAGGCTGGCTCAGTTAGGCCAGCAAAGTTTGGCAGGCACAAGGGACACCATAAAGTATGTTTGGACCACTCTCGGAGTCAGAGGGGCCAGCACACAGATATGCGCCATTCTCTCTGACTCTGAGAGTGGTCCAAACATACTTTACGGTGTCCCTTGTGCCTGCCAAACTTTGCTGGCTTAACTGTTCTGGCCTAAATTGCACCCCGAATGTTAGGAACCTGTGTCAACTATCCCTAATTTTAGAGCAAATTAACACTTATGTGTGATTTCTTTTCCCTGAAATGTAAGGAGGGCTTAATTTGAGCACAGGCACCTGTCATAAATTAAGAGATGGAGACATGCCATACAAATAATGGAATAGCATGGGTTTCTTTATGCTAATGTCACTGTTGTCCTCCTCCTCTGGCTCCAAGCCATTTGTCATACATGCAGTTTACCTATAACCCTGTCAATCGCAAGCACCATTTAATGCACAAAGAGTCCTGCTCATTCAAAATGAATTACACCCAATACGAAGTACTGTAGCAACAAAAAGCCCTTAAGTGTTGTTATCAGTGTAGGCTCTTATATGCTTAATGGACCGAATGCATCTTCTCTGAATTTCACATTCAAATGGCTCCTTTTGAGTCATTTCAGCCACTCTTTATACTGTAGAGAATTTTGAGTGGATTTTAATTCCTAGTGCTATACTTCTGAGCAGATATCTGATAGCAGCATCCATTTTAATTGCTGGAACAACCACAGACTAAATGCATTCTGTTTTAAGAATATTACGACGGTTTGCCTCCAGCAATAAATTGGCAGCATCCATACCTAATTTATTTTGGTATGTCTTTTCAACTCTAGAGACTAGAGTTGACACAGTGAATTATTAAACAATGTACTCGGGTATAAGTCAAGAAATTTTAGTCTTAAAATGTATCCTGAAAACCTGGGTTGACTTATCCACAGGTCAATGGATAAGTCAACCCAGGTTTTCAGGATACATTTTAAGGCTCAAATTTAGTCTTGAAAATAAGGCTAAAATGTCCTGGATTGGACTTAGCTTGGGCAGGCAGCATGACAGATCCTCCTTTTGGCTACCCTAGAGCTGCTACTGGATTTCTGACTCACTCGCTCACTCTACATACACATTAAGTATAATGCAAACTGTTACTGTTGGATCTTTTGTTATTTGTATCAGAAGCACCTACATTAATATTATTTTATACATACATCAAAATATATCCATATATATATAAGAGAACGTGTGTTTGTACGTTTGTATGTACGTATGTTCCGCATAGGCTCCGCAACGCCTGGAGTGATTGACACCAAACTTGGCACGCAGATGCCTTGCAGCCTGGTGACAAACACTGGGGGGGTCTGACCCCCCCTAGGACCCCCAGGGGTGGGGGTGCACAGGGGGTGCAATGTAAAAATGATCGAAAACGGCTGACATTGGTGTCGAATCCGTCGTTTCTGGGGTTGCCGAGATGAGCGGCGACGCTCCCGACGCCGTTTGACTCTGGGTTTGGCCCCCCCTCGGCATGGGGGGCAAGAAGGGGTGCAAAACAAAACGTCCACCATGCCCTCCTGGAATGCCTGGAGCGATTGACACCAGACTTGGCACGCGTAAGCGTTGCAACCTGGCCACAAACACTGCGGGGGTCAGGCCCCCCTAGTGCCCCTGGGGGTGGGGGGCACAGGGGGCCCCATGTGAAAATGGTTGAAAACGGCCAATATTGGTGTGGAATCCATAGTTTCCGGGGTCGCCGAGATGAGTGGCAACACTCCCAATGCTGTTTGAGTCCGGGTTCGGCTCCCCCTTGGCATGGGGGGCAAGAAGGAGTGGGAAGCAAAACATCCGCCATGCCCTGCTGGAATGCCTAGACCGATTGGCACCAAACTTGGCATACGCAAGCCTTCCGGCCTGGCCACAAACACTGCGGGGGTCGGAGGCCCCTAGCGCCCCCGGGGGTGGGGGTGCACAGGGGGCCTCATGTGAAAATGGTATCATCATTAAATGGGTTTGCTTCAAAAAAGGTGAGGTATTTATTCAGTAAATCAGTGGTTTCCCGTGTTAAGCCTTGGATGTAGGAGGTTCTACATCCTCGTGGGATTGATTTCCTGGAGCATTTCTGAACAGCTTCCGTATACTTGTCGTAGGAAGAAGGGTTGGGTTCAATATTAGATACGCTATTGTCCAAAGCTGCAGAGAAACTGGGCCAGACAGCCTTCTTAAAATTATATCTTCTTCGGAATTTCACAGCTTGTGGTTGAACAATAGCTATGCCCTCACAAAGAATCGGTCGATGTTGAGTATTGGGTATTGGCATCCCTACCGACTTTGAGCATTGGTGCACCACATTTTCACTTACAAAGCTTAGATCTGGATTATAGCCTCTCCTCCATCTACTACTGTTAAAGGATACTGGTAGTTTACTATTGTGGATAAGAGATAGTTGATAGGCTTCCGCCCATTCTATGACAGCCTCTCCACTTTCATCAGTATTATCATAACCCCACAAGTTATTATGGCTGTTAAAATCACCTATTACAAACCTAATAGGTTTATTGCGGAAATTTTGTGGCTCAGTGAAAGAAAATTTTATGGATGGTGGTTTGTATACAGATGTCACCGTACAGTCACTAAGTTCAACAGTTATTATTTTTATATTATTTTCTTCCGTCCTTGCTGTGGACAAGATATGGAAGTCAGCTCTTACAAAAATTGCACTTCCATATTGCTGGTGTGGTCGTTCAGCGACCTATCGCATCCCAGGAACTCTAGGGCCTTGTTGGTTTTCGCCCCTGTGTGTTATAGAAAGTCACACTTATATAGAAGTGTGCATAGAAGGTCACACTTATATTTCTTGCAAAGTTCTTGGAGCAGGGTCTTCTTTGACTGAGGATATTCCTTCTATGTTGACAGAGGTCAATGTCAAATTGGGCCCTGAAAAAGACCTTTGTTGAAAATCATTCTTCCTAGTAATCTCTCAATGGAAAAAGGTGCTTCTGGGTTGAAAGGATTTGCTGGTGATTTGCCGTTGCCCAGGAGATGCCCGATTACCAAAGGAAAGTCAATCTTTGGGGTGGCTCCTTTCATGTCCCCCTACTGTTGATTGGTAGAGTATTGAAGTCCTTGGGCTGATGGCTGTTGCTAAGATTTTAAACTTATGTCTTGCCTTTCAACTTTTTTTTTTTTAAATAGCAATGGGATGTTTAGGTTTTTGTGGGTTTTATATATTGTTCATTGGCATTTGAACCAGTTTTACAACATTGCATGCACTCATCCGTTCTAGCACAGTGCGGCCTAAAATGGCAGTAATTTTCTCCTGATTATAGAAGGTTGGTGAAATGTCATGGCTGGAAGTGTGAGGTGTAAGTTCTCAGAATCACAGATATGTCAAATCTTTCTCACCCATGATCTCATTAGGTTGTCTCTACTCCTTCCTCCACACTGAAAAATCTGCAAAATCAGGTAAGATTACAATACAGGCATGCCCCAGTATCCACTGATTCAGTATCCGTTGTTTCAGTTATCCACGGATACCATGGATACTAGGACTCCTATTAAAAAGGTGGGGGAATATTTTAAAAAACTGTTAAGGTTGTTGCAGTAAAACCACTGATGTTCTCCTATCTTTAAAAAGGTGTCCCCAGTATCCACTGTTTCAGGTATCCACAGTGGGGTCCAGAACAGAACCCCAGTGGATACTGGGGCATACCTGTATTTAAGGGATCATTCTAAGAATAATTGAGAGAGCATAAGTGAAGTGTTGTGAATAATCCAAAGCACTGTAGAAACGTTAGTATTATTTATTCTATCTCAGTGGTTCTCAAACCTTTTCTCACCAGGACCCATTTTTTAGAATGACAGTTTGTTTGGGACCTACCAGAAGTGATGTAATGACCGGAAGTGTCATCATTATGATGCTAGAGCCTGCTGCTTTCCTGAGATTGCAGCAATAAGTTGGGTTATTTCTCAGCCACTTTCCAATAGCAAAGTAAATCAGAAAGAAAAAAAGCCCATTTACAACCTTGACACATGCCAAAGAACCACACAGCTTGGAAAACTTTCCAAGTGCCCCATTTTCTCATATTTCCAATGATGGCTGTGCTAGGTGGTATGGGGCCCACCTGAAATTGGCTCATGACCCACCTAGTGGTTCCCGAGCCACGGTTTGAGAAACTGTTTCTATCTGTTTTCATATTTTCTGTTTTCTCAGTATTCTTCTCAGTCGTGCCTTCCCTTCATTCTTAACCTACTGTTGCCTATAATGGTTGAGATATAAAAGAGAATTAATCAATACAATGAGTGATATAATAAGTACATTAAAACTTTTTTCATCCTGCGCTTACAGTACAATTTTGTCGGAGCTCTTGTATTGGTGAGCTTCTTGTTTGCTCTTTTTTCCCCCCAGCAACTAGCTACATGGTTGAAACGATGTCCATTAGAATTGTAACAGCAAACCGTATTTGACACTTCTACTAGCGGGTGTCCCAGAAACCTCTAAACAGAAGCTAGGGCAACTGATCTGACAGCAGGGTTACAATAGACAATTAATTTACAAAGTTATCAGTCAGTAGAAAATTTGCTGTGTTTTACATCTGTGAAACAGATGGCCAAACACCAGATTATTTGATTAGGCCTGTTATGTGCTTGGAAATTAATTCAGCGCTTTATTATTCTAAAACCGGTATGATGTGCTTAACACAATCTAACCAAGAAGATTTATGGTGACAGCATTATTCTTTGATGTAAAATTAGGAAACTCTCAGAACAGATCATATTATACATCTGGTGGACTGCAAAGTGCTTGTGACATGACAACACACCGGTATAAATGCTGCCACCTATTGATGTATGATAGCTAATGTTTTTTCACCCATTAGTAAGCTGTCCCTAGCCACGCAGGAGTGAAATCAATAGTTACTCCTTTTGATAATCACAGGAGCAAACTGAACTTGCACAGACAGGATTTTTGGTTAACTGTACTTTAGTGCAGTGCTCTTCAAATGGTGGGTCACAACCAGCGGTGTTATGCTGCCAGAACGCTGGGCGGGACATCCGGGTGATCGACAGCCCACCCATCGCGTTCCTCAGCGTTACGCCGTTTGCGTAACGTACGCAAGCGGCGTAATTGGTTACGCAAACGGCGTAACGCTGCAGAACGGATGTCGATCACCCGGATGTCAATCACCCGGATGTCCCGCCCAGCGTTCCGGCAGCATAACACCGCTGGTCACAACCCACCATACAGAGCAGAAAAGGGATATTTCCACTGTGCTGGCCTCTCTGACTCCTAGAGTGATCCAAACATACTTTACGGTGTCCCTTGTGCTGGCAAAACTTTGCTAGCCTAACCGTGGCGGCCTAACTCCAGGTTAGGATTGCGCTCTTATTCTTTAACTGCTTCATGGCAAATTGATATCTTGAAATGCCATGTGGGTTTAAATTATTGTGTAGAAACCTGTGTTTTTTTTCCCCAGCCCCTGTCCCAGTGAGTGGGGCGAATGTTACAAAAATGTTCTGCATGTTGTAGAGGACACAATGTATTCTGGCTATCAGCAACTGAAGTGGCTACTTTACTTAGTGCTAAGTATCATCACTGTCCTGTCACTGGGGAGTATTTCATTCTAACTGACAGAGTTCTGGTAGTCTATTGGTAGTTTCAAGGATGTGGGAGGATAGCACAGAGCAAAACAGGATGACATGGATTTTGGAAGTGAGGGCGAAACAGATCTAATTATAGATTAAAAGCATATAAATCCCAGAGATAGAAAGTCCAGCCTGCTTGGCTGAAGCAAAGTGAATTTAATGTTGCATATGTTCCTATTCACTAGTGGCCAAAATGGTGAAAACTTTGGTATGTATAAATAATATCATCATGTTATGTATCGTTGGAAAGGTAATTGAATGCAGAATGCAATGAAACAAACCAGAGTGTAATATCTTTACTCTATCAAAAGTTATGGCCAAAAAACCAAAGATGACAGAAATACAACTGTGACTTCACTTCCTGTTCTGACGTCACTTCCGGGGCAACATTTTGCCCTGGGCTACACTTTCATTAGCTATGCCCCTGGTTCTGGGAGGGAATGAAGACTAAATAAAGAGCTTCCACAGGCTGCATACATTAGACCTGGTTTAGGGCATCTCAATTTTAACAGCTTCTCTAGGCCTTGAATCAACAAGCCATGTAATGATAGAATTGTATAGATAGAATAGAATAGAATAGATAGAATAGGATAGATAGATAGATAGATAGATAGATAGATAGATAGATAGATAGAT
>JAJKFI010000007.1:2292983-2323947 GCA_029204185.1 Lerista edwardsae | reverse complement strand
GATAGATAGATAGATAGATAGATAGATAGATAGATAGATAGATAGATAGATTAGAAAAGGCAAATCAAGTTGAACCAGACTTCAGTCTTTAACAAGTCTCACTATTTGCCCACAGCCTTCTGCTTTCATGACAGAAAGTTGAATTTGAAAAAAAACCCTCTCCATTCATAATTAATTGAAGTTCAGCCTATGACCTAAATAGCCAGAGAGAGACATCTAGAAATGTGATGATCAATTTCACTAGACATTCTTGAAGGGAACCAAGGGGCTAGGAGGGAGATAGCAGGGTAGTTCAATTGAGTACTCTGGAGGGGGTGGGGGGAGAAGAGAAATTCACTGAGACGAAACTGCCTGCCTAATCAAGGCCAACTGTAAAGCACTTTCTCCCTGTTTCTCACTGAGAAAGGCTATGAGAATTGGAGGAGACAAATTAGGGAAGGGAGCATTATAGAGAGGGCGAGGGGTAAGCAGGTGGGATGGTAGAGATATTAACTGCTGGCATGTTGCAGTATCAAATTCCTCTTGCAGTTGCAGGCGTCAGTTGGAAATCCTTGACCAGTGTATTAATTTGAGCCAGGAGTATTTGATGCTTCAGTGGAATTTCAAATGTAAAGCTGAGAAATTCCTGCCCTCACTATATGACAGAAGTAGGGGAAAGAATAGATAACTTGCGCAGAATGAAAGCACCTTGCCTATAAGCTACACAGAAGTACAATGAGAAAATAAGAAGGTGTATATTATGATTAAATTGAGTTTGATCATAAAGTTACTATCTACAGGAGAGGGCGGGTGGGGGAAAGATACAAAATCTGTGCTTGCTTTTGAGCTATGATTATTTTAGCATTGTGAACTGGCTTTTTGTTTCCAGTTAATAAACTGCTTGATATCTATAAGGCCTTTTTTTTCTACCTTTTGTTCCAGTACAGAATTAAAGATGATGTGCTGGTTGTTTAGGGAGTTCATTCTTTGGTTTTGCATTTATTTCCCTATACATTAGAGCAGTTATTTACCACTACATCAAGATTGGAGCCTCATTCCTTCCAGTTCAATAATTTTCTTTTTTGTCTAGCACAGTGCTACAGATCAATGCCTGCTGTACAGGTATGAATTTGACAGTTCTTGGTGGGTACTGTAGTAACTGAGGGCACAATTCAGCTCAGCTAAAATCAATGCACGTTTTACTACTTTCAATGGAAGATGGATTGTGTGTCAACTGTAATTGTGTCTACTGTAATTGCGTAGTGGTAAGCTGGTCAAGGACAGAACATATTAAAGGACAAATTTTGCTTAGAGAATGACTATTGGTGGTGGTATATCCCTGAGATCAGTGCTCTTTATAATTTCCAGCTGTCACCTTGTAAGAAAAACATTTCAGAACCAAGGCATGCTACAAGCTTTGGATGTTTTGGTTATACTGGATTGTCACAGTCTGAAAAAAATGGGCCAACTTTGTGCATTGCGGCATAATTGACAGCATGTGTGCGCTTCCTTCTTTGGAGAGGCTGCAGAGAAGGGACCTTGGTCAACCTGCATGAACGCCAAATTATTCCCTGTTAATACACAAATTGTTCAGGCATTGCAGACTGCAGGGTCTGGTTTTTGCATAATCATTAATTTAAAAAATGGGAAGCTAAACGAAAATTATATATGATAATGACATATGAACTTTTCTTATGTTGAAAAGAAAAGTATACTGTATAAATATGTGCACTCAATTATATCTAGGTTTACATAGGAAAATCACTATATAATTTATTATATAGATACAAAGCTTTGATTTGGAACAGTTAGGCATTTCTGTGCGCGTGTGACAAAGTGGGTGTACAGACCATGTTAAAGTCCAAGGCAAAATGTTAGCACACTAAGGGCGCAATCCTAAACTGAGTTAGGACGGCATAAACTAAACCAGCAAAGTTTGGCCAGCACAAGGGACACTGTAAAGTATGTTTGGACCATTCTCAGAAGAGAGGCCAGCACACAGACGTAAGCCATCCTCCCTGACTCCGAGAGTAGTCCAAAAACACTTTATGGCCTTGTGCTGGCCATACTTTGCTCGCTTAGTTTATGCCAGCCTAACTCCAGTTTAGGATTGCGCTCTAAAGGTTGTTTCCAAAGAAATTCAGTCATAACCACTGGCATAGCTAATAAAAGTGTAGCTCAGTGCAGAGAGCAAAATGATGCCCCAGAAGTGATGTCACAACAGGAGGTGACATCACAGTTGTATTTTTGTTTTCTTGGGTTTTTTCTTGGCCACAACATTTTATAGAATGAAGATATACTCTGGTTTGGTTTTTTGCTTTATGCATTAAATTACCTTTCCAATGATATATAATTATTCATTATTCATTATTATTGGTATTATTCATACATACCAAGGTTTTCATAATTTTGGCCACTAGTGTCAAGTGCAGCTTGTTGTCACCCCTAAAGCTTGTTGCCTAGTGCAATTGCACCCCCCCCTGCACTTCTTTAGCTACACCCCGGGTCATGACTAAGCACCAATGAGAAAAAAAAATTACTTGCCACTAACTTAACAACAATCCTATGCATATTTACTCAGGAGTAAGCCCTGCTGAATTTAATGGCACTCCCAGGAAAGTGTGCATTGAATTCTAGTTGAAGTATCATTGATTTCCATAGGACTGAAGGCCAGATCCTATCCCATTTTCCAGCACCAGTGCAGTTGTGCCAACAGAACGTGCACTCCATCCTGCAATGGGGAGGCAGTCATGGAGGCTTCTTCTAGGTAAGGGAATGTTTTTTCCCCTTACCTCTGGGTTGCATTATGGCTGCATCAGTGCTAGAAAGGTGGATGGGATTGGGCTCTTAGTCATGACTCTATGTACAATCCTATCCACACTTCCTTCGGAGTAAGCTCCATTGACTATAATTAGAGTTACCAGTTACAAACTGGGACAGAGTGCCTATACCTTTAACCATTGTATAGCAGAAAGAATTTGGGCAAGTGCAGCTCATCATGAAAGGGTTTCAGAAGCTGAACCTGCTGAAATTCCCTCTGCTATACAATGGTTAAAGGTATAGGATCTCTGTCCCAGTTTGTATCTGGTCTCAGAACTTATTCTGAGTAGACATGCATAGGATTGGGCTCTCATTTTCTTTGAATACAGCCCTATGAGTTTAGCATGTACTTTTTTTGCTGATATCTTGACATTTGCAGCAGGTTTTTTTTTTTAAGGATTGAGGTTATGCTGGTTTAGAAATATTCTTCTCGAAACTGTGGATGTGTAAATTTTCAAAGGTGCTTGCAGGTTTATATAGAGACAGAAACTGGGAAAGAGAGGAGGAGGTGACAAAGTTATGGGGGCTGAGAAACATGCATGAGCTGTGCTAGGGTGGGTGTGCTAATGCAGCAAGACATGCCTGCATAAGAAAATCTGAGCAGGGCGCATGGATGACTCTCCACTAAATTTAACTGCAGAGGCTTTACGTGCCAGCATATATCCCACCCTCCACTGTCCATCCCCTGCCAAAGAAGAGCAGGCTTCACTGTAAAAGACTTTGCTACCTTCCTTTTTAAATATTATGCCAGTAAGCATGAATTTCCGGGTCCAGGCATGTCAGCGAAGCACCTTATCCTGTGGCCACTATAAAACAGTAAGCGGATTGTGGTTTCTTGTCAGTGCCTCTGTTGCTACAGTGAAATGACTGATGTTGAGTTTTGGAAATCAGGTTTCATTTTGTGTGCGGGGCTCTACTGCAGCATCCTTCCTGACTGTGACCTTTTCCGATGTCATTTGTTCCTTAGCTGAAAGAATCACAGCTCGGGACTAAAGATATGTTTAAAGCAGGTGAGCTGCAGTGCAAAGAACTGTTGGTGAGAGAGGGTTGTTAGAGAAGGCAGACATTGGCCTTCACGTAGATGCAGTGCTGCAATGACTGATGCTGCTACTGTCTCTGTTTGCTGTTTGCTGTTGACAATCCCTGTTTTCTGGTACCTGTCCCTTGTAAGCCATTGTTCCTATTTTGCCTTTGGGCAAAGTGCCTTTAATATAACATCTGTGTCTTTATTCTGCACACCAGCATGCGTTGGTTTCCCTTCCTCGCACACTCTCACGATGGCTAGTTGGCTAGTGAACGGTGCAGAATTTGTTTGAATTAGAGTTAGTGTGTATTGTGAGACGAAATATTGTGTAAAACGTTTTAAACTTAATAAAGGATCAGGCTCCTTGCGGGAAGCAAAAGGGATATGATAAAAAAATTTAAGTAAGAAGGAAACAGTCATGGTCAGGATATTAGAAGCATACAGTGTTTGGAAAGCCTGTGCAGGGCTGGCTATTGTAATGAATAAATGTAATGAATGCAGTATAGAGCAGTGTGTTCAGCCCTCTCTCTCTCTCTCTCTCTCTCTCTCTCTGTGTGTGTGTGTGTGTGTGTGCACGTATGTGCAAGCATGTGCAGAATGCTCAAGTAGTGATATCTGGTATGAGAATTGGGTTTTATACTGTATGTATAAGGCAAGTTAGAATTTTCTCTTGATGGAAGGTCAAAATTGCATTGCAGCAAAATAGTTCCTGTAAAACATTCTCCTTTACAGCGACTTCACCTGAAATGGGCGAAAGCATTGGGGTATTGGTTCTATAAGGACATGTCGGCATGGAGGTTTGATATGAATTCTGAAGTTTATCATGAGTTCCAAGGTTAATCGTGCTTGTCTGAATCATGTATACTTGGATCTTTGTGCATAACAAGTAGAATGTTGATTTGGGCCTTGGGATCTGGAATTATACTTGCAGCCTTGACTTTCCTTAACCAAGGAGATTTTATGGTGATTTTTTTCACCATCGACCAGTGGGGTTCCTGGGGGACGATGACAAAATGCTAAGTTTTGCAGAAGCCTGAACATCTGTGTAAGGCAGCCCCTTCCTCTCACCTGTGGAGCCATTTGCAGCTAGGAGAGCTGGCTTGGAGGCTTTGCTCTTTGAGCCGTGAATGGCTCTGAAGGCAAGGAGGTGGGTCTGCATTACACAGGAGCTCAGGCTCTTGCAAAACGTAGTGGTTTCCCCCCTTCTAGGAATGCCACTGGATGAAGTGGTAACAGACAATGGAAAGAAGGCAAAGCAGCTCAATTTTGTTTCACATCTGAATTCTCCCACAACAGAAAAGTGGCCCAGCCTGACAATAGATGCCCTAACAAGGAAGGTGGGCCCAGAGGCAGATCTAAGGGAGGGCAAAGCTCTAAGTTTTGCAAGAAGCCTTCCCTTGCAGTGGAAATCACTCCTCTCCTGGACCGTTTTAGCCAATCCTCACAGGGAAAAGCAACATCTTGGCGTTGCTTACTGGCTACAGCAACAAGGGAGAGGAGGGATTTACATGACAGGGTAAGGCTTCTTGCAACACTTAGAGCTTTGCCCTCCCTGTAGATCTGCCTCTGGGTGGGCCACATGGCTCAAGACAGGTAAAGGGATCACCAGGTTAATTGAAATGAAGTCTTCAGGACCAGGTGAGCTACACCACAGGGCATGGAAGAAGCTCCCCGATGTGATCTCAGAGACATTGTCTGAAAGGAGGCAAGGAGGAGGGGCTGTGCTCAGGCGCCTACAAAATGTAGTGTTTTGCCCCCTTCTAGGAACGCCACTGCAATCAATGCTAACATTGTAAGACTGGTGGCAAAAATAGCTCATATCTTTGAAACAAAGCAATACTTCCCCAATGCTTTTTTGAACGTTTTGTTTAAATGATTACCCCCCCTCAAAAAAAAGACCCAATGTAAGAATTATAGTAATGCCTCTAGTAGCACTGGAACACGTTTCCTTAAAGTTGCATGTTGCTTGAAACAGTGCTATAGAACACATTAGTTTAGTACAATGGTTCTCAGACTAATGGGTCCAGGACCCACCAGTGAGTTGTGACCAATTTTTTGTAGGGCCACAAAACTGACAGGGCATATCAGGCTATGTGCACCAAGGGTTAAACAAGCTCCTGGGGGGGGGGCACTGCTGCCCAAACACCATTAGAACCCCAGCCCGTTGCATTTATAAGCCAAGAGCAGCCTCTAAAATGTTTGGGAACCTCTGGTCAAGTAAGTTGGAAGTGGGCACTGATTCGCCCAAAATGCATTGCTCCCACTGCGTAGAATGGCTGTCAGTCATGCTGGAACAAAAGGCACCTTAATGAATCAAGACTAACAGAAGCTGCATTGTATTACTGTATAGTGTACTGTAGCAGGTTCCTGATAAATCAGTTCACTGCTGCTGTTAAAATGTAGTTCAGTAACAGGGTATTTGCAAGTACAGAAAACAAATGGCACCATTTCAGAGTCAATAGATGGGGCCCGGAGAGAGTTTCTGCTTGGAATCGTGTAGAGGCAAAGAAGATGTGGTGAAAATGGCACCTGTGGCAGCAGAACCTGTTGCAAACCAGTGTAAAGAGCTGGAGCTGAGATGCTGCCCCATCTCTTCTCACCCCTTAAAAGTGATCCCTAGATAAACCTATTTTTGACTTAGGACTCTGTTTCCCGCTTGCACCTTTTTTGCATTGCGTAGGATTGTGTGTTACTCATGACAAGCAGTAAATGTGAATGTTCCTGTGAGGATCACCTCTGTGTGCTGATTCTAATTTTAAGGGTAGCGTGAATCTCGGAAGTCCCTTGTGGCTTTAGGTAGTGCAGGGAGAGACATGGCACTTTAAGGCATGCTTTTTTTCCCTTTGTGCTCTGACTAACAAGGATGCTTTCTCTCTGGCCAGTTCTAATTATGGTCCTTGCTGTCAAAAGTGGAGTGTTCAGCTGTTACTGTGGTGTCTTCTTGAGTCATGCTCATGGGAGACTGATTCACGCACATCTGCCCCTCCCCCCCCCAAAAATGATCAGGATTTGTTGCAGGGAGCAAAAATTGCTCCCCCCCCCTGCAGCAAATGTCTGCTTTGTTTGGAATGGCTAGGGAGAGAAATTGGATATTTTATACTAGGTAGTAGTAGTAAATTAAACTACTAAAAGTAATTTAATTAGTTAATATTAATTAATTAATTTTAATTAATATTTAATTAATTTTAATTAATTAATTTTAACTAATGAAATTACTTTTAGTAGTTTAATTAATTAATACAGTACAGGTTGAATATCCCTTATCCAAACTGCTTGGGACAGGAAGGTGTCTGAATTTTGGATTTGTCTGAATCTTGAAATAATTGCATACATATAATGAGAAATTCTTCCTCTTGCTCTTTTCACTGTTAACCATCTGAGTGTCTGCAGGCCTCTTTGACATTTTTCAACAATGGCACACACCGCAGAGCAGAGAATAGAACTTACAGCCTGTATATGGGAATGAGCACAAGATTTTTCACACTGCAGAATTTTTTTTTTAAGTCTTGGTCAAACATGTCTGGATTTCGGAATAGTCTAGATTTTGGATGTCTGGATAAGATGTTATCTACCTGTATTCTAAATTCTCATTTGTATTAATTTTAAATGCTTTAAAAGTGTACTAGGTAGGTGATATAGGTCATATTGTGTCAGCAGATGCAGACACAGTATTATTTCTAATTAGAAAATTGTAATTTCTGGGAAGTATCTTAAACATTAAAATTCGTTGTGTTGTGTTTGAATGCATTAAAAAAACCCAATGGGTGGAAAGGGAAAGCATAAAGAGTGAACAAAACCTAACCAAAGGTTAGGTTGGGATAGGTTAAGCAAATTACCCTTAAGCAAATCAATAAGGGAACTAAACACATGCTGAACTCTGCCTCTGCCTCTGGTTGGATCGTGGCCTCTCATTTTGCGTGCTTAATCTGAAAAGGAAGAAAAAAGTGGATCCAAAAATAGGTTCATTTCCCACGTCATCTTGATGCACCCCAGAAGATTCTTTTCACCTTCTGTAATTTTTTAGACTGTTGAAAAAAGATACCGGGATGGCTGAATCAGATCTGCTGCTGCTTTAAACAAACAAACAAACAAACAAACAAACTAGCAGTTACTTATTTTATTCATTCCTGTGCAATCCTTTTAGAACTCCCAACATGCACCACACTTTCTGTCCCTTTAAAAGTGAATGCTAAGAAGGAGCCGGGTAAATGGCTGCTTCCCCACTGTTTTCTGTCCCTCATTTAAAGGACTGCATGAGGAATGATGAGAGAGATTTGTTAAGTCAGTGGTTCTCAAACATTTTAGACCGGGACCCACTTTTTAGAATGGCACTTCTGTCGGGACCACCTGAAGTGACATCATTAACCTGGAAGTGATGTTGTGGCAGGAAGTGACATCATCAAGCAGGAAGTGCTGTCATTGTAACATAATAACATTACATTCTTGAAATGCAAATAGGCATTATTGGACGGCAGCAGTTGTACAGCCATGAAACATACCTGACAGAAAGCAGCTTTAGGACAAAATAGTATGTAAAAGCACTGAAATGAAAACAATTTTAAAAAAAATAACCAAAAACCCTCACTTGACAGTTCAAACAGTTAACACTCACAAAAGGAATATAGCAAGAGAAAGGTCTGCAGCTTCCAGGATAGCAGCTGCCAGCTCTCTGCGACCCACTTGACATCAGGTCATGACCCACCAAGTGGGTCCTGACCCACAGTTTGCATAACACTGGGTTAAGTGGTTTGCTGCTCCCCATGTGTTGTGTGGGCAATAGTGCTCCCTTTCCTTACCCCTTCACCTCTCTCCTTCCTTTCACACCTCCTTTAAGTTTATAAGAGCTGCACAAAGAAAGGAGTAAAGTGAGGGAAGTAGCTCAGTTCATGGCAGGCTGAAGGGAGGCAGCAACAGACTTGGGGCAAAGGGTACCCCAAATCTGCCAACCCCTCTTCCATCTGCTGGTGTGAGCTACATCATTCACTTCAGGGATGGAACAGCTGTGAGAAGATAGCAGTGTTGTTTACTCCTGAGAATTAATCAACAAGCACTGGTAGCCCACATCTGGTAGAGACCCAATTCCTCCCAGCAAGTAAGATGTATTTCCTCTTGCTCATTTATCAAGCCACTCTCTGAAACTCTTAGCACATTGGAGGCATAGTTTTTTTATTGAGTTTGTCAGATTGATGAAACCTAAGTAAGTAAATGTGCCGTGTGTGTGTTTTACAAAACTTCCATGGGAACTTTTGTACACATGACAGGAGAGCCCTTTGCCTCCTGGAGGAATCCAGTTCACCTGTCATGGCCACTTCTCTGTTGGGGGGCCCTCCCAAAGCTTTGGGCGTGGGTGACAGTTCAAGCTTTTGACAGCGCTCCACTTTTGACAGCCACACTTGCATATTTTCCCACAACTTGTGTTCTTAAGCTTCCAGAGTTCAGAATGTAGTTGTTGTATTGACTTTATGAGGTTATCTGTCAAAATGGTGACTGCTCTGTGTTTAATATTTCAGCAGTGAACTCTTGGATTTGCAAAAATAATATTGACCTGTCACACCCTTAATTCAGATTTAGAGTACAGAAAGGGGTGTGCATGTGTGGAAGCGTTTGGGTTTTTTTTTCCAATAGAGAGTTCTCTTCCTATCTGCATTAGAGACAGCTGTTGCAACTTAAGAGCCGTTCTTCAGTACAGTAATTTAACACACTAGAACAGGGGTCAGGGAACTTTTTTACCTTTTACCCCAAAATATATTTAGATACGCCGACGTTACCCCCCCTTGACGTTACCCCCCCTCCTTGGCCTCCCCACCCGGAGCTGTTTCAGGCTCTTCCCTGGTGTTGAGCACCACTGACTTCACGGCTGCCTGAGTGCCAGCCAGGAGCGGGTCTGCGCCGGCCTCGCTGCCCGAAATAGGCTTGGCCTCGCCGGCTCCCCCATCACCCGGCACCGCCGCAGTTGCAGCCACGGCCGCCATTTTCTCTGCTGTTGCTTCCTTCTCCCTCTACCGGCAGCGGGATCGATAACCACGGCCTTCTTCGCCGCCTGGGAAGGGAGGGGAACGCTGCCTATTGGGGGCCAAGTACCTTGCTGCTTCTAATCTCCTATTGGAAGCAAGGGAAATCCATCAAACGTGAGAGGAGCTTCCCATTGGTCAGAAGAGAGAACGTTGGTCATGAAGGAAGGATGAGGGAAAAGTGGGCGGGGCATACTCCTATCTGTCCATTACCCCCAGGAATTTCATTTTTACCCCATTTGGGGTAATTTACCCCTGTTCCCTGACCACTGCACTAGAATATATTTGTTGGTGCTGTCGGGCAAGAGACTTCTGCCTCTGCGGATAGCCAACATTAAGGTCTTGCTGACATGTGGGGTGTCTGGGCTCCCTCAAGCCTCCCAGTCTGCTGAGGGATCCAGTAGCTTCAGAGACAGGCAGGGGGAGGGGGATTCTTCAGCCACTGGTCCTCCTCCCTTCCAGCAGCCTTGCTTGGGTTCACTGGCTGGCTAGCATCCTGCCTGTTAGCTAGCCTTCTCCATACTGCCCTCATCACTGGCTTGCCTGGAGTTATATGGAGTCTCCCCACCCCCTTGCTCCACCTCTTCCTCCCAGCCAGGTTGCATAAGCCCTAGCTGACAGCCCTGCAGGTCCCTGATCCTGCAAGTACTCACTACTCTCCTTTCTCTGGCACTTGCTCCCTGAGGCTTCCTTTCTCTTGCAGCAGGCAACAGTAGGCCAGGCGGACTTCTCCCTCAATCACAACAAGATTGGCCCGACTGTGACTGAGGGGAAGGGGCAGTTCTCCTGCAGTGGCTGCTGTCAGCTGTGGCAGTGTCTGGTGCTTTGATGCGGAGCTTGCCGCCCCTGCCTCCATCTTTTTGGCCGCTGAAGCATGGGTGCAGGGCCCCGCTGGGTCTGGCATGCCCTTCTGATGGCCTGACCCGCCACTGGGGCAGGGAGGACCTGGGCTGCTGCTGCTGCTGCTGCCATCCCCATGGGAAAGTCTGCCGGCTGGGATCCTGGCTGCACCAGGCATTCCAGGTGAGCGGAGCCCCAGACCAGATCCCAGACACTTTTTAACAGAAGGAAAAGGAGAATTAGCCCAAGAGGGGGTTGTCCAATTTTTAACAGCAACAAGGAGTGTGTGAGTGAGAGGCACCGAAACCCCCAACCCAACTCACAGGTTAGAAGCCCTCTCCCGCATGCTCTTCAACCAACGAAGGTATGTACATTATATCAGCCTATGAATTTGCCTTATAGTGATTCAGGCCATTCATCTAGAATTGCCCTGAACAGCAGCATCTCTCCAGGATCTTAGCTAGAAGTTTTACTTCACTGTTATATTGGATATTTTAAACCAGATATGCCAGGGAGATGAATTGAATTCTGATACAGGTAGATCATCCCTTATCTGGACATCCAAAATCCAGACATTGTCCAAGATTTTTTTTTTTTTAAAACTTTCTACGTTAAGAAGGTCTTGCGCTCATTCCCACGTATAGGTTGTAAGTTCTATTCTCTGCTCTGTGGTGCGTGCCATTGTTGAAAAAATGTGAAAGAGGCCAGCAGACACCCAAATAGGTAACAATGAAAGAGCAATAGGAAGCATATCTCATATACACAATTATTCCCAAATCCAGAAAATTCTGAAATCCAGACACCCTCCCATCACAAGCAGTCCAGATAAGGGATACTCAGCCTTTATTGGAATTTGATTGAGGGGACCAGCACAGGAGAAATAAATTCTGGGGAAACAAGTCGCTAAAATCAAAACTTCCATTGTTTCTATATGATTGGGGCAATTCTGTATTTATACAGTACAGGTACATAATGAAACGACGACTTCCATATCTAGTTTGGCCCTCAATAGTAGAGCACATGCCATTCATGCAAAAATTCCTGACATCTCCAGAAGAATTTTTGGTAGTAGCAGCTGGGAGAGCACTCTGTCTGAGACCTTTGAATGACACTGACTGCCAGGAATAGATAGGTTCTGTTCTGGATTGACCAATGGTTTGCTTTGCTATAAGGTTGCTTCTTCTATTCAAAAGCTGTGCAGAGCTTTAAGGTTTTTGTTTAGAGATGCTGAATTAATAAAAGGTATACCAGTAATGTTTTGTAAGCAGATCAATATGCAGCAGTTACACATGGTGAGGTCCAACACTGGGGAGACACTCCACATGGAGCTTGGTGACCTGGAAGTATGACATCACTGCCAAACCAGGTCGCCAAGCTTCTGCTTGCACGATCACTGGGTAGGCTGAGCTTTCACTGCCTCAGCAAAATCTACAGGAAGAGACTAGCTGAGGCAGACGAGAGCTGAGCCTCCCCAGCAGTTGTGCAACCATTCAGAAACTGAGTGCAGCGCAGGCACAATCACAAGGAGTCATTGTGCATGCACGCTACCCAGTTTCTGAGTGGTTGCACAATCGTTGGGGAGGCTCAACTCTTATCTGCTTCAGTGCTAGTCTAGCAGCAGCTCAGCCTCTCCTGTGATCATGCAGAAAATGGATGGAGCGTGCACAATCACAGGAGCTTGGAGCTTAAGCTTGGAGTAGGATAGGTGAGTAGCTTGGAGTAGGATAGGCTCTCTGGACCACACGTCCCTGATACTTAGATATGTTTGGAAGATGAGTTGCCCTTTGTGGGGTGGGGAAGATGAATACATTTGCCTGCCTGCATCTGATTAATGATAGTTTTTGGGATGTTTTCCTGTGAATTTGCCAATGTCACTTTAAATGTTCCAGTGATTGGTCTTTCATTAAAGATATGTAACTTTGCAGTTTGCTGATGCCCACAATAGTCACACATTGTACACAATGGGTATTCTGTGTGTCAACAATTCAGAAGTGATTCCTCTCCTTTATTGGGGTCATTAAAGAATCTTCTGTTTTGGCTTTCAGCTCAGTTGGATGTATAAGTACTTTAGAAAGCCGATATCAATATGAATTACAACTTCAATTGTGCATATTTTAGTCCAAAACATTCTAATCCACCCAGATATATTTTAAAAATAATATTATTGTATGTTTTTGGGTGCAGAGAAATAGGAAAGCTGTTGTGAGTAGATACTGCATGGATTACATAATGTAATCTTTGTTGGCTCCTGTGCTTCCACACAATTAAATATTCTCATCATAGATGATGATCTTGCAAAGCAGCAGTGAATGCAAAATACTGCTGGCTCATTTACTGAGAAAATGAGCGTACGTTTCTATGTTTCATGTTGCAGTTGAAATGTTGTGAAGGCTCATAGCTGAACGTTGTGGGATCTATGTAACGGCCAGCCATGAATTAAATGAATTCAGGATTGCATCTGAGGTGCCTGGAGATTATTGCGCAGTTCCCAAGTCCAGCTAAATAAATGGAGCTGAGGGAAAACTTTATTTGTACCCCAGTCCTATAGCATTTGTACCCCAGTTCTATAGCTGTTTGTCAGGAAGAGTATCCCATTGGTTTAAATAGAACTTACTTCTAAGTTAGTATACATAGGAGTGTAACCTTAGAAGCTATAGTGAGTCTTGGACCTGAATTTTTAGGTTCTGGATACATACACACAATCAATGCCCCCTAAAGTTGTTTCTGGTGGTCAGTAGGCAGTTGCCATACTGTGCCTTTTGTGGTCTGAATAGGGTTATGGTGTTTCATCTGGTATTAGGTATTGAGAAGTAGAAAGTTGCATTTTTCTGTGTTCAGTTTGAACGAATGCAATGAACCAATCGCTAGTTTTCTTTGAAAAGAAAGTTAAGTAAAACAAGAGTCCAGCAAATTCCTTGATTCATTAAGATGTAACAGCAAACCATGATTTGTTGTTATGGAAATAATTGTGACAAGCCTTGGGCTCATATATTTCCTGCTCCCCTCCCCTTTCCCTTTGTAAAAAAGAAGGGCAGATCAGAAGAGTTAAATTTTGGTTTGCAGCAAACTGTAAACAATTGTTGTTTCATCCAAATACAGCCAACTGTGGTTTGTGGAAACCAGAATTTGTCATCTACAGATGAAATGGCAAACCTTGGTTAATTTCAAACCACAATTGAACATTTTCATTTCTTCCTCTTAGAGTACAAACCTGACAGTTGTGCCAGTAGATATGATTAAACCACTTTCTTTAGTGCCTGGAGCTTAATGCCTGAACATTTTTTGTTACTGCTGCATTATACTAATCGTTTTCTGTGGATTTTTTCTGATTTTCTGATCAGTAGAATAGCATGAACATTTACATTTGTTCCAGTTTATAGTATCCAATTCTCATACGGAAACTTAATTTTCAAAATCACTTGCAAAAATCGTGTTTATTTTGTTTAGGAAAAAGTTGCTCCCATTACAGTATGTATCTAGCATTTGATATAACTCTGGAAAGATCAATTACCTTCTTTTCAAAACACCCATGCTCACTCTTGAAAATACTCTTTAAAAGGAACCAGTTTGGCTTCTGCAGGATTAAATTATTTTACCAAAAATATTCAGGCAGTACCTATGATTTGTAGTTTCAGCAATATTGAACAAAGCATTTATATCTTTAATATCCTGACAGTCCAATCCTGTGCATCATTACTTGAATGCAAATAGCATTTAATTTAGTCAGGCTCACTTCCAAGTTAGTGTGTATAGAATTGCAGTCTGAACATCTCAAAAACAGAGCGTAACAGAAAACAGAATACAACTTTGATAGAGATATTATGGTTTAGACTTCAGTGCCTTTCTTTTCGGTGTGTGAAATTGTTACTTGGAAAGATTATGCAATGTGTTCTTGACTTAAATATATCTGTCAATTTGTTTTAAAAAAACCACCCAGGAAACATTATTGAATTCCCCTGTAGAGAAATCTTCAATAGACATTTGCATGTGAGGATATTTTGGGATGGAAAAGATATATATTTCACAAGCCTAATTTTGGATATAATACCAGTTTTAGGACTGTTACCTGGCAGTGTATGGTGAAGAGAATAGGACTTGCCCAACGTGGAATATAAATTTCTGAGTGGCTTATAAAGGAATGTATCTGTTTAAATAAATAGATGCCACATAGTAGAAGTACAGTAATTAACATGCACAACAAACTTGGCATGCTTAAAACTAAATTTATGATTTTTAAAAAATGTTTGCTCAAAAAAAAAAAATCCTTCAGGGGTCTTCAGTGCTGCGATTCAAGGGAAACATTGAATTCTTTCGTGTAAATAGAGAAATCCAGCCCAATGTCTGCTGCAGACTGTTTAGTTCCATGTCTGATAACCCATTCAGGCTGTAGCATGTTTAGAAGCCTTCTTTAGTTTCCTTCAGCTCTGATGTCAAAATTCTCTATACAAGAAAGCCCTGCTATAATAAGCTGAATACTTGATCAGCACAATGCCTTGAATTTTAATGTTGCTAACTTTGTTTCAAACAGCTCCGGGAAAAAGGAGAGGAGTGATCTGTTCCAGGGAGCGCAAACCTCTGTGGTTTGCTTTAAGTAGTTTAAAGTGAGAAAACTATGATTTAAAAGGCAAATTGGGTCTGTTGCCTAATATGTAGCCTTTATCCCCTCTCTCTCTTTTTTTACAGATTTACACAGATTGGGCCAATCACTACCTAGCAAAATCTGGCCACAAACGCTTGATAAAGGACCTGCAGCAAGATGTGACAGACGGAGTTTTACTGGCTGAAATCATCCAGGTTGTAGGTGAGTAAGTTTGCCTGTTGTTGTCTCATAGGCACAACAGCTCAGCTGGATCACATCCTCTGTAGAAAAATAAATTAAACACATATGATGCTTACGGTAATTTGGACACACCAGTTGTAATGTAATGGTTGATAAAACAAGAATGCATGGAAAGTATTTATACCTGGTAAACGCTCTCGTCAAAGCAGTTAAGTAGTGTGTAGAACTAGAAGCAGAAGAAGCTGGTAACCAAGCTTTCTTTTACCGATTTCCCTGTTGCTGTTGATGCATTATTTTTCTCTTTTCTTTTTGACTGGTATTGGAATAATTCATGAGTTAGCGACGTTAATTCTGCTCTAGTCATAGCTTGTGAAACTTCTGCAGGCAGATATAAGATAGTGGGAAAATTGCTTTCAAGAAAAAAAATTTTTTTAATGAGCAACTGATTCTTAAAATATATATGTATTATTTAGCAGCTTTCTAAAACAAATCAACAGAATTAGAAGAAGAGGGTGTTAGCATTAGAACAGGCTTAGAGCAGAGAGGTGGTAGGAATCGCTATACAAGGTAGAGATACCAACATAGCTTTGGCGCTTCAGAAATATCACAGTCCCTACGAGCTAGTATATAACAGCAGTTTACATCAGGTGTCTACAAACCCTGGCCCACGGGCCGGATCCGGGGTTTGGAAATGTCCTTCCCCCTGTGTGAGCGGCGCTTACAGTTCTGGTGAAGTCACTCCATTTCTAAGTTGATTGGCTGGCAGGGACGTCTGGGCAGTTGCGACTATGCCTGGCTTCCCAGAATGCTGTGCAGCAGGATTCTGGGCATAGACGTGACTAACCAGAGACTGCCTAAGGCGATCAACTTAGAAACAGAGCAGCACTTCCCCAGAATGCTAATGGTTGCTTGGGACAGAGAAGGCATTTTTGGCACGCAGCTTGGTGACCACTGGTTTTCAGAGAAAACCGGAAGTTGTGTTTTTAAGGCCTTATAAGGCATTATGAGGACTGGGAAAGCAGTCGTGGATCTAGGGGGGGTTTGGGGGGGCAGGAGCCCTGGGCGCCATCTTGGGGCCATTTGGGGAGGCGCCAATGGCATGGCGCCCCCGCGCACCCCCCTGCAACATGGCGCCCACTGCGCCCGCTCCCTTCCTGTCCGCTCCCTTCCTGTCCACTTTAAAGTGCTCGCGGGCCCCGGCAGACAGGGAGGGGAGCAAGCGGGCGCTGCGCACTCCGGGCCGGGGGTTTAAAGCGCACTTTAAACCCCCGGCCCGGAGTGTGCCCCGGCGGCTCGCTCCCCTCCTGTCTGCCGGGACGCGCGAGCACTTTAAAGTGCTTTAAACCCCCGGCCCAGAGTGCGCGCCCCGGCGGCTTCCCTCCCGGCTCGGAGGGCACAGCGGCCACTCCCGCCCTCCGAGCCGGGAGGGAAGCCACACCCCGCAACATTATGACGTCGTGACGTCATGACGTTGCGGGGGTGCATTGTCATTCCCTGCCATGGGTGCGGTTCTGATTAGAACCGCCCCTGTGGGAAAGCCCTGGAGGGTGTGGACTCATGCCCTTTGGAGGCTTCAGTTTGCGGTGCCGCGCTGTTCCTGTGCCAACTAAGAGCGCAATCCTAAACTGGAGTTAGGCCAGCATAAACTAAGTTAGCAAAGTTTGGCTGGCACAAGGGCCACCATAAAGTGCATTTGGACCACTCTCAGATGTCAGGGAGGATGTGTGCTGGCCTCTCTGACTCTGAAAGTCTTCCAAACATACTTTGCTGTGACCCTTGTGCTGGCCAAACTTCGCTGACTTAGCTTATGCCGGCCTAACTCCAGTTTAGGATTGCGCCATGAGTTGGGCTGGCACAAGAGCGTTTCTGGAAGAGAGGGAGGCTGTTTCTGGGCAGAGGTGGCTGGGAGGTGTGCTGGCCCAGGGAGAGGGGTGGAGTGGGGATGGGGCTTAGGCCGCATCCAAGCTCCTGTCTCCAGGCCGCACTGCCCCAATTTGGGCCACACGGCATCCTCGGCTCTGCTCCTGCTAAACAGCAGGCACATATCCGAGGAGTCCATTGGAGTGGCTGGTGCCTACCCTGGGGTAAGGGTGTGAACGTGCCCTTGCCCCGTGGAGGCTCCAGCCTGCTCCAAGCTACAGTGGGCCTACCGGCCTGCTAGCACAGCTTAGGATTGCCCCATCAAACATCCTGACATTTTAAGTCAAAATTATTGTACAAACTTTATGGCATACAGCTCCATGCCTTCACAGTAGAAGAGCAAAAGAAAGAGGAACCTTCATCTAAACAAAAATAAATGGGCAGACACCCTAACTACAGGTTAAAAAAAACCCCAAAATAAATTCTCTCTAGTCTTTACAAGGGTTTCAACATCCAAAACACCTCGAAAATGTTGTGTCAAATGAAATGATCAAGAACTCAAGAAATTATGCAATCTTTTATATATTAGTATATATAAAACATTTTATATATGAAATGTTTCTTGTTCCACATATCACAATTTGATAAACAGATTACTGCCTGTGAAATGCATATGCATGTGATGTACAGCAATGGCTAAAAAATATTGACAAGAAATCTGTGCCTTGGGTGAATATATAAAAATGTAATAATATATCCTCCACTTCCCCTGGCTCACTAACAGAAAATGTTTGGCAGAAACAAAATAGTTAACACAACAGCTCATATACTGCAAAGCATATAAACACACTGGCAAAAGGCACACACCTTTTTTCAAAGGAGAAGAATCTCTGACTGCTCTGACATATAGCTGAGGCTGAACTCAGTCTGAACTCTGAAATGGTGTCTGCTGTTATTTCACTCCTTTTCTCCATTGTCAAGACCATAGGTGGAGATGATTAGCTAGGAACTGCTTTATCTTAAGCTGATCATAATTCCCTTGACTGGTGAGAACAGCTATGTCTACTAGTTTTGTAAAGAGATTGTTGGACTGTATCTATTTGCCACCTGCCTCACCTAGGGCCGGCGGTCAGGTTGGACCCAGGTGTGGGGGCAGGGACAGTGGCAGAGGCTGCCACTGAATCCTATCCCCCTTGCTGAACTTTGGAGTCCTGGGAGAAAGTCTCATTGAACACAATGACACTTACTTCTGAGCAGACATGCATAGGATTGCACTGTGCGTTTCATCAAGTCGGCTGCTGTTTTTTTGTCGGTTACTGATTTGTTGACTGACCGTTATTGTTATACATTAAAATAAATACACAAGCCCTAGTGATGCCACTGCATTTAGGTCGTAGATGTGATACTGTAATTTATTAGGTAGCATCTGGTATGGAAGGAGGTCCATCTTAGGGGTGATGTGCTGACCTCCCACACCGCGTGACGCAAACACTAGTGACACCACTGGCTGGAAGGGACACTTGATTTGATTATCCTCAGATTATATTGGCTGTATTAGTGCTTGGATTCAGTTGTTTTAGAGTGCTATGAATAGTTAATGCATTCAGTAAAGGTTTTTCTTTCTCCCCCCCCCCAACTTCACCCGCTTCAACTTCACAGAAAAACCCACGTTGAAACACACCTGTTCCTATTTTAATCTTCCAAATTGCCACTGAAAGAATTATAGCCATTTGCATCCCATATGTACTAGCCTCAGGCAAAGTGCATCTCATTGCCACATCTGATGTGATAATCTGCACCCACGGTGGTAACAACAGCAGCTTTAGAATGCTGATGAAACGGAAGCTACACCATCGCAACTTGTCCAGATAGAGAAGATTTGTCGTGGGCAGCTCCAACTACTTTCTGGTTGCTAATCCTAAACATATCTATCCGGAAGTACCACCTATTAAATTCAATGAGACTTATTCCAGGAAAGTGGGATTGCAGCCATAGTATGTAGATGATTTTGGATTATATTCCATATCCTGTGAATGGAAGCACAGATTTGTTTGTGCGACAAGGGGCGTTTTTATGGATCCTCCTTCCCTCTGTACCCCCTATCCAGCGGTGTTATTCTGCCAGAACGCTGGGCGGGACATCCGGGTGATCGACAGCCCGCCCGTCGTGTTCCTCAGCATTATGCCGTTTGCGTAACGTACGCAGGCAGAGTAATTGGTTACGCAAACGGCGTAATGCTGGGGAACGTGATGGGCGGGCTGTCGATCACCCAGATGTCCCGCCCAGCGTTCCGGCAGAATAACACCGCTGCCCCTATCTCAGTGTTATTCAAACTGTGGGTTGGGACCCACTTGGTGGGTCACGACCTGATGTCAGGTGGGTCACAGAAAGTTGGGAGCAGCCATCTTGGAAACTGCAGATCTTAATCTTGCTATATTCCTTTTGTGGGTGTTAACAGTTTGAATTTTCAAGTGAAGTTTTTTTTTTAATTTTGTTTTCAGTTCAGTGCTTTTACAACATATTTTGTCCTAATCTTGTAACTGTACAACCTAATCATGGTTGTGCAATTGCTGCAGGCCAAGAATTCCAATTTACATTTCAGGAGTATAATTTTATTATGCTACAATGACAACACTTCCTGCTTGATGATGTCACTTCCTGCCATAACATCACTTTCAGGTTAATGACATCATTTCCGGTGGGTCCCAACACAAGTGCCATTCTAAAAAGTGAGTCCTGGTCTAAAAAGTTTGAATAACACTGGCCTATCCTAATCTGTTTGGGAGCGTGGAGGGGGCTACAGAACTGAAGTGAAGGAGAAAAATATGAAAGAGCACTAAAGCCTCTGAAGCAGGTTTTTTTTTTTTTTTAATGTTCATAGGCACATGGCCTCAGTGCCACAGCTTTTCTTCCTGTCTTCTTGTCAGCCATGGCTCTTCTGGAGTTTCTTCCAATTAACAGCCCAATCCAGCACAGGAGCAACAGGCGCCAAACGGCTACCGCTGGATCTTTACTTGTGCTGGATCCGAGTAGGCTGGTGGTCTCCTCGGAGTAAGATAACATTCCTCCCCTTATCCTGAATAAAGTTCCAGCCTGCTCAATCGGGCTTCTTGAGTCTGCACCAGTTAAATCTCTGTGTTGGCCTTTCAATTCCAACACAGAGGGTAGGATTCAGCAGAGGAAGTCTTCGCTGGTCCTACTCCCTCCTGGGCCTGTCCCTTCCCATTCTGCCCTCTTTCCCCCTCCCTCTGCCCAAGAATCCCTCCCCCAGCCTCACCATGCTTTTGCACCACTTGGCGCTTCCCTTCTCTCCACTGGCGGCCAGGACTTCTGTAGCAGCACTGCTTACTCCTTGGGCTGTGCCTTTTGCCTGTCGGCACATTTGCCACACCCATCACCGATGCTGCAGGCACAACGCTGGTGGTGGGCAGCCTAGGATTGGGCTGAAAGGGGTACAGTTCATGCAGTTGGCCAAAAAATGTTTGGGCTATGTCAGAGTAATTATGAAGACTCTTTGCTGCACATATTTGGATGTCTGAAAGCACTCTGAAAAGAATATTTGTTTGGCATCACTTTTATGATGAATGAAAAAAGTGCTAACAGCTTTCTCCTTGTTCTAGGTTTTTTTTTTTTTTTTTAATTCCCCTGTCTTTTCATTTTTATTAAATAGTTGGGTCTGTTTTGTTTTTCTTGGAAAATTCTGAAGATGACTAGAGACATGCAAGGATTATTCTGGCAGGGGAACATTCAAAGTCAGTTTTTTTAAAAAAAATTCTGGGAATCCCACAGCACTGCTAAGGAATCTTACTTTACTACAATAGTCTCCATATTTACCAACATGCTTACTACTAATACTAATACCACCACCACCGTTACTGCTTATACTTGGGGTTGGGAATTTGGCACTGTGGCAAGACTCATGTCGAGCCTCTTCCCCCCCCCCCCAAGACTCGACTCGGACACGAGTCGTAGCACCTCACTAAGTCCTAGCAGGTGCCCGTGGCAGCTCACCGCCCATTCCCAACTTGAGTCGTTTTGACTTGGGTCAGGGGCTTTTGTGAAGCAGGCACGCCAGGGCATGGACAAAAAGGGACTGGGAAAGGTTGGAGGGAGCAGGTTGGACAGCGTGAGAACAGAGACAAAAGCGGCAAGCGGGAGCCTTTTAATTCCTATGCTTTACTAACTGCCTTTTAGATGCCTTCGTTCGTTTTGGTTTATTTCACCTTTTTCATTACAAAAGCAAAAAAACCCAAAACCTCTTTTTACAATTCCTATTTTAACCTGCCTGGTCTCAGCTTGTTTGGGAAGCAGTTAGTTGCCCTTCCTTCACAGATCTCCAGCCTTCATTATTGTCCCACCTTTTAAGGCTACCCCCAGGGACTTGGGTGCTGTACATTCATTCATCTTGGAAATTTCCCAAGGAAGTCTCCTTCTGCCTGGTTTTTCCTGGCCTTAGGTAGTGGGAGCAAGAACTACTCTTTCTGTTTAAACCCTGTTAGCAGGATGGAATGATCTAAGAGTGGGGGCCAGTAGCTAACCTTTGCACCTGTCAAGCTACTACCACAATACCAGGAAAAAGTTAGTAACCACTTCTTAGACCTTAGATCTTTTGTGCATGGCATGAAATTGCCTTTGAACCTTCCTTTAGGCCATGTGTGAATGTTTTTAACACAAGTAAAACCTGCCTCGAAACAGCTGCAGATACAAGGATGCAAAAACTAAGCATTTTATTTCTTTAAATTTTTTTATCCTGCTTTTGCATAACAGCTCTCAGGATAAATTACGACGATATTATTTTAAAATCAAATATATGAGTAAGAACAATAAATATATTAACAAAAACAGCTGCAACTGTCAAAAAGTTCCACAGCTTAATTACCTGCTGGGTAAAGAAGTATTTCCTTTTATCTGTTTTAACTCTCCCAACACTCAACACTCTCAGCACTCAATACATGCATACTGGAGATGATTTAGGGCCCGATCCTGTTGAGTCCAACGCGGGCGGTACACCCTGCTTGCTGGCGAGGGGTGAGTCCGCCACTCACCGCCAGTGTTCTGGGCAGAGCAGGAGGGCATTCTGGGTGGGGGTGGGGTGAAATAGGGTTGGGACCAGTGGCCACTCTAGCTGCTGGTTCCCAACCTCCATGTGGCCTTACTTGGAGGCCCTCACTTCTTGCTGGCTATTTAGCCGGCACAAAAGCAAGTAGACCCGTCGCCCGCCCTACGCCTTACCACTGTGCCTGCTTGGCTGCCATTGGATTGGGCCCTTAAGCAACAGCAGCAAAAATTCATTAAGCAATCCTTGTGCATTGTCGCATTGAACACTAATGTCCATATCATCCATGTCTTGGAGTAAACAAAATGAATAAGCACAGCATGTGCCTTTTAGTAGTTGAAGTGCACTATGTTAAGAAGCAAAATGACCATCGGAAGAGCATGAGAATTGTGCAGCTGCACCTGACTTGCGTGACAAATCTTTTGCCTGGGTTGGCAAGAGCCCGTTTATTTAGGTGTGTATGTCTTTTTCCAGATACTTTCAGGCCTTGCTACAGCATTCATAATGTCAAAAAAATGTCATTGGGGTGAATGTAAGAAAGGCTTTAAAAAACCCTATTAGTGTGATTATCTTTTTGAATTGCGAACACCCAGAAGACAGGATTCAGCTGCCACCACATCTCAGAGCCATCAGCATGCATTATTGTCAAGTCATTATTTGCCAAGACCAGCAGGGTGGCATTAATCACGGTACAGAGGCAGCACTAACTCCTGTGTGAGTTTGCAGCTACCACATTGCAGGGCTCGCATGTGCTTTCTTTTTAGCGCAGTCTTGCCATATTGTTGGAACCAATTCTCAGGACTGGCATTAGTCTTCTCCCTCCTTGTGCTCTGGTTTCTTATTTCCTTCCCATCTTGCTTTGTCTTCTTTTTCCTGCATTGGGAAACCAGAAAGAAAGAGCTTTACAAAAGATTTAAACCAGTGTTTCTCAAACTGTGGGTTGGGACCCACTTGATGAGTTGCAACCTGATGCCAGGTTGGTCATGAGAAGCTGGGAGCAGCCGTCTGGGAGCAGCCATCTTGAAAGCTGCAGACATTACTCTTGCTATATTCCTTTTGTGAGTGTGAGTTTCAATTTTCAAGTGAGATGTTCTTTTAAAAAAAGTGTTTTTAGTTCAGTGCTCTTACATAATATTCTGTCTTAATCTTGCTTTCGGTCAGGAATGTTTCATGGTTGTGCCATTGCTGCAGTCCAACAGTGCCAGTTTCTGTTATAGGAGAGTCTTTTTATTATGTTACAACAAAAGCACTTCCTGTATGCTGATGTCATTTCCGGCTATAACGTCACTTCCAGGTTAATGACATCACTTCCCATGGCTGACACATTAGAGCCATGTTTGAAAATCACTGATCTAGTGAATCTAAATGGCTGACACAATATGCAAAGAGGAGGGCAACGTGAGCTTCCTCAGATGGGTAGACAAGGGAAGACTGCCAGTAAAATACACTCAGAACTTTGAATTTGTTAAAAGAACTCTGATTTGCAGAATGCATATACTTTATGTATGCTTGGGAGAAAGAACAGCTGTCCCTTTAAAGCTATTTAAAAAGTACTCTACACTGTAGTGAAGACCTTTTTTTCACTTGACGGTTTCCATATACACTTGACTCGAGCATTCTCTGTCTCCAGGTACTAACGGTCTTGGAAAGTGTCACTGAATAACTGAAACCATGTAGACACTCTTGGAGTTTTTAATTTGGCTATTGCCCTTATAAAATCAGAAAATGTTAGGCAAGTGTGTGCATTGTTTCAACATGGAATGAAATTACTTTTGTGTGTTCTTTGGACATGGTGAAAGAGGAATCTGAATATCATCTTCTGGGAATGCACGGAATGACTATTTAAAAGGCAGTTATTTCGGTCAATGCATGTTTTCACCTGCTGGCTCTGTTGGTTTGTGTACATTATTCAATGTACTGGAAGAAGACTGAAAGAAGTTTGAGAATTTAGGAATTGCCCCTATGGAATATTTTCTTGTTATGCTGCACATTTTATGCATGGAGGTCTGCTGAGTATTATATGGATCATATAATCCTACCTTCCATGCAGCACTGGCACAACAGAGTTGAGCCAGTGCTGTGCACTTAGCGCTGACGCGGGGGCGCCGATTGGGTGCCCCACATCGTTGCTAAGGCCACAGGACCAGTGCTGCTGGCAGCGTGGGCCCTGTAGTGCTCGCGCAGCACCTCCCTTGTGTTGGCTGAAGCCGGCCGGCGCAAGGGAGGCGCCATGACAGTGTGCCCCGGGAATTGGTGGGAGGAGTGTGGAATGTGGGCGGGACATGGGCGGGCCTCGGATTTGACCATAAGGCCACACAGCCGCACGTTTTCCAGAGGCCGCATGGCCCTGATTTGGGTTGCGCGGTCTCCTCAGATCTGCGCCCGCTCTTTAGTGAGAACATAGGGGAGGCTGGAGAACAAACGTTCCCTTGCCGTGGGGAGACTCTAGCCTCTCCAACCCAGCGTTAGATATGGTGCTGGTCGGCTGGCCTTGCCATTCTGGCACTTGGTTGGATTACGCCCTTAACCTGATTCCTTTCTCAAAACATAAGGTTGTTGTAATAATAATAATAATGAGTTCAGTCCTAACAAGTGGTGAGCTCCACTGGATGAAAAGTTGCATTTGTGCCTGGAAGCATTTGTGCATTGGGATCAAATTCAGATACACCTGTAGTTTAGCTAAAAGCTTTGGTTACCAATTCAGCCTAGAAGCAATTATCACTCCAATGGCCTGTTCATTCCCATGCCCCACCCCTTTATTCCATTGGCTGACCTGCTTTGCTGTTACAATAAGCTGTGTGCCTCTTGCAAGTGAATCAGTCACTAGTCTTGCAAGACCCTCTGTGATTTTTAGAGCAGTGTTATTAAAACTGTGGGTCGGAACCTACTTGGTGGGTTGCGACCTGATGACAGGTGGGTCGTGGAAAGCTGGGAGCAGCCATCTTGGAAACTGCAGTACTTACTCTTGTTATATTCCTTTTGTGAATGTTAACAGTTTGAATTTTCAAATGGGGGCTTTAAAAAAAAATGTTTTTAGTTCAGTGCTTTTACATAATATTTTGTCCTCATCTTGCTTTCTGTCAGGGATATTTCATGGTTGTACAATTGAACATAGTCCAAGTTTGCATTCCAGGAGTGTCATTTTATTATGTCATAATGGCAGCACTTGCTGATTGATGATGTCATTTCCTGCCGCAACATCACTTTCAGGTTAATTATATCACTTCTGGTGGGTCCCAACATAAATGTCATTCTAAAAAGTGGGGTCCCGGTCTAAAAAGTATGCATACCACTGTTTTAGAGGATTTAATGGGTGGGTCCCGGATGTCACTGCCCCTCTGGCAATCACATGTTCTGGTGTCAGTCTCAAAAGAAGTGGTGTCACAGACTGCTTTGAAGTCTGGATGCTTGGAGAGTCCTTTCAGATCTGATTTCTAGGCACCATCAGCTACTTTGGGCTAAATTAAATAAAGCACTATGGCTTTTCATGCCCTGTGGATGTAGGTTGGTTAAGGGTCTTGAAGTATTTCATCAGGAGCAGACATTGTTTGCTGATTGTAAAATAAATGAGGATGTTAAAAATATCTTTTTGTTTTACGTCAAACTTGTATACATGTATGGTTTATTTATGGAACCGATCATGCACTCATGCATAAAAAGTAATGTGACTTCCAGATTCGAAACCATCAGTCTGGTAAAGATTACCCATCACTTTAAGAGATGCTGTCAGCCCAGTTGTCTCCTTTTGAAACTGTGGTGACCTTCTCCAGCTGTCTCTGGAGGAATGGCTCAGCAGACAAATTCAGCCTGGTGGCTCTGGGGGTTTCACACATTTGCTTTGATTGGGCAACCACAGCTTCAGGCTTTTTGATTTAGCTGCAACAAGTGCTCTGGGAATAACTGCACCAGGTGTCTTTGCAAGAAGGGGTGTGTGTGTGTGTGTGTGTGTGTGTGTGTGCGTTTCTTCAATACTTTTTTCTGCTCATTTTTAGCAAATGAAAAGATTGAAGACATCAATGGCTGTCCAAAGAATAGATCTCAAATGGTAAGTAAAAATTAAGCATCTTCCATTAAGCATTTTTTTAAAATCAAGGTGTACAGACTTTACTAGGAAATGGGGTTCTTTGAGTTCAACTTGCATCCGATTAAGCCTCTTTGGGATTTAAGGGCAAACGTGATGGCTAATTTTAACAGTCGCACTCAGAATAGTAATGCAAGTGGGATTTTTAATTCATTTAGTGGAATACTGAAAATATAGGAATAAAAGTATAAGTACAGATGTACATTTTGCTGTTTTTACATTGATATTCAATTAGCTTAATTTTAATTGATTATTTTAAAACTTTATTTTAAATATCTCATATGCTGGTAGTCATCGCTGCAAGAATTCTGGAGGCTTTTTTGCTCAACTTTGTGTCCTGTAATATGAAGTGGTAGAGAAGCTAAAGATACTACTAGACTATCAGAAATAAGTTCACTTTAAAACTCTGTTTTAAGAAGCAGTATGTTCACTCTAGTGTGTTTGAAATGAAGACCTTTGCTCTTAAAATATGTTATTAATACTAAAGAAAATTCACAAGTTGTGCTCCAGAGACTGACCAGGGACTTTAGCAACCATAGGATAACAGAACAGAGAAGTCTCCATTAGAATATCTGCTCAGAGGTACCTTAATAGAAAGCTACCGGGAGCCCCAAGTATAGCTAAAAGCTATATCAAGCTACTAAATTTTGTAATGAGGCTTCACACCTACTAGATCACCTTGGGAGTGATGCCTTCATGAACAGAAGCATACTCTATGGGCAAAGGCTCCCATTGAGAACGAAAAGAGCATTCTGTTTACACAAATGGATCTTGCGAATGCAGAATGCATCCCAGGGCAATGTCCCTTCTGTTCTTGGAGGGAGTTTTCACTCATGAAAGTGACATCAAAGTGCCTCTCCAGAAAGGACTCCTGCATTTTTAGAAGTAATGTGGAAGTACGAATTATTGCGTACGAACATTTTTGGGAATAGATGCAGGTGCCAGTGCTGGAAGCCTTCCAGATTCTTTGGCGCATCTGGTGTAATTTGTAGATGTGTATCAATTGACAGCACACCTGTGTTCATAACATTGGAAGAAATCCTTCAACAGAAAGTATTTAGAGATCTCCTGGTGAAAGGTCTGTTTCCTACAGTGGCATGGCAATTGGCTGTTAATACTTCAATAGCACTAGCCAAGTCTGTGAGATCATTTCCCCCACAAGAGCAGAAGGGACAAATGCAGCTTTGCTGCTTGGGAGACTTCTTTCTGCCCAATCTTGCTTGGAATAGCTATTTTTACATGTGACTGGAGGCATCTTCTCTAAACAGGATGAACACACAGATCCCCCAAGCCCCTGGAAATGGGTAAGATATACAAAATGGCATAAGCAAGCGTGGGACTTGCTGTATAACTTTAAGTGATGTCATGGGCATCTCATATCTAATAATTTTGTACAATACCATATCAAGGTGCATGACATCATCCCCAGAGGAAACCATCTGTAACAATAGTGTTTGCGGATGAAAATGTTGCATCGATTTCCTTCTTCATGGTAGTAAATGCGGGGGTAGCACCCTCTGGGTGATTGACAGATGGTTACTCTGTCTCAATGGAGAAATCCATAGTATCTGGAAAAGCCCACAGATGTACAGGCAGGGGTCTATATCAACAGATCCAGTATCTGTAATTTCAATTATCTACTAATCCGGGCCACTTACTGGACTGAAAATATTCTTGTCTTACAGGTCACTATAAGCGTACAAGCTTATAGCAACGCACAAGCTGCTTCTGGGAAGCCTGAATGCTAGAAAAAACTAGGTTGAGGTTAACAGGAAGCAGAAATTAACTGCCTGCACATCACTATAAACTTGCATGCTTATAGCGACCTGTAAAGCAAGAACATATTTGGTTCAGTAAGTGTTTAAATAATGTTAATGGGAATGCAGGGACAAGGCTTAGGGGCTGCAGAGACAGAGTTCCCTGTATCCAGTTTCTACATCTGCATGAAGTTCCTGGAATGGTCCCTGTGGACACACCTGTATCAAGGAACAAAAAGTGACAAGCTTTGACTCGAGCAGTCAGCAAAATCCCATTACTTGCAAATAATGAGTGACCGAAAGATAGGAGAGTAGGATTGAGCCACCTGAAACTGGAGGGAGCGGTGGAGCAGCAGAACAGAGCAGCAATATTGGACAGACAGGAAGAAATATAGCCTTGACAAAAAGAGACCACAGATTGATCTTCTAATTAGGACAGGAAATAACTGTGGTGGCTGCGGGGTGCTTGTGGGAAACTGGCAAATCTGAAGCACGCAGAGCAAGATGGTCCGAGGGAGGATGCCTTTGGTTTCACTAATGCTCTGTGTTTCTTGCCCAGATTTGGTTTTCTTCAATCTTGTCCTGGTTCATGTATTGAAATATCACACCTTAATGTGTTCAAGAGCCATGAACGATGCAGCCAGAAAGCTAACCCTTTATGATATACCCTCTCGGGAGAATTTCAGGTGGGAGGAAGAAATCTATCTCCTTAAGCCAAAGGCCTTTGAAGCCTGTTGTGCCAATCAGGGAAGCTATAAAAAGATTGAAAAACAAGTTCTCCTCTGCGAATTCCAGAGAGAAGTGTGTTTGAAAACATAGTGGAGTGGTTTCATACAGCTGTTGAATACCATAAAAAGAATCCTTCCTCTGACTCGATCATGGTATCTCTTGTGGGCAATTGTCCTGGACAATTGAGTATTTAAAATTGAATTTGGACTGGTACAGTCAATCTGCTCTGAGACACCCCCCAACCATGTTATAAGGGATGTGCTGCACAAGCATATCTTCTCCCCTCCCTGCATGGCTTCCTGGTTTTTCTAATTGAGTAGGTTGGAGTTTATCCAAACTTCCTCCAAACTCTGTCCTCTCAAAATATAACTAGCATTTAGATTACATGTGTTGGGGAGGTTCGGATTCCCTTTCCCCCTTGCAATTACAAGAATAGGAATGGTGTGCTGAGCAGCAGGAAATGCTAGTGCCTTAGGGCGCAATCCTAACCTGGTTAAGCCGGCACAGTTAGACCAGCAAAGTTTGGCTTGCACAAGGGCCATTGTAAAGTGTGTTTGGACCACTCTCGGAGTCTGAGAGGCCAGCACACAGACATGCACCATCCTCCCTGACTCCATGAGTGGTCCAAACATACTTTACAGTGTCCCTTGTACCAGCCAAACTTTGCTGGCTTAATTGTGCCGGCCTAACTCCAGGTTAGGATTGCACCCTTAATCTTGTGCATGGGGGCCAGCTAGAATGGTATCATCTGAACCAGCCCTTTGGAGTTTCCACTGGATGTTCCTATTCATTTGTGTTGGCAATTACAGATCTTCTTCATTCTATGTACATTTGCTTGGGAGTGAGAGGTAGTCAATTCAATGGGGGCCGCCTGCTGAGTTAATATGTACAGGAGAAGGCTTCAAGGATGCATTTGGTTATAAAGCTTTTATCTATATTTCGGGCTCATCGTACCTTTTTATTGTGGTAGCTCTGAGCAGATCTCAGAGTATTCTAGTGGGGACTCCTCTGTTCTCCTAAGTCTGCTTCCTATATTATAAACATGCTGTAGTTGCTGTGAGGAGTCCAATGCTGCAATCCTGTGCACATTTTCCTAAGAGTAAGCTCTGTTGAAGGTGATGGAACTTACTTCTGAGTAAACAAGCAAAGGGTTGTGCTTGGAGTTAAGGTGGTTCTGGGGAATTTTGACTATACCAGAGACAGCCCTCATTTTAGGGGTCTTTCTGATGTGAATAGAATTGGCCTGCCCAACATAGGTGTAGTTTTATATAAGCTAATTCAGTGGCCCCCAAACTGTGAGATGAGAGTTGTGGCTTAAATTCCGGGAGCCATGCAGGAGTGGTGCTTATTATAGTATGTTGGGAAAGGGTCTTCTGTAGCTCCTGACTACATGATGAAGCTTAGAAAAAAATATGCTGAGAAAAAGCAAGTAAATAATAATATATAACAGCCCACCTTCACGAGTTTTAAAGTCACATTGTGCTATCATTGTGGTATAAATAAATTAAAGTTAAATTACTCGGCTGCCCCTTGGGTGCCCTTTGGAACCTGGCCCTTAGGTAGTCGTCCCAGTGATCCTGTGGCATTGAGTCCTATACTCGCCACTTCTCAGTCAACCATTTCTGTTGGTTGATTTTTGTCTAATCTCTTTTTGAACTGACCTCAAGGAATGGTGGGTGCTTTATAACCCAGATTTAAGGTGGACCCTTTTTAAGCACCCCAAAGAAGTTCCCCTTCTTTCCTTTTGACCACTATTCCCTATGTCTTACGGATGTTGTAGAGTCCTTTTTCCATTTTCCTGCCCCTTTTTCCTGTGCCTTCTATGTGTTGAGTTTGTCTTGGATCCTGGCTTATTTGTCCATATGTTTGTTTTGTGCATTCGTGACGCATTTATGTACATAAGATTATATTTAAGGATTACATTTTGTGTAATTGAGCTGATGCATTTTGTACTGGTCTAAGACCGTAATAAACTCCATTCATTCATTCATTCATTCATTCATTCATTCATTCATTCATTCATTCAT
>JAJKFI010000007.1:2234215-2291193 GCA_029204185.1 Lerista edwardsae | reverse complement strand
AGGGCTTTCGTTTGAATTCTTTTGATTTGATATGGTAAGTGCGCTGGTAAGGAACTGGACTATAGGTAGGACTTCAAAAGCTGCTTGCTTGGGCTTGAATAGCTCTGTCTATCTGTCCCCCCATCCTAAATAGGTGCTTTACTTTATGTTTTCTTGTCACAGTCCATTAAACAATGTATAGGGAGACAGCAAGTCGTTCTTTATGCCAGCCAGCAGGTGACACATTTATCTTGTCAGAGTTTTGATTTACTAGTCAAAAGTGTTTATGCATCTGTTGGTGCTCAGCACCTAGGCTGCTCGGGCCACTTAAATAAAGCTCTGTTTATAGCATACCTATTACAATATTGATGTTTTTCACACTTGGCTATTCAAACGGGCAGCGCAATCCTACTGTCCGTGCAGCGTTGGCACAACGGGGTTGTGCTGACGCTGTGTGCTTATCATTGACATGGGGGTGCCGATCAGCAGCCCTGCATTGGCGCTAAGGCCTCAGGACCGGCGCAGGCCCTGTAGCGCCCATGTAGCTCCTTCCTAGCGTCGACCGAACCCGGCTGGTGCAGCACACCTCAGGGATTGGAGGGAGAAGGGCAGAATGTGGGCGGGTCAGGGGCGGACCATGGATTTAACCATAAAGCCGAATCTTAGGCCCATTCAAGAGGCCGCGCGGTGTCCTTGGATCTGCGCACGCGTTCTGTTCGCTGCCACCGGCTCTTTAAGGCCGGCGGGAGCGAACAGAATGCGGTGCTGCCCAGCGCCCCGCCCCTCCACCTTGAGAAGCGGGAGGGGGCGCCGGGCGGCAGCGCGTTCTCCATGCTCCAGCTGGCCTTAAAGAGCCAGCCGGAGCACGGAGAACGCCGCACGGCACCCCTTCCCCCACTCTAAGAGGCGGGAAGGGGCACCGGGTGGCAGCGCGTTCTCCTCACTCCGGCTGGCTCTTTAAGGCCAGCCGGAGCGAGGAGAACGCGGCGCAGGGCCTGGGCGGGCCATGGGCGCCATTTTGGGGGTGAGGCGCGCCATGGTTACAGCGCCCTCTCCCAAGATGGCGTCCAGGGCTCGTGCTCCCCTTGCCCCCCTAGATCCGCCACTGCCTATACCACCTACCCAGTACACTTTCAAAGCATTTAAACTTAATAAAAATGAGCATGTGGAATGAGAATAAAAATACTTAATAGCACTATCTGCCTTTCAAATCACGAGATATGCAAAACAAATAAACAAAAAACCCCACCATTTTCAAACATCCCTATTATTCTTATTGTTATGTTGAAGAACGAATGAAAGGCCCTTTTTATTCTGATTATTTTAGAGAAACTATCCCAGAACTGTGCGCACATCTAAGATTGCAATGCTGTATGCACTTTGCTGGGAGTAAGCTCCGCTGAAAATAGTGGAGCTTACTTCTGAGTAATGATGCATGCATAGGATTACTCTGTATAAATGGAAAGCCTTTACCATTCCAACCTAAAAGCGTAACTATTTCACATTTTATGTGATATCCTTTGTACAAGGTGTGCTATTAGGATTTATAACCATTTGGGTTGGAGCTGTGCTTCCAGACACATAAGAAAGATGAAGAACCATCATTGACTGTGGTTCTCGGGCAGATATATCCTGCATGTTTGAGATGTGCATTTGCGCTTCTGATGCCATGCTTCCCTTTCAGCTCTCCGATTACACAGCAGAGCATATAAATGCCCCAAACTCAAAATTTCTGTTTTGACTTGAAATGTGTTTTTTTAATGTTATTTCTAACACAGATAAGAACAAAGAGTGCGTTTGTCAGATCTGCAGCCAGCAAAATCCTATGTTGCTGGATGGTGGGGAGAAGGGATGAAATCTTAGCAGAAATCCATAGCTTGGGAGTACTAGAATAAAAACTGAGCCATCCTGCCTCTTCCAAGTTGTAGTGGAATAAACACAAATGGGAATCAGAAGAAAAGCACATAGGGGTTTCATGTATCCGACCAAAAGATCTGCATCCAGAATTTCCAGCATGTTCAGCCAGACTTTTCCAAATCACTTTGCCAGATTTTCCCAAACCCTATTGTGCATTTTTCATACTCCTTCTCAGTGATTATATACCACAATTACATATATATTTAATTGCATTTTTATATCCCCACTTGAAACAGAGTGGTGGGGAGACAAATCCTGGCAGGTAGCAAACGGTGATTGCTAACAGAGAATGACGCAGGATTATATACCCCCTGGAAAAAAGTGAATCCAAAATAGACTGAAATAAATCCAGCAGGGGCAGATGAAATTGGTTCTCAGTAGCTGTTCTTCATTTTTGGGCTTATGCCCCCTAGAAATTCAGTTCTAACGTTGAGTAAATTTTTGGAGACAGGGAAAAGACCTGTTTACATGCTCACTTCAGCAGGGGTCAGCAACCGGCAGCCCAAGGGGCCAGATCCAGCCCACCAACCAATGTTATCCAGTCTGCAGTCCCAAGGCTGTCACAGACTGAAGCACTCTAACCTAGGAGACAGCAGTAGCTACAGGAATCCACAATGCCGAGTCTGGTACTTGGGCACACAGACTTGTCACAGTCAGAGGCGTGGCTAAAGAAGTGCAGTAGGTTGCAATTGCACCGGGCAGCACAATTTGGGGGGGGGGGGCAACAAGCTGAGCTTGACACTAATGGCCAAAATGGTGAAAACCTTGGTATGTATGACTAATACTATCGTGTTATATACCAGGGTTGGCAAACTCATTTCATATCGTGGGCCAGACAGCATTCATGATTCCTGCTGAGGGCCGGGAATGATGTCATAAAGCAAGAAGTTATTTCATTAAGTAGGTTGTGACCAAAAATAAGCACCTTTTTCTCACTTAAGAACGCATTAGTGCAAATGGCAGAAAAGAACATATACAAATCTTGATCATTTTTTCAAAATATGTGAGAGCCCAATAATCACATGGGCTGCCCCTTTCAGCAGTCACAGCACAGCTCAGTGCAACTCTCACAGTTTTCTCGTAAGTTTCATTAAGAAATATGCACGCAAGAAGTTGCCGTGTTTGACTGTTACCTGGAGGTGACTTATTCAGCAACTAGGTGTTCAGTCTCTAATTTCGATCATTAATATTTTTCACATTTTTGTACTACCCTTCCTCCAAGGCGCTCATGGCAGTATACATTGTTCCTTCCCCCTTTTTGTCTTCACAGCAATCCTGTGAGGTAGGCAAGGCTGAGAGATAGTGACTGGCCAAAGGTCACCCAGGAAGCTTCATGGTTGAGTGGAGATTTGAACTTGAATCTTCCAATTCAAAACCAGTGCGCTATCCTGACTGACCACTGACATTACTAGCTCTCAGTTCTCCCTGCCGTATTCTCCAGCAAATATAGTGAAGAAAATGTTTCATGTCATCACTCCTCTCTTCTCCCTTTTCCATTTTTTCCTGTGCTGTGCCATGAACTTGCCTACAGCAGGAGGAAGAGCAGGGCTGTTGGAAAATCCAGACTGGCTGCCAGACCCTTTCAAAGACAAAAAGAAAACACAGGGTCTCCGTTTAGCAAATCAACAACCTTTCTTGTGTGTGTTTTGGATCATATGCCTGCTTTGCCTGGATGGAAAACTGTAGCTGTTAAATGGTGAAATGTTTTAAGTACAGGTTTCCCCAGCCGGGGTCATTTTGCATATTATAGTGTTTTTAGATGTGTAGCTATGGAGTGATTCTTGCATATGCTTCCCTGCAAGAAGGACACAACTTGTGAAGCCAGAGGACATGAATCTCATCTTCGGTGAAGTCCGGAGCTGGTGTAGAGCATAAGCTAAAGCCTGGGTCAGACTGTATCCATGTGCTTGTCCATTTCGCCTTCCCCACACACAGAAGATAATTGGAACATTTCCTGGTTGCTTGCATTACAGCGAGTTTCTTGTGATGTCCTAACTGGGAAACTGTGGTTTGAGAGCAACTAACAACCTAGGGCTAAACTATTGGAACTGGGTCAAAGTTTCCATTTCAAATCTTGCTTCAGTCATAATCTTTCTCCAGAAAGCCACTCCCCCCTTAGTTTCTTCGTAATGCTCCCCTGTTTTACATGATTGTTATGAGTCAGGGTTCCCGAACAAATGTGCATTATGCTCTTCGAACACTCAAAAAGCATAATATAAATGCTCAGTAATATATCTGTATACTAATGTTACTTTTGGAGTATGAGAGCGCAGTCCTAACCTGGAATTCTGCCAGCACAGTTAGGCCAGCAAAGTTTGGCTGGCACAAAGGACACTATAGAGTATGTTTGGACCACTCTTGGAGTCAGAGAAGCCAGCATACAGTCATGCGCCATCCCCCCTGATGCTGAGAGTGGTCCAAATGCGCTTTTCGATGGCCCTTGTGCCAGCCAAACTTTGCAGTCCTAACTGTGCTGGCCTAACTCCATGTGAGGATTGGGCCCTGAGAATCTCACTACTTATGAGATCGCTTGTTGCTTTGCAGTTTTAAGCCTTGCAGATGCAGAATGATAATTAGCCCTAAATGGTCCATACAGAGCAGTAGTACTAACTAGGCAGGTTATGCTAAGCAAAACTCTCAATTGTGGCTAAATTGTAAAGAACTGTGGCTCAGCTTAGACCCCAATCCTATTCTTTCCCCTGCTGTAGCAGGCAGCTGCACCAAAACAGGCTGTGCTGCATGCTGTGGGGATGGGCAGGGAGGACAATAGGGACACTTGGAAGGGAAAATAAGCCACTCTTGACCACTAATGGGACTCCTCGGAGCTGGTACCAGTTTGAGGGGAAAAGGGGGTATATTGGCTCACTCTGGAGGGGGTAGCATCCAGCACAAATTGAATGCACTGGATGCTCTTTCCACCCTCTCCCAGTGGTGTCATTCAAATGATTTAGGAACAGGAACTCACTTTTGATTGGCACTTGTCGGGAACCCGGAACCAGCCACAGAGCCCGTTAGGATCTGGAATGCCCGTTCTGGTCCGTTCCCCCTGAATGACATCACTGCCCTCTCCCCTTCCAATATGCCCTTAGCCCTCCCTTATTCCACCCCATTCTTCCACCTCCTGCCCTGTTATGCTCACCTGCCCAACTTACCAAGGTCAGCAGGCCTTCTCCTCCCCAACGCCCCATGTAGGGTCATCGATGGCATTTGTGGCAGTGGTCCAGAAGTGCACAGCTATGCACACTTCCAGATTGGCATCTGTGATGCAATAAAGGGTGTTCCACCCCTGTAATGCTAGTTCTGATGGTGGCAATGCCACTTAGGATTGGGCTGTTAGAACCAATCTTATCCAGCTTTCCAGTGCTGATGCAGCTGTGCCAACAGGATGTGCGTGCCCTGTGCCAACAGGACACCTTTTTCACATTCCTGGGTGGAGGAGGCTTACCTCACTAGGTAAAGCTTTTCCTTTTAAAAGTACACTTTTTGAATGGCGTGCATTCACAGCTATTTGGGAATGTGTTAGGCTGCAGTTATATGGGAGTAAGCTCCATTGATCACAGTGGCACTTACTTCCTAGTCAGCACGCATAGGGTTGCAAAGTTAGTTGCAAAGTTAGTTGGAGTTACTCCTCCAGTACACAACCTCTGATGTGCCATTCAAGTTAACGTACATGATCTATTTTTGGCAAGCAACCTATTGCTCAGTATGGATGTTATGTTTGGCGTTTGTGGACTTTGTGGAGGCCCTCTCCACAGGTCAGAAGGCAGGATATACAGTTTAGAATAAATAAACTAAATAAATGCTTTGGGCCTCCACAACTTAGCGCTACTGTTATGATAATCTCATTTTAAATATTTTGCTTTTCCATTCTTGTCCAGGAAGTGCTGTGTTTCTGCTCGAGGCAGCCGTTGGGTTCCCCTCCCCAGCCCCCCTCTTGCATGAATAATTTACATGAAGTTGTCATGTTAGGTATTCCTAGGAAAATGATACCATGACAACTGCCACAACAGATGGTATTTTTCCTGTCTCTAAGATACGGAGCAAACAGTCACTGATGCCCTGGCCTTTTGTGATTTGCAAAATATTTGGGGGGGCTTTTTTCTCAAATGTTATGAACTAAAGCAGATTTCCTGGAAGCAATGTGATGGTTGACAGTCAGTCACTAGGTTGTGTTACAGCGGTACAGAAATAGACTGACACAGGATAATGGTTCTCGGGGACGGTATTCAAAGGCTACTACAATAGATGAAGAAAACCTCCTGTTTAACATCAGTGCTCTTCTAGTCCTCCCAGCAATTTGCTCAAGGAGGGTCTGCTTGAAGTTTTGGAAATATGTGTAGTGTTAGTTAGAGGTCTGCCCTAGTAAATAACCAGCATGACTTCTTGTTACGTGAATGTGCTTTGTTTGCTTTTACAGCTTGCAGTTTAAACTGCATTATTCCATGAAAAATATGGGACATACCAGTATCTTTCAGTCTCACATACAGCTTGTTGCATTCTCTTGCATCCATGTCTTAAAAGCCATTTTCTACTAGTGATGCGTTAAGCAACTCTGGTAGAAATGCAATCTCCAGCGCATCATTGGTAGAAAATGGGTTTTATCAACAACATAGCCGCTTTGAATTCCCATCAGGGAGATACATTTGTAAAAAAGGTAAGATCCTCTTCAGTTCAACAAGTACACTCCATGCTAAGAGAAGCCACCTTTCACGTGTGGATCACATTTTTTTCCTGGATCAGGTTTCCTGCATGCTGTTAAGTACATCTTTGGGATGCCCCTGCTGCATCCTGCATCCAGCACGGAGCCTGCCTACCTGGAACCTCTTCTTGGATTGCAGACACACCCACAGTGCTGTGCACATCATTACTTGCTCTGGCAGCATCAATAATGATTGAAAGGGATCCTATCTATTAGGATTTTGCAGTAGCAGATCTCCCACCATAGGTCCTAGAATGACAGTGTGACAGTCACTCTGTCATTTTGCAGGTCAGGCATGCAAGTACAAATGGCTGGACGCTACATGAGAGCGGCACTGGCCCACAGAGGAGGAATGGGTAGAATGGGACAGGGAACACCCTAGACGGGGAATGGTGGATCTCAGCAGCAGCCGTGCATGCTGAGATCCTTTTCCCCCTTCTCATTCTGGACCTGCCCTCGAGTCTCCTCAGACATACACTAGCTGAATAGCTTGCCATCCCTTACCTCAAGGAGGCCTCCAGACTGCCCCCCACTCAGGATACAGCACACGTTCCATTGGTGTTTCTGCTTCAGCTGAAGAGATTTACAGCTCAACCCTAAGCTGCTCAGCTCCCATTGGAGCAGCGGTGCCAAAACGGCTACCACTGAATGCAACGGGAGCCACAACAGCCATTGGAGGCTCCTCCGGGGAAGGGAACAAAGATCCCTGGGACACCCCCAGGTAAGGGTGTTGGCCCTGCAATGAGCCTCCTCAAGTCTGCCGTGGCTTATTTTGCTGGTGCAGACTTGAGAACCTCTGTGTCAGGCCACATGGCCCTATACGGAGGATAGGATGACGGTGGAGGCCACCACTGGTACCACCCCCTGCCCTGGTCCACTCTGCCTCTCCTCCCCACCCAGTTCCGCCCTTCTCACTCCCCAAAAGAGCACACTGCTGGCAGTGGTAGCACTTATCACTGGGCAGCTCCAAGCTGGGTCCTCCTGGTGATGGGGCCACAAGTCTACTGACACTGCCCTAGTGCCGCCGGTATGCTCCTACCAACAGTGCACTTCTAGCACTTTTGGCACTTTTGCAATGTTGGCGCCGGCACCAAAGAGTATAGAATTGGGCCCTTAATTCGGATTTAGCTGTCAGCTTACTACATGTACGGAGCTGTTTAAAAAAAAAAAACCATGAGAGAGCATTTAAAATATTACCCACCCTCCTATGTAGTCTTAAGTGGTACATGAGAGAGGAGTTAACACCTCATTCTGCATAAAATTGCATATGAATTGGCTGTAAGGCAAGTCAGTGTCCTTTTTGTAAAAATCTAAAGCAATGTTCCCAAAACTCCCATTTAAAAATGACAAAAACCAATTTGAAAACCACTTTGAGAAATGTGTTGGAAGATGGTTGATAAATACCCAAGATAAATAAATGCTGGAAATCAATGAAACTGCCAAATACTTGATTGTAATTTGAACTGGGAGCTGGTCTGCCTTTCTATTGGGGAAGTGGGGCAATAAGCCTTTTCTATCAGGATTACTGGACAAAATGTATGCTGCGATGACTTTATCAGCCAACTGCTTTGCTATGGACAACTGGGTAGAGCTAATCCCTTCTCTAGTAATCATGAAGAAACCCCGCACAGAAACATGTGTTCAGCTTGTGTGACCCTTCGTGCCTCACTACATAAGTGTTCCAAACCTCCTCACTTAGATGTCGAGAGGAGGCCCAATGTGAGACACACCAGTAGTCTTCAGTAATCAGCTGCTATTCATAACATCTAGAAAATTCTGTGAGTAAACATGCTCTGGATTCCAACTGGGGTTTCTAGTTTCCTTTCTTGAAGTCTATAGCTTCTATGGCTGGAAATGTCTGCCAGCTGTCCCATGTAGGAGTAAAAGGGAAACTTTCCTCACATCAAACAAATATGGTGCCTCGTGTTTATTTTCAGCAGATAGCAACAAGGAACACTGGAAGGCTATTCTGGGGACCATTCTTGCATTATATTGGTGTGTGGTACAGCTGGGAGCACACAAAGGGCAGGGCAGTTGCATGAGAGGCCATGGTTGAAAGGTTTCCTGTACGAGTCTTTCCATCCTATGCCAGCAAAACCACCCCACAATAAAGGTTTTGCTACTGTGGCTCACCTAAACCATGTAGAGAGCTCATTCATACATGCAGGTTCTCACAAAGCTTGTGCTTTAAGAAGCAACCCCGGTGATGTTGTATTGCTCCAGTATTAAGCAAACCTGGCCTCAGTAATGAATCTTCTGCATCAAGGAGCGTCTGAAAGATGATTTTGCATGTGCAATAAAATTAACTTGGATTTTTTTTTACTAAGATGCATTTTCTTTCATCCTCCATTCTCTTTTATTTCACAGATTGAAAACATAGATGCGTGCCTAAGTTTTTTGGCTGCCAAAGGAATAAACATACAGGGACTGTCGGCAGAAGGTGAGTACTTTCGTAGTGAGTTTTATATTGCAAAGGGAGAACTTTGCATTTAACAGCATTTTTATTTGGAACTGAAAGCAAATGGTGAAAATGTTAATAGCAATAAAGCAAATGGAGAAAGAGGACAGTCCAATAGATTATTTTTCTTAAGGTATTATTTATATAGTACCATAACTGCATATATCACTGAGTAGTTTACTATCTAAAATGCAATGGGGTGGTAGAGTGGTGGAGGTAGTGGAGAGAAATGGAGGCAAGAGTACTTGCGTAAGAGAGGTTGTTTCCCTTACATGTACTTAAGGTTAGTAGTAGAAGGGAACAGGCTATTGGCTTTAGTGCGAATCCTATTCGGCTGGTGGAATGAGTGGTCTGCCAGCGTTAACTGCTGCAAAAGCGCCATAAAGCAATTACTGGCAGCGTGCTCAATAGCGCATTCCAGGACTCCAGCAGGAAAGTTGCAACTTTCCCATGCATGTCATCAGCTCTTATGCAGCATGCTGGAGCAGGCAAGTCAGACGGGGAGGGGTGTTTGCATCAGTTATTAGCGTAGTACAGATGTTTCCCAATTTCACTTTTGCTCTTAACAAAATTAAGTGTTTTTGTCTCTCCTGCTTCTTCTTTCTTTCTCTTGTGATCAAAATGCTGGGCCTCTAATTGGAGATGTTCCAGTGAATAGTTGCTGCCTCCTTATTCACTCCCTTTTTACAGTCATTTTGAGAAAATAATCTGCTCTTTCAGGCCGTTGGGAAACAACCATGTGCCTGTGCCTGCCTCATTGAATAAAGCTTCAGTTCTAAAGGCCTGTACCTGTAGGCAAGCCCCAGTGGGGTACACTAAACTTCCAAGTGTACATGTCTAGGATTGCCCTGTAAGAAGCGTAAGTGTGGTCTACTTGTTAGTATCCTTGCAAGGACTAAGGTGCAATGTTGGTTGTTACACATTCACCTAGTATTTGCAGAGCTTCAGCTTAACTGAATCTAGGAATAACTCACTCAGAGTACAATACTATATTGCACTGGAATGGAGAGGCCGGCCGGCCAACACTATATCCTAACGCAGTATAGTGGAGGCTGGAGCCTCCCCACAGCAAGGGAATGTGCGCTCCTTTACCTTAGGGGAGGTTCCAGCCTCCCCTATATGCTCCTCGGATCTGCACCTGCTAAATAGGTGACTTCCTGATCGGGCTTTACTTAGGAAGCGGCCTTATAGCCGCCTCCCAAGCCCGCCAATGTCCCTCCCTCCTCCCGCCCACAATCTCCCTCCTTCCCACCAATCTGCGTCCCGGAACGGGGTGGAGCCTCCCTTGTGCCAAACGGCTTCGGTTGGCGTGAGAGAGGCTCAGTGCGGGTGCAGCAGAACCAGCGGCTGCCTGCAGCGCCAGTCCTGCTGCTCTAGTGCCGACATAGGGGTGCCGATTGGTGCTCCCATGCCGATGCCATGACGTTTCGTCGGTGCAACTGGCAGTGCAGGATTGCACTGTCACAGAGACTGTGGGCGCAATCCTCACCTGGAGTTAGGCCGGCACAGTTAGGCCAGTAAAGTTTGGCCGGCACAAGGGACACCTTAAAGTGCATTTGGACCACTCTCGGAGTCATTGAGGATGGCACATGTCTGTGTGCTGGCCTCTCTGACTCCGAGAGTGGTCTAAACTTACTTTTATGGTGTCCCTTGTGCTGGCCAAACTTTACTGGCCTAACTCTGCCGGCCTAACTCCATTTCAGGATTGCTCTCTTAGTGTTCCAAAGCCTCTTTAAAAAAATAATCTAGCACCCCTCTTTAAATGTATACATAAAGTCCATTATATAATGAATTTTGAGAGTTCTTTGCCTGCTTAAAAACGAGGTATAAAATTTTCTAGCTCTTAGTCAAGCTCTATGGATACTCACAATGCACAGTTTGTTTAGACTCTTGATGCTGTGAAGTCAGTATGGTAACTTTGACCCTGGACAGCATGTGTGTGCCGGTCCCAGTTCCGAGGTCACCTTTTACTTTCACTTGCATGTTTGCAAGAGGAAGCAGGGACACACCTCCTCAGTACTCAAACTACTGCTGAATTTCCACCTTATATACCTTCTTGCCATTCTCATATCAAGCTGTTGGATTTGCAGGTACAGGTGAGACTGTTTTCTTGGCTTGGTCATTTGTCTGTAAGGCAGGTGTTGAGCTTTGTTATCGCGCAAATTATGCCATTTTGCTTGCAGATAAGGTAGCTTTGTTACCTTGACAGCAAAAGCTTGCAACACTGCAGCAAAAGTTCACACTGCTGCTTGGATATCATAGTGAACTTGAGAGCACAGTTGACTATGTCAGCTGCTGGAATGGTTAAATGAAGGATCAACAAATCAGCAAATCTCCTCCAGCTGATCTGGGAAGGATTTAGTTTTTGAGTAGTTGAATCTTTGTTTGCCAACAGACGGAATCCCCAGCATTTAAGCTTTAATGCAGAGAGCATGGGGGAATCCCAGCTTCTTATGCCAATGGGGTAATTATACTGTGCTATGTTGCAGTCTACCACTCTCAGGCTGATTGTATTTATGCCTGAAGTAAGAGCACTCAGCGAGAGGCAAGTACGTGTGCGTACATACAGAACGCATTTGCGAATCGAAACAAGGCACCTCGGAACACAATCAGTTGTTTGTTTTTCCTCTGAACAGGACATGAGGAGACACCCTTTATAAGATGAAAGAATACTGCCAGTAAAAAGCTGGTTCACACATGCCCATATATTCCTTGATTTCTCATCACTTGATTAGTCAAAACATGATGACTCACAGCTGACAGTGTGAACTAATTGCAAAGCATCACATTAGGCTCGTTGTGAAACAATATGAAAGTCCCTTTTTGGGATTTTGGCTATGTTACAGCTCTTAGACTCATGCAAGACTCATCTTAATTGGTCCATGGTTCTTTCTTCTTCTGCTTAGCTTAGTACGCTGGTTCTTGCCTGTTTTTTCTGTGTGGCTTCTTTTGCTCCCCGCTGAGTTCTAAGTGGCTTGTGTGTCGAGAAGAAGAAAAAACATTTTAAAAATGAGTGTTAAAAAAAAAAAGGCAATCAAGACAGCAGAAACTTTAGAGCGCAGAAGCTTCCAAAGACCTGATTGAAAAAGGAAATCTGCCCTGCCCTAAAAACCAGAACATCTGGCAGTATTTGTTTTCAACTTTGAAAAAAAAATTACTCTTTTTGTGGCCAAAATGGAAATGACTGGGTTATACACTCACACTGTTGAAACTCAATGTGTATATACTTAAACAGACACACGACAGAAGGGAGCAGTAACAGGAAGTAATTCAGACTATACTAGTTGGCAAAACACAGAGGTTGATGTGCCCTCCATGTGCAAAGTCCATTGGCCAGGTGCCAAGTGAATTACCTCAGTCCTCCTCCTGAGATAAGTAAGGGAACAAGAAAGGCATCTGAAGGGCTTACTTGAACCTGACTTTATGGCTTACTTTCAGAAGGCTATAACAAACACTCAAAACTAGATTTGCCACATCTTTCAATAGGACCAGCCCAAAATTTTACAGTACAAGTCTGAGATGAGGTGGTCACTTATCACGAGGGCTGGGAAGGAATTTTTTTGTGTCATCCGAATTGGCCATGGATGGCAGGGTTTTTTTTTTGCCTATCCCAGACTGGGGAGGGAGGGACAGGTGTTCAGTAGGTTTCATGATTTAAAAAAACAAAACACTGGTCACTTGTATTTAATAAAGTTAACCCCCAATCGCAGCCTGATTTCTTCCTTGGGGGTGGTGCAAGGGTAAAAGACTACCGTAGAATGCCAGGTGGAGAGGAGTGGCAGCGAGGGAGGTAGGCAGTGTGTGCTCCCCGAGGCATCTGGTGGGCCACTGTGAGATATAGGAAACTGAACTAGATGAACCCTTGGCCTGATCCAGCAAGGCTTTTCTTATGTTCTTATGTTAAGTGTTTCCTGTATCCTCCTTTTGAAGATTCATAGTGCCAGGAAGCCAATACGTAGAATCTTATCATGAAACGCAAGTGTTAGTTGGATCCTAAGAACACCTTCTGTGAATGGAGGAAGTTTTGTTGGACAAAAGGTGAGGGGCAATTTTCACCCCTCTTCCACTGCCACCAACTGTGCATCGTCAAATCTGCATTTTAGGGTTGGGGTGACACCAGGAGTAGATTTTTCAGAAGGTGAGAATATTGATGAAAATCACATGAGAGGTGTTCTGTTCTGCAAATAGTACAAAGTCAGGACATTCTCATAGGGAAAACCAATAATAGCCAAAACAGTAAAATGGAACATAACAAACAGCTTTCTGAAAACACAGAATTTTGACTTCTTTCTCAGAATATTCCTTCATTATTGTTATGCATTTTCCTTAACCCCCTGCAAATGAGCATTAAAACATTTGATCTGATTCTCAAAGGAATCTTCATAGAGTTCCATGTGTGTGTTTGGTCCAGGTTGCATCAAAGACCTCAAGTAGATGGAAACAGCATCTTCCCCCACCTCCATGGTAGCTGCCCAAACAATTGACATGTTGATGTGGATCTCCTACCTTGCAAAAGCCTTCAGAGAATCATGTGCACATGTAGAGGGCACTGAGTGTCTATGCAGTTGAGACTACCTGGACTATCGCCATCATCTGTCTACAAAGCAGCAGTACTAGCCTCCCAATATGTTTTGTTTTTTCCCCTGCAGGGAAGCAATAACTAATTTCCTTAGTGCCCAGCTTTAATAAACTGTGATAGCAATTAGGTTTGCAAGGATTCCATGATAGCCTAAAGGAACGTACAGATTCTGACACTATTAGCAACAGTGTTGGGGCTTGAGCAAGCTTGTTCATTGAAAGCATAAAGTGTGTTGGTTGCAGATATAAGTGACATTTAAAAATTGCCTTGCAGAAATCAGGAATGGGAATCTGAAGGCCATCCTAGGCCTCTTCTTCAGCCTATCACGCTACAAGCAGCAGCAGCAGCAGCCTCCCAAGCAGCATTCACAGCATCCTCCACCCCAGCAACCTCTCACGTCTCCGCAACCAGCAGGGCCTCCATCCCAGTGCCAGGTGGGGCTGCAGGACCAGCAACAGCAGCAGCTGCAGGTGCCGGCTTCACCCCAGCCACAGTGCCAACCACCCCAGCAAGCCCCACCACTTCCGTTAAAAGCACAACCAGAAATGCAGTCCAGGTGGGTTGCTTGTCCAACTTCTTCTTCTTTTAATTAATTAATTATATGGATTTTATTTTCTCTTTTTCTTAATGACAAAATACCATATTGGAGATGTCTCGAAATATAGGCATGTCTCCAATAAGTGAAGCAGACCTTCAGTTTCTGAACCAGTAAGTCCATGCGGAGTCACCTTGATTCTTAAAAGGCCCCCGCTGTTGGAAGGAGAAAGAAAGTTGCCTAAAAGCAGCAGTTTGTCAGGCAGCCGAGCAGCTTGATCGATGCTTTTCAAACTAGTGTTCCTAGGAGCAGGGGGAATTTAGAGCCCAATCCTATCCGCACAGGAGGCACAGGCAGTAATCCTCTCCAAGATGCAAGCAGGATTAAGATCTTCTCGGAGGAAGAAGGAAGGACATTTGTCCCCTGAACTAGAATAAATAAATCGCCCAGCCCAATGGAGCTTCTTGTGCCTGCTGTTTTCTTCCCCCATGTTGGGCTTCTGAGCCTGGGATGGGGTATGGAAATTGGCAGAGGAAGCCTGCCCATCTCCGAGCCCATTCTCTCCCTCTGTTTTTAGCTGTTGGGAGATATGGGGAGCTCTGCAGAGGGGTCTGCAGGCGCCCCAGACCCCTCAGGAGGCTGGATCTGTCTGGGCTACATACTAAAAAAATACCCTTTACACCAAGCAACAACGCAATCTTCCTGATTGTGCGGTTGTCTTTTCCCCTTCCCTGCAACAATTTACAGTGATTTTCAAACTCCCCAGGAGTTTGGCCGGGGCTCCAGCAGCAGCATCAATGGGGCGCCGCTGCTTACTCGTTGGGTGGCACAAGCGTGCCTTATAGCAGGTTTGCAGCACCCACTGCCGGTGTTGGTGCTGCAGCGCCAACGTGAGCAGCACAGGATTGGGCTACCCATCTAGTCCCTCTACATCTGAATAGCTGATCACCCGCATGGTCCCTGTTTTGCTAACTGGTCTCCAGATGTACAGCCTTGACAGCTGGATTGCAGGGGGAGGAACTGTGCGTGTAGCGATGGTTTGTGCATGGGATTCCTCACCCAGCTAGAGATATGGGTAAGGAAGATTGCTTCCATGTGTTTATGAGCCACAAGCCGATTGAAGTGGCTGTATGCAAATTCCAGAGTAATTACAGCTGTTGGTTGAAGAGTTCATATAATGACTGTTTACTAGTTCGCCTGTTTCATGCTTCAATTATGCGCATGAATTAAGATCTAAGCATAAGGCTGCTTTTACAGGGCTTCTTATGTACCAGTTTATTTGCCGAGTCAAACTACATGTGATACGGGGATCTGTGTCCCTGTCTTTCCTGAATTGTAAAAGTACAATAATTGCAGAGGAAACTGAATTGGCACCAGTAGCAGTGAGAAAAGAAATGCTGACTAGGATTCCTAGTTTCTACTGTACAGCTTAAAAAAAAAATTCCCAGGTGGCTGGTTAGCAAAGGTCATTTTGGAGCCACCAGTGAGCCTTGCCCTTTTGCTACCACTGAGTTTTGTTACCAGTTTCCTCCACTCCCCATTTTTCAATGGTTGGAAAACCTGTGACATCACCAGGCTCCATCTTGTGACATCATCTGGCCATACCAACGTGGAAGTTCTGGTGTTTAATGCATTCTCTTGTACTGGTTTCCCAACTGAAATATCCCTGTCTCTCTCACACGTAACTAGGTACCTGTCTTTTGTCCCATCAGGGACAATAGCAGCTTCAGGGTTTGTGTGTGTGTGTGTGTGTGTGTGTGTGTGTGTTGATTCAGTTGGGCAAACAGTCCAAGGGAAGGTTAAACAGCTTCCCCCCCCATCACCCCTGCCTGAAGCCATTTTACACTTCCTTGCAGTTGCTTAAACAAATCACAAACAAAAAAACATTAGGGGAGATTAACATGGACTTCCTGTGTCACATGTAGTTTGCCCCCCCCAAAAAAATATATAGCTTGTTCTTGAATTTTGTTCCATGCGTTGTATTCCATGTGCTGGACTCACTCAGCAAGGAAACTACTCTCTCTTGTTTGTTTCCTTCTGGGCCAGAACAGAAATTATAGTTAAAGCAGACCCACGCCTTGTCCCTTTTGGTTGGCCATACTGAATTGGAGGGAAATATACCGTATTTCCCCAAGTATAAGACGCACCTTTTTCCCAAAAAAACGGGGGCTAAAAATTGGGTGCGTCTTATTCACGGGTGTGCCGGGCAGCGCTGCGTTCTCTGTGCTCCCGCTTGCCTTAAGAGCCAAGGGCCGGCGGGAGGCCGGCGGCTCTTAAGGCAAGTGGGAGCACAGAGAACGCTGTGCTCCCGCTTGCCTTAAGAGCCGCCGGCCTCCCGCCAGCTCTTTAAAGAGTGGGAGGCCGGCGGCTCTTAAGGCAATCGGAAGCACGGAGAACGCAGCGTTTTCCATGCTCCCGCTTGCCTTAAAGAGCAGCAGGCCCCAAAAATGTATTTTTTCAAATTTCTGGCCCCAAAATTAAGGTGCGTCTTATAGTTTGGTGCGCCTTATACGTGGGGAAATACGGTAATTTCAGGACATGTAGTATGGCCATTTGAACAAATGCAAACTAAGGGCTCCCTCTGACCTGGGGGCCCCCCGCCCCACTCTCTGTAATATGTTCAAAGGGTTTTTTTTTTAATAACTATTTTTTCCCCTGCATGGAAGAAAGCTTGCATAACTGTTGGCATAGCAGTATATGTGATTGCTATCAAATATGACATTCACATTTTTTTTAACTGAGCACTATTAAAAAATTTTTTATGACCTTACAAATTGTTCACAGGTTTTATTTCAGAAATTAGATTCAAAATGTAGCTGAAGAAAGAATCAGTATCTTTTTCCTGTGATCTCTTCTATCAAACATACACTTTTTTTTAAATTGATAAACTCTAGATTTGTATCAGATTAGCACATTAATTACTTTCAACCCTACCTTTTCAGTTTTGAAATGTTGAAAATTGAAATGAAGAGACAATCATAGATCTTTTCAATATATGCTTAAAATGTGGGGATCATAAATATTGTGCTATAAATCTGCCTTTTAAAGTCTGGCTTATTTTTGTGTTGTTATTGTTAATGGACAAGTCCCACAAGGCAACAATTCCATCACTTCTACATGGTGAAACTGTCATTGGAATGTACCCTGTTATGATGAGATCTACTCTTTACCACAAGAAGAAGAATTTAACTTGGAGTTGGCTGAATTTCTGTGTCAGGAGAATCACTGAATACTAAAGTGACTCTTGATGTGGTGAATATCCAATCATACCATCCAGGAGAAATGTTGGCATTGCAAAAAATTCCAATCATATCCAGAATGTGCATATTGTCAACATATTTTGGTGTATTGGACATGCCAGTAAACAGAAAATACAACATTTTTTTTCTGAAAAGCTTGAAATAAATTTGCTTGTGCACTGTTCCTCTGTTACCATGGCTGCTATGAACACAACTTATTAAAAGCATGTTTAGTGGGCAAAGGAAGGTTCTTTTTTTCTGTTCTGAAACATCTGGATGAATGTCTTTTTCAAAAACCTTTAGCAGCTTGGTAAGTTCATGTGTGACTGTTTCCTCTCTACTCTCTCATATCTTCCACTTTTTTTCTTTTTCTTTTTTCACCCAGGGACTCATCTCAAAGCAAAATCATCCGATTCACTCTCGGTCAGAAAAAGGCTTCTAGGTTAGCACTTCTTCCTCCCTGGTGCAAAGCATGGATAACCCTCCTTGCAAGACCGGTCCCTCCTCCCCAGTTTGCATGTCTCAGAGCTCAGCTTAGCAATGTGTACCTGTTGGTTTCAAACCAAACATTTGCAAGTAACCATAGCAGAGGGAACAATTTCATTATCAGCCTTTTTTAATAGTTACACTCTGCCCTATCCTGTGAGCTTGAAGTGTCTTACAGTTACTATTTTACTATTGCAGTTACTAAATTACTATTCAGTCAACATCTCAAGTGAATCGCATTGTAATTAATATCACTAATTTGGTGGAAGAGGAGAAATAGGTAGGGATAAGCTTGGAATCATTCATCATAATAACGCAATATGACACGGCATTGTTCCTGTGAATTCTCCATTGGGAAAGGAGAGCAATAGTTTTGTGAAATCTCCCCTTCCACCTGCCTTTAACTTTCTTCCTGATTATTCTTTATCACAAACTCATTGCCTCAAGGATAATGGTCCTGAGTACATCCATCCTGTCAGATGATAGAAAGCAGATGCACAGATATACATATCACCTCTACCCTGAATTCCTTGGTGTCCTGTAATGGAGAACATCTAATCTCCCTGGAAATGAAAAATAAATGTTTCAGTCCATTCATTCTCCTCCAAGTCACAACCTGACATGCCTTCCAACTCCTACAAGTACCTCACTGCAGCACTCCAAAATGTTGCTCTGATCTTTGTTAATACCTGTGCTATTATTCGTCATTGATGTTCTTGTGATGAATGTTTCGCTTACTGCACTGTCAAGTGTATTTCGTTAGGTATCCCCTTAAGGCTCTGTGGCTGCAATCCTAACCTAGAGTTAGGCTGGCACAGTTAGGCCAGCAAAGTTTGGCTGGCGCAAGGGCCACTGTAAAGTGTGTTTCAACCACTCTCCAAGTCAGAGAGGCCAGCACACTGACGTGCGCCATCCTCCCTGATTCCGAGAGTGGTCCCAACACGCTTTATGGTGGTCCTTCTACCAGCTACTGGCCTAACTGTGCCAGCCTAACTCCAGGTTAGGATTGCGCCCTGTGTTACATGAAGCACCCCTGTTTTTGTGCTTTTGTGCACTAACTCTTTACATGGGATTCTTTCCTGCCAACATTCTGTTCTCTCTGTGTTATCAGCAATGACAGGTTATGAATAAGAGCTCCTGTGTCACTTTTCCAATCTTGCTCCCTCTCACCATCGCAGTTCTTTACATATTTATGTTCTCTCGCCTATCTCTGCCTTATCCCTGTAAATCAACAAGTTTATCCTCAGTTTTAGAGCCAGACTGAATAAGACACATGAATGGTCTCCTAATGTATTTTTTAAAATGAAATTCAGCCCCCCAAAGTGAACTGTCATTGGAGCACCAATAGCCGTATCTGCTGAAATCTTTTCCCATGGGGTACTTTTCCGACCAAATTTGCCTTTTTCAAATTGCCTTTCTCCCAACAGAGGAGAAGGTATGGGAGGTTTTTGTTTGCAAGACCAACAAATTACCGGCCAGGTTGGGCACAGTCCACCAATAAGAGCTTGGGGGGGGGGGGGAGGAGACTAACAAAGCCCAGTCCTAAACCCTTGCCTGCACACAGGGCTACAGTGATACTGAAGTGGCCGCCGCTGTATCCTATAGGATTGGGGCAACTGTTGGAGCCTCCTTGGGGGAAGAAACCACCGTGTAAGGGACACAGTGTGTTCCCTAACCCTTTGTAAAGTCCCAGTGGCATATTTGGAGCTCCATCTGCTATTGAGCGGGCACAGAGCCAAAAAGGCCTGTGTAGGGCTCCACGACTCAGGAGTGACTAGTGGATTTGGAGGCAGAATCTGTCCCCCTCTCCACCCCCCTCACGCCTGATACTCCCCTCAGGCCAGCCTCCAGCCTCCCAGTTTCACCACTTTCTGCCTTCTCCTGCCCTGAAATGATGCTCCGTCAGCTGGTGAATAAATTCACCACTGTCAGCATCAGTGTGTTGTCTTCTCGGCACCACCAGTACTGAGATGCTCGTGCTGGAATTAAAGCACTTCCTAACACTTTTACGACACCAGGAGCCGGCGGGCATACCGCCAGCACTGAAGCTTGATAGGATCATGCCCTTAAATGATCTTGCATAGAAATTCATTCATTTCGTGGGATATCTTTCTATGTTTGTCCTTTTTTGAAGCTTTCCCTCCCACACCTTCAAACAGGGTACCCTCAGTCGATGAGGTTGCCCTCTTGTCCACATCCTTCTCTCTCAAAAATGAGGAGGGGAACAGAGTAGTGGAGAAAAGTAGTGGGAGAGATCTGTGGAAGTGGCAGCAGCTGGATAAGGGGGTCAGCATTTGGGATATTGCTTCAGGCAGCAAGAGCCCTTGGGCTGGCCTTTCCATCAAATCCTGCTCACAACCTTAGAACACACTTGCACTTTGCTTCCCCTTACATCAGTAGTTCCCAAACTGTGAGCTATGGCTCCCCATGGAGCCACAGATTACTTGCCAAAAACCCACCACCCTATACAATGCAGAACGCTTGATTGTAGTCCTAGTGGGGAACCGCAGCCAATGGCCCAGTAGGTCAAGTGAGCCACCTGTTGGAAACATTTGGGAAGCACAGCCTTAAATAGTCACTTGAACCACCATCGTTCTGTCAAAAAGCACCCTGTAGATGCAGTGAAGGTTGTCATGATAGACATGTTTTCATTGGTGTTTCAATTCTCCAGTGTTGCAGTATTCCATGTATTCAAATAGTCTCCCCCCCCCCCGCCATTTTTCATGAAATCAGATGCCTGAATTCCAAAGCATATTGTCACCCATTCATGTATTTATTTTTCTGCAGTCGGTCAGCCATCTCTCTGTCTGTGTCTGGATTCTCTTAATAGAAGAGCATTTTACAGACCCCCTTTCATTCTTACTAGCCAGAAATAAAGAAGGTACTCCCAAGTAGCTCGAAGAAATATATTCTGTTTCACCTTGTACACTCCTTAGCTGTAGGAACAGTTTCTTTTATCTTTCTACGAGCATGAGCTGTGCATGGAGATTTGTGTTCTGCCAAATCCAACTCTGCCATCAAAGCATGAAAAGTGAAACAGCCTCAGTTTATTTCCCTGACCTCCTAGTTTTCTCTGGACTCTTCCCCTGTTGTGTTTCTCCAGGCGTGCACTCTCTCTCCCGCTCCCTGTGTGTAATTTTCTAGAGCAGCATCGTTGTGATTACTTAGGCTTCTTCATAAAGAAGAAGACTTTGTCTTTGGGAAAGCGAGCCTCACATATCAGTGGTAATGGGGAGATCAATACAGTATGCTGAATTGTGTTTTTGGACATTTTGGCCACCTCTGAGCTTTGACAGCATGTGCATGCTTTTCCTCTTCTCCCCTCCTTCATGTGGTTAACCTCTGAATTTGTTGGAAAGAAGGCATTGCTAACTCTCTTCTTCCCAGCTGCCCTTGGTGTCACAGGGGTTTGTAACTGTGCTAATCGGATGAGAAGTCTGCCTGCAGGAAATGATACTTCATAAATACGGCTGTTGTTTGTAGCCTATTGGCTCTACGGTTTATTACAAGCACTTTGACTTCTGGGTTGAACAACCAAAAAAAGTAGATATAATCATTCTTAAAACCCAAAGTAGATGAAAGCAGTACCAATGTTGCTATTTTTACAGTACATCCTGGGAACTTCAGCACAAACCACTGTGAGATTAGAGGAGGAGAGGAGTTTTAGGAGAGTCATTTTGGTGGGTTAGGTGGATGCAGGAGGAATTCTATGTTGATTGTGTCCAAGGTGAACTGCTTTGATTTAGAAAGCTTAGAATGGAAAGGACTGCACTGCACTGGACTGTGAGACTGGTAACGTTTAGAGCGTAATCCTAACCCAGAGTTAGGCCAGCAAAGTTTGGCCGGCTCAAGGGACACTGTAGAGTATGTTTGGACCACTCTCGGAATCAGAGAGGCCAGGACACAGACGTGCGCCATCCGCCCTGACTCATTTTATGGTGTCCCTTGTGCCAGCCAAACTTTCCTGGCCGAACTGTGCTGGCCTAACTCCAGGTTAGGATTGTGCTCTCAGTCTTGAGCAGCACTTTACATTGTTGATTTCAGCCCCAAAATGTATGTTTTGAGTTGTGTGGCCAAGGACTAAAGTGGCAGCTTTGAAACATTAAGGCTGCAATCCTACGTGTGTTTACTAGGGAGCACGTCCCACATGCTCAGAATTGTGCTGCCTAACTACAATCTGGAGGCTTGCATGGCAGCTCTACTGGAATGAAGTCCCAATGTAATTCAGGAGTCCAGATACAATGGATACAAGAAAAGACTGCACAGGGGTGTTGCCTCTGCTCCTAAAACCTTGCAGGGTTGGGACCACCTGAACGCATTTCATGTGCATAAATGTCAGTGGGCCTGTGAGCAAATAGATTGTCTAGGCTGTAATCTAGTACATAGTTATGTATAGCCGAGTCTGGATGAAATCAATAGGTCTTAAGTCCACACAACTGCCTGCAGTGTTGCAGCCTAGGCATTTGGACCCAGAGGATGTACCTGTTTCTTTTAATTGCTCTGAGGCAGTGGGACTTTTCAGACATGGCATTTCCCACTTACTAAAGCTAGCAAAAATGCTAAAGCTAGCATTTTGAGCTACCAATAGGAATAGTCAGCAATGCTCAGTTTGGAGATGCTGTTTCTGATTAGTGTCCAGCTAAAACAATAGGTGCACCATCATCGCGAGCCAAATCTGAAACCTCAAGTCTATGACCTTTCATAAGAGACTTAAATCAGCTTGACACTGACATCTGATGTACTGGACATCTGAATCCATTGGGTCTCTTTGGACAAAAAAAAATCTCATTTTTTTCCAAATTCTATTAGCCAAGTACCTGGCTTGAAATGTTTTTGACATCAAATTATTCCATTTTTGTGATTTTTAATATATGCCCTAATTAAGCAGTGGGAACTCAAATGTATAAAAGACTCAAAGAGCCCAATCTTATACTTATTTCTGTGGTCTGCGCATCCTCGGTTCCTCTTTTGTTATGTCACCGATTGCCGCAAAGCAGTCGGTGTCTATTTAATTGCATAAAGCACTCCGATGGTGCACAACTTAGTGCACTGCAGGCAGCGTCAGCAGGAAGTCCTCTGCTTTCCTGCCTGCATTGTCATCTGTTCTCCTGCTTGCTGGAGGAGATAGGATGATGGGGAAGGTGAGAGAGGGTGGTGGGAGGCCAGAACAGGGATAGAGAAAGGGCAAAACAGGTGGGGGTGAGGATGGGGTAGGGGAAGGCGGATCAGATCCAAGGAGGGAGGTGGAATCCTAACCCTCTTCCTGGGCTCGATTCTGTGGCACAGGTCAACGTGGAATTGCAACAGCCAAATAGCTGTTGCCGGTCTAAGTAGATCTGTTTATGCTGCAGAGACTTACCTTTAGGTAAGGGAACAATCCTTCCCTAGAGGAGACTTCTGAGCCATTTTGGTGCCACTGCATCAATAGAAGGGGCATAAAGTATAAGATTGGGCTGAAAAAGACTTACTAGCAGAGCCGTTCCCAGCTCGCAGTGTGCCAGGGGCAGGGTGACGTCATGCCCCCATGTGTTGCCCCGCCACACCTCCCGGAATCGTTCCGTTGAGTGATCCGAGCACAAGGGAGGGTGGGGGGGCCTGAAAAGTGCGTGGTGTTTTTTGCGCTGCTGCATCTTGCTGCAGCCAGCACCCGCCGCGCTTGCCTCCCCCCCGCGGTACCCTCCCTCTGCCTCTGCTTACTAGTTCACCACAGTGTAGTGCTAGCTCCATTCTTGCATCCTTGGCATGGGTGATACGATGCTCACGATTGGAGATCCAGGGCAAGGCCTTTCCCAATTGCCTCAATGGAGGGAGCAGCATCACCCATGGAATCCTACACTGGGCATATGATCCTTTTTGAGAAGTTGTGCATTGGTTAATTCCGTTTCTTCACATTGAAGCTTTGTGGGCCCATTTGTTAGGAACCAACTGTTATTCTACTCATCCAGATGTGCTTTTGGTAGCAGCTTGTTTACTTAATTGTTATTTGCCTTGAAAACAGACTTCCAGGTCCAACCACGAGGGTTTCAGCTGCAGGCAGCGAGGCAAAAACTCGTGGTTCCATTAGTGCCAACAACCGGCGCAGCCAGAGCTTTAACAACTATGACAAATCCAAACCCACAAGCCCACCATCCCTTCTATCAAATAGCAATGAGAAAGGTAAGTGGGTTGAAACCTCTTTTATTCCGATTATTCCGTACACAGGAAGCTTCATTTCTCAATCTGGAAATCCTTTGCTTTGTTCAATGGGGCAAACAGAGCGAATGACCCACACCCAAGTTAGGTATTTTAAACTTGGGCTTAGTTCTCCCATTGAAATGACTGCAGTTTACATCTGCTTAACCTTGGCTGCATCATGGCATAGGGCCTTCCATAAAGCAGTCTGTACTTTTAGTGAATCTCCAAGGAAATCACAGGGAGTTCATTTTATTGTATGTGTCAACATTTGCATGCGTTCCTGTATCCTGCAGAGCTCAGATGGTTCTCTGGTCTCAGGTTTTTTATTCTGCTCAGAAAGCTTTCGTAGGTTTTCATAAGCATGGAAATGACACAAAATATGCTGCACATAAAATGTTGACGTGAACTTGGATCAAACACGCGCACGTATTTGACGTGGACGTTTTTATATTCATTGCATGTGGTGGGAGGGAGCAGCTGGGACTCCACAAATACTTGGAGGTCAAGGAGTGTCTTGAATAATCAGGAAATCTTAGCTCTCCTCTCCCCCCTCCCAATAAATCTCCTTTGAAGGAAGCCAATGGATGAATTTGGCTGCACGCTCAGAGTCTGATCGTTGTGTCATGGATTGGCGAGGAATACTCCCCCCAGATCAGGCTGGCTCATGGTTGCAGCCGCCTTCACTCCCCCACTCTTAGTCCATCATTTGCATTGCAGGCACTTTGGAATACCGCACTGCGTTTGCTCCTGGTTTCTGCTTGTGATGCATTACAGGCTGGATTATGTGGGGTAGTTAGTAAGGGGTGTGTGTCCAGGATCATGGCTGGCTGGGCAACGAGAAGTTTGGCCAACACAAGGGACACCGTAAAACACATTTGGACCACTCTCTGAGTCAGAGAGGCCAGCATACAGATGTGCACCATCCTCCCTGACTCTAAGAGTGGTCCAAACGCACTTTACGGTGGCCCTGGTGCCAGCCAAACTTTGCTGCCCTAACTGTGCTGGCCTAACTCCAGGTTAGGATTGTGCCCTTACAGCATGGTTTATAAGATGCAGGGCAACCTTCCCATGCCTCTGGGCACGAACAGAGGGCACTTCTGGTCCCATTAAGAGGTCCCCTATAGTCATACTCATGGATCCCATTGTCCACAGATTTCAGGATCTGCAGAATGGAACCCCCACAGATGCTGAGGGATGACTGTACATACAAACGCATGTAACTTACACCAGTGACTTTTTTTATTTCCAAAATTGCAGAGTTGGGAGGCTGAATGCATGCTTAACCCTTTTCTTTCATGGAATGTCTTCCAATCACAGTCCCAAGAACCTGTGGAGGTTCAAGTTAAACATGCATTTGGAGCTTCCTGCGGAAAAGCAGCTTTGGGGTTGATTGGCAGTAGAAAAGTGGGGAGTAACTTAAACAAGCCCTTGCATGCTATCCCATACTGCTTCCCCACTACTTCACATCACCCCCTCTCAATGATACTTTTCAGATAAAAGGCAATTGGGGATCAGGTGCATGTTTTTGCCGTTCATGTCAAATTCAGGCCTGACTTTGGTAAAGGGAGTGACTCCCTCATGTTGAGATGTTTTCTGGATAGATGACATTCAAGAGGTTGCCAAGGAATTCTCTTCCTCTTCAGCTGTGTTGACTCTCTGAGTTCTTTTTTGTACCCTCTATCTACTTTGCTCCTACAGGAAAAGATAAATGAAGCCCCTTTGAACGTTGAGTATGGCACTTGGTGCTGGAAAAACAGCTGGCTGCAGCCATCAAGTGCCCACTCTTAGTTCAGCATAATTGGGCTACATCCTCTTGTTGTTCTGTAACCTCTCTCATCAATAGCATATACATGCACACAAATAATACTGTATATGTGAATTCTATTGCCCCAGCATTCATCGACTTTTGCTTTGTTTTTCTGAAAGGCAGCATTAGTTTCGGACAAGGGGGAACTGCAAATAAATCAATAACCAGGAACATCCTTTTGATTAAGAGGAACAAAAATAACTAGTGCCGGCATCCTCCATGTTTTCATATGATAAATAAGCCTGTTGCCTCCCACCTTCTGTAGCAAGGGTGAAGGGTACCAAATGTACATGATTTAAATTTAATTTCAAGGGTCATTGGATACAGGCTTTGATGGTTGGAAATGTGCTTCTGTAGCTTTATGAATGCCGCAGAGAAATAAGGCATCCCATCATGAATGCCAAATGTAGAGTGTTTTCCTAAAAGATGCTTTGTGGAGTTAGGTTCACCAAAAATGGGCCTTATCACCTAAATTAATAGCTTGATAGAATTCTCAAAACACCAAAAAAATGCACAAAAAATGGGATACAGGGCAGCCTGTTTGTTCTGCGCAAAACTGGACAGTGTATGTTCATGAATTCATTCTGCTTGAATGATGTTGGGCCCACTTTTTTCCATTTAACAATTGCAACACTGTAATATTTCCACTCTTCACACTTGCAGTGATAATGCCTTGAAGTTATAATCTTTGGAGGTGGTTCATGTCATTAATACTAGTGCGCTGTAATGGGCAGATTTCAAAAAGACTTGAAAACTTTTAGGCGGCTCCATTAAAACACTGGTTCCCAACCTTTTCAACTGGCAGCTCACTTGGCCTACTGTCCCATTGGCCACAGCTCCCCATTAGCGCCACAAGCCTATAGATTGTATAGGGTGGCAGGATTTTGCAAAGATTTTGTGGCTCCCTTGGGTGGTTTCTGTGGCTCCCTAGGGAGCCACAGTTCACAGTTAGTGAACCACTGCATAGTGTAAGAATATAAGAAGAACTTTAATGAATCACGCCAAGGGCTCATTTAGTCCAGCTTTCTATATCTCACAATGACCCACCAGATACCTCTGGGAACACTCAAGACGGCACCTGTATCCTGTTGCCATTCCCTTGCATGTGGCATTCAGAAATTGGATCCCTCTTCAACCCATACAAGTCATCATGACTTGTAACCTGTGAAGGACCTTTCCTCCATGAATCTGTCCAATCCCCTTTTAAAGGCATCTAGGCCAGTTGTCATCACAACATCCGGTAGCAAGGAGTTCCACAGATTAATTATGCACTGCGTAATGCGTGTACATTCTATTCTGATATCACTGCCCAGAAGTATTCAATGTCTTCTGCAAACATGGCTTCCGTCTTGCTGCTTATCCCCAAGTCCAGGTTAAATATCCTATGCATATCTGCTCAGAACTAAATCCTCCTAGAGAAGGCAATGAGGTCATAGCTTAATCATGTACTTTGTGTGCAAAACCCCCAGGTATAATCCCTGGCATCTCCAGGTAGGGCAGGCTACAAACCCATCTGAAAAATCCTGGAGAGCCATTGCCGGCCAGTAGGCAATGCTCATCTAGCTAGATCAATGGTCTGAGTCAGTGTTAGTCAAACTGTGGTTCGGGACCCACTTGGTAGGTCGCGACCTGATGGTAGGTGGGTCGCTGAAAGCTGGGGGCAGCCATCTTGGAAACTGCAGTACTTATTCCTGTTATATTCCTTTTGTGAGTGTTAACTATTTAAATTTTCAAGTGAGGGCTTTTTTAAAAAAAATTGTTTTTAGTTCGTTGCTTTTACATAATATTTTGTCCTCATCTTGCTTTCTGTCAGGGGTGTTTCATGGTTGTACAATTGCTGCAATCCAAGAATGCCAGTTTGCATTTCAGGAGTGTCATTTTATTATGTCACAATGACAGCACTTCCTACCTGATGATGTCACTTCCTGCCACAACATTACTTTCAGGTTAATTATATCAGTTCCGGTGGGTCCCGACATGAATGCCATGCCAAAAAGTGGGCCCCGGTCTAAAAAGTATGAATATCACTGGTCTGATTCATTGTAAGGCAGCTTCCCATGTTCCCACAACGTGTTCCCAGGGAAGTGTGTATAGGACTGCAGCAATAGAGTCCAATAGATAGGGATAGTTTTTTTTTGATGATCAACACAGAATGCTAAATAATGTGGAAGTAGTAAGAAGCAGTTTCTTGATGCTCCAAGCAGCAACCAGAGTGCAGTTTGGGAATTTTGGAGCAGGTTATTTCGGACTGGGGCATGTGTGCCTGTAATTGCTTGTCTTTGTAGGGCCATTCTCCCTTATTTATTGCACCGTTCATACAATTTGCAATAAAATTTGCAATAAAATTTTGGATATAAACATAACATCGCTGTTTGCTATTTTAATCAAGAAATTTTGGAAAAAATATCACAAAAAAAAAACCCACCCATACCAATAGAGTGATATGGGGACGTGGTGGCGCTGCGGGTTAAACCGCTATTGCTGAACTTGCTGACTGGAAAGTTGGCAGTTCAAGACCACGTGACAGAGTGAGCTCCCATTGCCTATCCCAGCTCCTGCCAACCTAGCAGTTTGAAAGCATGTAAAAATGTGAGTATATAAATAGGTACCACTTTGGTGGGAAGGTAACGGCGTTCCTTTTACGGAACGGCGTATAGGCATGCTGGTCACATGACCACGGAAGCTTGTCCTGGACAAAAACTGGCTCTTTGGCTTATAAATGGAGATGAGCACCGCCGCCTACAGTCGGTCACGACTAGACCATTCGGTCGTGGGGAAACCTTTACCTTTTTACCAATAGAGTACTCAGCCATGAAATCCACTGGGCGACTTTGGACCAGTCACTATCTCTGAACCTAACTTACCTTACAGGGTGGATGTGAGAGTAAAAATTTACACATAAACCTTCCTGAGCTCCTCAGAGGAAGGACAAGATAATAATATGATAGAGGGGGGAAAAAACTATATCAATGCTTTTTTTTTGTATACTTTAAAATAAGTGACTAGATGAAGATGGTTCTGTGAGGCACATAGCAGCAATTATGACATGAAAGTATTGATCAAGGAACATTTGGGAAAAGACACCAAAGGACCAAATATAGAAAGATCCACTGATATGAATTAAACAGCCGAGTTGTTGAAAGTGACAGGCATAGTGTTACTCCCCCCTAGTGTTAGAAGTTGTATTTACAGTTTTGCTTTGCAAAAGTATTCCCTTGTTTGTTTTTCTGTTGCTTCTGTGAAATGTGATTTCCCTACCATGCTTCAAATAATTACATTTTCAACATTTGCATAAGAAGTGATTTTCATGTTAAATAAGATTGCCTGTTCACACAGAATCAACGGAAGAATTTGTCATTGTACTTATGGGAGGACGCTGGTCCTACTCTTGTTTCTTTGCATTAATTAACACTTAGAGAAGTGCATGATTACAAAATGCCTCGTTCAATTTGTCATTCATTTCAGGGATTTGTAACCCAATAAAAAGCAACTACGAATAAAAACGAAGACATTGTTAAAAATATCACTAAGTGACCAAAATTGTAAGAAGAGCAGAACAATGACTTTTCATTAAAAAAAAAAAATCAAGATAACCAGATCATATCAGATCATGCTTCTCTGAAAAGCTATAATATTTGGGTAAATACAGTGGTGTTATCATGTAAACCTATGCACGCATACTCAGATGTCAGCCACATTGAGTTCCATAGGACTTACTCCCATGTGAGTGTGTAGGATTGCTAACTGCTAACTGGGCAAGAGGCACTTTTTCAAGTGGTGTTCCTCTTACATTGAGCAAGGGGAGAGTAACTGTCTCTCTTCATCCCAGCACAGTGTCTTTTCTAGTGGCTGTTGCGGGTATTCTGCATTTTTTAAGATTGTGAGCCCTTTTGGGACAGGGAGCCATTTAACGTTATAATTATTTTTTGCCTGTAAACCGCTTTGTGAACTTTTGTTGAAAAGCAGAATATAAATATGATTGATTGATAGATTGATTGCAGCCTTAACCTACTGCCTGAATTGAAGAAGGCACCAGGCAACAGAGTGCAACTGCTGAAAATGCTCTCTCTGAATTGGCCAATTGTTTCCTCTCTGAAGGCGGAACAGTGGCATACCAAGGTCATTTGGCAATTGGACTTGTCGTGTCCTCGGTCAGGCCTGACAACCTGCGCCACCCAGGAAAGAGGGTGTCATTGGGGTTAGGGACAGTGGACATGGGCTCAGCCCGCAGGAACAGAGATTACTCTGGACTCGGAGATTACTTCAGATGAACCCTTTTATTCTATAGACACAACCGGCTGGGCCCTAGGGTTCTCTTCAACAGCTAGGCAGCATAAATGGCCCCTCCCTCCTGGAGGTCCGAATTTCAACATAAATCGAGTATTCCTCTGAAATAACCAGTCCTGTCCTGGTCCAGCTTGGTTGGGTCAGGTCCTCTCAGAGGCTCCGGGAGTCCCTTTCTCTTGGGTACAGAGGAGGTGCGTAGCTCAGATGGAGGCCTTGCTCATCAGGTTTTGAGAACGAGTTTCCTCAGTGAGAGTCCCAGCATGGGCAGTGACAGGGGCAACATCCATCTCAGAAACTCCGTCCACTCCGGTCCAAGGCAGGCTTCAGTTGCCAGAGAAAGAAGACGCTGCCCCCCCCCGCTTCCTCCCCCCATTTCCCACCACCACCAGAGCTCAGCTGCCCCAGATATAGTAGAGGCTGATAGTAGAGACTGATACAGATGGGCTACAGCTGTGCCACCTTGTGAGTTTTAGCTGGGGCTGCCCCAGCTCCTCCTGAGCTAGCCGGAGTAGGGTGACAGGGCCCCATAAATTTTTCACACCCCCAATGACAAAATTATTTTCAGTAATAGTCATGACATGAATAATAATAATGGCCAGAGAAGAAGCATGGGCAGTGGATATTTTTTTTCTTTTTTGAAGTTTGTGTGTGTGTGTGTGTGTGTGTGTGTGTGTGTGAGTTAGTAAACTTTGTATATACAATCATCCAGTAGAAATTGGTGGCTTTTACTTCTGAAAAAGTGCTAAAGATAGTGTCACGTCCTTCATTGCGGCTACTGGAGGGGCGGGGCTAGTACTCATGGCTCGATGGGTCCAGACCCGGGGTCGACGGCAGGAAACAGATGGGAGGCGAGCAAGAATACGATTCAGGAGGTTTATTTTGGTTCGGGCTTTGACATTCATGGGGCTCGCCCTTAGCCTGCAGGGCAATCCCCTGTCCTGGAGAGGCCTTGTTCCTGTCCCAGGCCTTCTCGTCCTGCTTGGGGGCTCACAAGGACTTGTATCCTGCTGCCACTCCCCTGCATCTGGCATTCTAAAGTAGCCTATTACCCTTGCACCACCCCCAAGGAAGACACCAGAATGGGGCTGGGGTTTAACTTTATTAAACACAAATGTAAATCTATTTTTAAATGAAAATGTTCAATCTGTGGCCCAAGTCATATTAGTGTAGCTGAAAACATCCTTTTGAAAAAAGTACAACCAATAGACAATCCCATGAAATAAAGAAAAGAGATGCTTTCATAAATGCCATATATCCAACATTTCTCAGAAACAAAAATCCCCCCAGGAGTAAAAAAAAAAAAAAAATCAGCAGTGCCCCTCATGCACAACCTATGCAGAAGCATTTTTTCCCTGTACATTATTTCTCTGAACTTGTATTAAAGTTAAAGCACAGACCCCTGCAGAACTAAATAGAAATTCAGTGTATATATTTCTTCCACAGCAATATTTTGACGTAACCCTTCTTTGTTTAGAATGTTTTATTCATTTTTGCTACAGCCGATAACGACTTCATTACAGCAATCAGCAACCCAGGCATGGTGTTTTGATGTGAATTGCTGCACTTCTTGCAATGTCAAAGTGGGGTGTTTTTTTTTTTTTTAATGGTCAAGCAACGGAACACTGCAATAATTACATCTTAGGGTTACAAAGAAAATGATGAAGTATTCATGCTTGTGATTTCTGATGTCACCCGCTCGCCTCTGTGTAATTAAAACCTTGTAGCTCACATCGGAATTGTCATTGTCACTTAGCTAGTGCTGATATAAATGTACCCCCTGCCTGGTTTACTTTTATTTTTTTCTTTACGAGGCAGCTTGTGAATAAACTACAGAATAAGAAACATCTGCCCTCTGGATAAGGTCATTGTTGAACTCTTCCTAATTACTATAGACATTTCCGTGCAATCTAAGCAAACATTCAGAAGCCTTGCATTCATTGTTCTCTGCTTTGTCCCTTGGGGTATATGTATCTTAAAGTCTCCTCCGGTTTTATATCCCTAGGAATATTTTTCAGGAGATATTGTCATTTCAATAAAGAAGCAGTTGTCCTTATCAAAGTTCAGCAAGGAGAAGTTCATTACTACAAACCTTTAATATTTCCACCATAATCTAAATTACAGTTATATTCTTGGGTGTAGAATCAAGACTTGAATCTTAACAAAGGAGCAAAAGCCACTTCACATATTCAAAAGCAAGTTCCATTAGGTTCAATGGGGTTTACTCACAGATTAGTGTATATCGGCATCCCCAGTATCCACAGATCTGGTATCCACCATTTCAGTTATATTGGGGACCCACACCAAACATGTTTAGAAAGTTTTTGAAAGCACACAGTAACTTCCTGGGTATTTTACAGCACTTTCACTGCATTTGCCGGGCTTCTTTCAAACTCTTCTGGGTCATGTGGAGGCCCTCATGATTCATTCTGGGATAAAGCTGGGCAGAGACAAAGGTCTCTGCGCAAGCCAAAGGAGGCTGGAGCCCTGAAATGTAGCAAAAGTGCTGCGTGATGATTAGGCAAATTACTGGGGGATTTTTTAACTATCTGAACATGAGTCCCCAGGATCCGCAGTTTCTGGAATCCATGGGGGAGAATATGGAAGGGAACCCCCGCAGATACTGGGGCACGCCTGTATAGGATTGCAGCCTTTAGCCTTGTATTAGAAGATTGTTCTTACTGATTGGTCCATTGCATTTTAAAGTTTGCTGTGTCTTTATTTTCTCATTGACTTCCCAACCTTAAACTTGCATAGCTGCATTGTTTGGGGGGGGGGGGTTTGGTCATGCCCCAACCCTTAAATTGACTATAAAACTATGTGATTAAGCTGTCTTAACAGGCCTGTGTAATGCCATACAACAGAGAAATGTTATTTTGATTACAACTCTTGTCTTCATCACAAAATACTGATAGTATATTGACTTGACAGTTATCCTGCAGAGGGCAGTAGAAGTTTGGAGGAAAACAAAAATAGGTCATTTTTATTTCAGTTAAAAAGTTAAAATCCACACTCTCTCTTTCTCACTCTCTCTGTGGTGTGTGTGTGTGTGTGTGTGTGTGTGTGTGTGTGTGTGTGTGTGTTTAATGAAAATGGATGCCCTCTACTTACACACACACACACACACACACACACACACAGGAGGCCTATCTTGTTCCAAACAAGGGCACCCATGTAATAAGAATTTACAATGAAGTTTAGTTGACTTGGTTTGTATCTATGAAGTTCTATGGAATATTACATTCGATCCGATACATGTGATCCAGAAGTGTTCATACCACATTGACCAGTAAATTTTGTTACGAAACTTAAGAGCAACCTGATACCAGTCTCCGAAAATTAAAATGTGTTAATCTGTACACCTTGTTTTTCACATGATTAAATAGTTCCCCCCCCCCACTATCATATTATATATTGGGTTTCATGACAACTGCTAAAGTTTGATGATGCCATGTGTGTACTGCAAGAAAACACGAAGAGATTATTTTAGGGCACAACCTTAAACTGGAGTTAGGCTCGTACAGTTAGGCCAGCAAAGTTTGGCCAAGCCAAGGCACACCGTACTGTTGGAGTCAGAGAGGCCAGCACACAGACGTGCTCCACCCTCCCTGACTCCGAGAATGGTCCAAATGTGCTTTACAGTGGCCCTTTTGCCGGCCAAACTTTGCTGGCCTAACTGTGCCGGCCTAACTCCAGGTTAGGATTGCGCCCTCAGTGGTATCTTCACAGTTCTCTACATTGAATGTCAGCCTTAGTCTACATAGCTTCTTTATGCTGGATTAGATCAGTCCATCTTGACCACCATTACTATCTATAGAGACTAGTAGCAGATCTCCAATATCTCAACCTAGCTGACCAGTCAAGCTACCTGTGCCTGGTACAGCAGTTTTCTGTGAAACTGAACAGTTTTGTTTTAGGGTTGTTGTGTCCGTACTAAAGACTGTCTAAGACCTCCAGAGTAGCGATACTGGATGCACTAGCAGTTTTGTATACTTGTGTTTGAGTAGTCCATTCATCCTTCTCTCTCACCTGCTACAGTAAGCAGGGCCCATTCTGTGACATCTCTCCAGATATGATTCTATAGGCCAGATCTCAGTAAGAGATCTTAGCACAGAGAAACATCTCAAAGCGCAATCCTAACCTGGAGTTAGGCCGGCGAAGTTTGGCCTGCACAAGGGACAAGTATGTTTGGATCACTCTTGGAGTCAGAGAGGCCAGCACACAGACGTGCACCATCCTCCCTGACTCAGAGAGTGGTCCAAACATGCTTTACGGTGGCGCTTGTGCCGGCCAAACTTTGCTGGCCTAACTCCAGGTTAGGTTTGCGCCCTCAGTGAGAGCAGACATTCTCATTCACAACTTAAAATATGCATCTGTTTTCCTCACAAAATACCATTTTTCATATTTCGTATAGCATTTTCCTGACAAAATACCTGTGGGGGCTTCCCCAATCCTCAAAATACCTTATAAGGCATAAAAACACCACTTTGCTTTTTTTTTTTTCAGAAACAACTATTCTGAGGCCTGCATAGGCCGGAGTTGGTCACACGCAGCCTCTGTGGGCCTCAGAAAACCCGCCGGACCCAACTGGAGCACAGCTCCCTCCCTGGGCGGGTTTGACATTCTCGGATTATCAAACCCCCCCCCCCCCCGAATGTTGAACTTGTGAATAATGCGGGCCCCCTTGTATTTTTTTCTAGATCTTTCTTTCTTTTTGAAAGTCTTGTAAAACTAGGTGGGTTCTGATAGTCTGAAAGTTCTGAAAGTTGGTCCCAGTTCTAAAAGGTTTAAGAACCACTGTTCTTATGCATTCGGAGTGTTTTGCTCAAGAAAATGATTACCTCAACTGCTCGCATTTATTTTAAAATTTATTTCCTGATTCTTTTAATATATGTCAAAGAACTTGCTGTTAAAGCTTGTACGGAGTTATTGACAATGCAATTTACTTCTCTGCAATAAGGCATCTGGCAGTCTCATAATTTATTTATTTATTTAAGAAATTTTTACCCCGCCTTTCCTCTGCCGGGGCAGATGTCCAAGGCGGCTTACAATATTAAAAAAGATAAAAATAAAGTATAACAATTAACATTAAAAAACAGTTAAAAACAGTATTAAACAATAAACAATCAAGATTAAAAACACAAACAATTAAAAAATAAAATAAAACACAAGCCCCGTGGATCATAATAACCAGCCAGCCAACCTGTCAACAATTAAAAGCTTTTTGGAATAAAAAGGTCTTCAGCCCCCGCCGAAATGTAAACAGAGAGGGAGCAGTTCTCAATTCGAGGGGAAGGGTGTTCCAGAGTTGGGGGGCCACCACCGAGAAGGCCCTCTTCCTGGCCGCCACTCCTCTTACTTCTCCTGGTGGCGGCACAGTCAGAAGGGCCCCCCCCAGATGATCTAAGAGTACGGGTTGGATTATATAGAAGAAGGCGGTCCCTCAAATACCCCGGACCCGAGCCGTAAAGGGCTTTAAAAGTCAAAACTAGCACTTTGAATTGGGCCCGGAACAGAACCGGCAGCCAGTGTAGTCGCCGAAGCAGCGGCTCGACAGAGTCAAACCGACGTGCCCCAGTTTATTTATAAGCATAAATAAACTCATTGCTTCCAATATGTCTGAGAGAAACGTGTATTTGTAAAGACAGATACCCCTGTACCAACCTCCCTTATGCGTGCGGCACACATTAATGTGACTTCCAAATGAGAACTCGGATATACTTTAATTGATCTTGAAAAACCAGTGACCCTTTTCTGCACAAACTGCCAGATCATCAGGAAAATTGATTTTTGACTGTACCAAATCCAGTAGCACTGTATCCCAAATGTGTTAGCTCGACAAGGGAGGAGGGCTGGGGTGAGGAAAGTCTGGGAAAGTCTGTACAACTGAAAGGGATTAACAACAGTTTGCCCAACTGTCAAAACTAAATGGCTCTTCGGAGCATGAGATCCTCTTCTTTGTCACTGGGTGTTGCTTGGTGGGGTGCAGAAGAAAGCCAGTGAAGAAGCAATTAGAGAGATAAATATTTTGGCTCACACAGTTCAGAGCTGTATGTTGCATATTCCCCCCCCCCTTCCGTCATGATAAGGAACAAAAGCTTTGCTATTTCATGCACTGGGAAAATTGTGGACAGTGTACTTTGATATTTCTGGACGCTTACTACTTAATGTGCTATGGTGAGTCCATCATTCAGTGCTCCTGATGCTGCCTGCTTTTAATGGAATTCTGCTGGTTATATGCTTGCTTTTCCTGTCTTGTTTTACTATTAATTTTCATGCATTTAATTGTGAAAGTATTGCAACCGTGAGAACGTTTTTTTTAAATATTGCAAACCAATAAAAACTCAAGCTTCCTGCTCAACTGAAAAACTTTGTTAGTGTTTTCAAGCCAGACTGTAGACTTTTAAGGTGTGGTATCATGTTGAGCCTATTTCCATTTTTTTTCTACTAAATGTACTTGTGCCACAGCAGCAATGAACAAACTGGCGCTGTAGGTCATGTTTGTAGCTATACATCTGCCAAAAAACTGTCTAAAGTGCTACATCCCAGATGTAAGTCTTACATTATCATTGTCAAAAGTTGATATCAGTGTAGCCCCAAACTCCCCTCCACAACCTTCTAATTTACTTAACTGTTGTGTTTCTAAATACAGTATCGTTAATAGTATAATTATATATATATACACATCCCAAATGAAACTGTTTTGGATGCTAATTTTTAAGGAAAAATTCATAAAAGGCTGTGTTAGAAAAATCCTTGTAGAACACAAATTATATGTTTTATGCCTTACATTCCATTCAATAGTGTACTATATGTAGCAACTGAGTTGAAGGGGCTTCTTTTTAAGAGACATTTCTGTAGAACTGCACAAAAATTGTTTGTCCATAAATGAGACTGCTGATGAAGCAGTTTCAGACGGATTTGGTTTGAAAGTCCACAATTATTCAATTATAGTTGTATGGTTATATTTATAAAGGTCATTTTTCTTGGAATAATTTTTTTAAGAGTTAGAGCTTTTGATAAAAGTTCTTCATGTTTTCAACATATCTTTATGTTTCAACAGTATACGTTATATTGGATATGGAGAAGGATACTCAAGATTACTTGTTTTGCCTATGAATTACCCCGTAGCATCCTTTGGTAGCTCTAATGTGAGGGTAAATCTCTGCTAGTGGGACTGGTGTTTCCATATTTCTGGCAGAGTGTATGTGCTCTGCATACTCAGAAGCTGAACAGACAAGGACAAAGTAGATTGCACTGTTATAGCCTCTCCGGCACTCTTACAGTTCAAAAGATCTATCTTGATTAGATGAGCAGCGATAAAATGTAATTGGGAGGGAAGTTGAGCAGAGAGAGCACATCAGGACATCATGGAATTCAGAAGTGTGCACACATTTGTTCGTGTTTGCAGGATTTCAAACAAAGCATGTAGTAAAACTGATTTAAGAGCCTCCGCTACAGAATTTGAGTGACCTCACAGAGCAGCTAGCATTAGCACACACTGGTTGTGTCCTGTAGTCTTGCCTTCCAGCAGTACACAGTGATGAAGCTTGGCATATTTTTGAATGGAAATATTAACCAGTGAGAAACCCTAGAGAGCAACTGTAATTCTGACATTAGTCTCTGAGCAGCTGATCCTTTGGAACAAGGGTGTGATGATAATGCTGTCAGAAACGTTATTCACCACCAGCTACTGTGATTTAAGGGTGAAGTACCTGGGGCTTATTTTTAAGAACATAAGAAGAGCCCCACTGGATCAGGCCAAAGGCCCATCTAGTCCAGCTTCCTCGTCTCACAACAGCCCACCAGATGCCTCAGGGAACACACAAGACAACTAGATATGTGCATCTCATTGCCACTCCCCTGCATCTGACACTCTGAGGTAGCCTAACTCTAAAGTAAGGAGGTTGCATTAACCATCATGGCCTGTAGCCTGTGATGGACTTTTCCTCCAGAAATCTGTCCAGTCCCCTTTTCAAAGCATCTAGGCCAGATGCCATCACTACCGCATCCCCTGGTTCTGGTATTGTGAGAGAGGGAAAAGAACTTCCCTCTATCCACTTTATCCATCCCTTGCATAATTTTGTATGTCTCAATCAAGTCCCCCCTCAGGCGCCTTTTTTCTTGGCTGAAGAGCCCCAAACGCTGTAGCCTTTCTTCATATGGGAGTGCCCCAGCCCCGTAATCATTCTGGTTGCTCTCTTCTGCACCTTCTCTAGTTCCCCAATATCTTTTCTAAGGTGTGGAGATCAGAACTGTACACAGTACTCCAGATGTGGCCTTACCATTGATTTGTACAGTGGCATAATAATGTTGGCCATTCTATTCTCAACCCCCTTTTTGATTATCCCAAGCATGGAATTGGCCTTCTTTACCGCTGCCGTACATTGGGTCGACATTTTCATTGAGTTGTCTACTAGCACTCCAAGATCTCTCTCCTGATCTGTCACCGAAAGCTCAGAACCCATTAGCTTATAGTTGAAGTTTTGATTTTTTGCCCCGATGTGCATCACTTCACACTTGTCTACATTGAAATGCATCTGCCATTTGGCTGCCCATTCCCCCAGTTTGGAGAAATCCCTCTGGAGCTCTTCACAATCCCTTCTGGTTTTCACCACCCAGAAAAGTTTTGTGTCATCTGCAAACTTGACTACCTCACTGCTTATGCCCATCTCCAGGTAATTTATGAACAAGTTGAAAAGTTTTCTCTGCCATCTTCCCGTCCTAATCCTCTGCTTGCCACCCCCAAGTCCAGTAAATTTAGCTCACGCTGGAACAGGAAAGATTCAAGTTCTATGCATGACTGCAGGCACTGCTGTATAAATTTCATTGTCTAACTGGCAATTGAGTTCATTTTAAAACTTTTGTTTAAATATCTGTACTACAACTGATAAAGGACTTGTATGCAAGCTGTTTCATTATAGGACTAGCCAGACAGGTGAACTGAAGCAGTTTAAAGCACACATTTACTCTCCATGTCTCTCTTCCAACAGCTTGGATTGCATTTACAACTGAACAGCACATGTATGTTCAGTTTTTCCCAACTTTAATTGCTGTTAAAATGGTGAAAGCCTGATGGAAATTATGAACCTTATGGCTTTTCAAGAAACTAGAAAGGAGAAGCTATACATTCAAATGCTGTTGAGTGAATCCTGCAAAGTTCAAATTATATTGAATTTTCCATCTTGTCCCCAGAGATCAAGGTGGGTTAAGAATCTTGTATGAAATATAATCCACCAAAGTTAAAGAAAAGCAACTGTATTTCTGCTTCCCCCCCCCCCAGGGGCTAACAAAATTGTAAGGGTTGGGAGATGGGTGGACCCTGTTTCTGTTTCTACTCAAGTCCATGAGTTCAGTCCTAAAAATTTACTTGCACAAATGCAAGATCTGTTGCATCAGGGGAGGAAGGGATATTTAAATGATCCCCTTTCCTTCTCCTGAAAATCTACTCCTGAGGGTCCCTAATTCCCTAGAAACATATTTTTCAAGGCTGCAGGGGATTTTTTTGGGGGGGGGGGTGACTGGAAAATTCATTTCTCTCTTTTGCTCAACACAACTCTCCATTTGCACAAGTCAGCCTTAGGATCCATGTCAGTCTTCCAATTTGAAACACTTGCAAGTTTCCTGCTAACTTCTAGATCCTAATCCTCCTTCATATCTGTCTCAGAGCCCAATCCTATACTGCCTGACTTCCTGGGAGCGCAGCAGTAGCCAGGCAGTGGCGGGAGCCTCCATGGGGAAAGGGCACATTTGTCCCCTTTCCCTGTGGTAGGGGCGCAGGGCAGACAATCGGTCTACTCACTTCTGCATTTCCTTACTTGGAGGTTGGAAACTGGTGGTGAGAGTCACTGCTGGTCCTGCCGCTGCTCCACCTCTCCTTCCCGCCCTGGAATACCCTCCCACCTCGCACTGAAAGGCCCGGCCCTCTGGGGCGCACGTGGCTGGCATTGCCATGGTTCCGCCCCAATGACGGCAGTAATGGCTTATCACAGGCATTGGAAGCACTTTACAGCGCCATTTGCTACAGAGATGTGGGCAGTACCGCCGGTGTTGGGCTTCTTAGGATCAAGCTTTTAGTTAGCCCAACAGATCCTACTCACAGGCTGCAGAACAAATGTTGTAAAAGAAATTAAAGTCTGTATGGTAGGACACCCCCCATGACTATAGTAGCTAATGCTGTTGGGTGCTGCCCTTCCTATAATTAGCTTGAGATTAGCCCAGCATTTAAGATGGAGCCCTGCTGGGAGAATGGACCCATTTTGACCAGTTGGTGAAATCTGTAAGGTGGGAGGGTTTGACTTCTCTTTCAGCCATGGAGAATGTAGAAGCTAAGATGGGTTTGGGAATTTTGCTGTTTTTTTTTTTGTTTTTTTTTTGCTAATGGGTTTGCATTAATACTACCAGCTCTCAATTTTCTACTATTATGATTTAATGTAACTTATTAACCGTGTCTTAAGAGCATAATTGGCCTGCCTAAGTTCGTCTGGACAACTTGTTTATCTTGGGGACATGCCACAGGGCACAATAAATCCGCAAACCCAATGCAGTTACAGGACATGATACAAGTCTGCAGTAACTCATGTTGCTGTATAATCTTGTGTCTCTTTTATTAAGCTAAATTTGGCACTTCTTTTGGTATTTTGAAACATGCCCAGATCTCTTAAACACAGAGAGGCTACAGTTTCAATAGCAATTGAAAGAGTAGGAACCTTTTGCCATACATGGTATAAACTTTTAGAGTAAAATATAACTGTATTTCCATAAGGTTATTCAACAAACTAACAATAGTCAAGAAACCTAGCTGGTGTCATTTCATTAACTCCTACATTAAAAAAAAACGACAACTAAGCTTTCAAAACCTTATGAACCAAAGCTTCATAATGGAATCCCTAGGGCAGCAATTTTCAGCCTTTTTGATCTCGTGAAAAAGTCTCATGGCACACTGTAAAAGGTAAAGGTTTCTCCACGACTGAATGGTCTAGTTGTGACCGACGGTAGGGGGCAGTGCTCATCTCCGTTCCTAAGCCAAAGAGCCAGTGTTTGTCCAAGGACGGCATGACTATACGCCAAGGTGCACAGAACGCCGTTACCTTCCCACCAAGTGGTACCTATTTATCTACTGGCATTTTTACGTACTTTCGAACTGCTAGTTTGGCAGGAGCTGGGACAAGCAACAAGAGCTCACTCCGTCACGTGGTCTCAAACTGTCAACCTTCCGGTCAACAGGCTCAGCTCAGCAGTTTGACCCGCAGCGCCACCATGTCCCTTATATGGTACACTGACAAGGTGCTAAAATTGTCAAGGCACACTGTCAATATTTTGACCATTGACAAGGCTCACCACACTGCTGGTGTGCAGCTCACATTTCCCAATGGCCCTACTAAGAAATGACCCTTACCCAAACTTCCATGGCATACCTGCAGACCATCAGTGGCATGGAGATAGAATTCGCCATGATCGGTGGCACACAAATGTGCCACAGCACACTGGTTAAAAATGGCTTATATATTCTGGAATGCTCCCCAGATGTATACAGAAGTTCTGTAAAGGGTATATGACATTGAAAATGTGCATCTCCCGTAGATCAGTCTGATTATGTCAGATGCCAAGATCTTAAACTGGAGATTCTGGCAGCAGGTCCTATCTTTAGTTTTCTGTGCAACATGACATCTTACAAGAGGCAGGAATGGCTGGTCTGATCTCAGCTGTACTGCTCTGATCTCAGTACAGCTCCTATAGATAGCCAAAGAGTAATATTCTGGCTTCCAAGCAAATATTGTGGCTTCCAGATGACAAAGGGAGCCAGTTGGTTTTCCTCTGGCCAGCCACTTCTGCTGATGCTGGCCTGGCTCCTCAGTCTGAGCTAGGGTTGCCAATTTGCTGAAAAAATGTGCAATTTCTCTGTTTTTCTAGCCTTTTATATCACTAAGGTGGCAGACCTTTTCTCTGGCCATGCCTGGGCTGCTGTTGATCTATAGTCAATCTTCTTTTACCTCACTATCTGCAACCATGCTTATCAGCAAAAAGCAGAATTGCTACTTTCCTCGTTATCCATGCCGATGTCCTCATTATCCACTATGCAGAGGCCTTCCAAAGGCTGTGGGGACCTTCACAATGGCACCTGTGACCATCACTGACCCCTTCAAAATGGCCAGCAGAAGCATCTGCCAGCCATGTTTAAGGTGTCCATGCTGGTCTCAGGTGCCTTTCTGAATGTCTCTGCAACCTCTAGAAGATCTCTGCTGCATTCAGAGATCCTTTGGTGCTTCCTGAACATCTCTGCTGGATTCTCCTGATGGCGGAGAAGGTATCCCTTGCACCTAGCCCCATTGATCCCATAGGATCAATGACTCGTTATCTGCGTATTTGCTATCCGTGAGGATTTCCAGGAACCTAACTCTAGCAGATAATGAGGATTGACTGTACTTTGAAGTGGACAAGACATCACAAATCAAAGGACACAGTGAGGCTTGACACAATTCAGAACAATAACCATTGGGCAGCTCTGGCTGTTGCTGAGATAAGCCTGGTGGCACTGGCACACTTCTTTGGGTGCCAGGCAGAGACTTGGTCTCTCAGGTCGATGGCCCCACTCAGGATGGGCCAGGAGGACTTCTAGTATCTGCAGTGCCAGCAAGGCCATCCAGGCCCCTGGCAAGAGAGGTGCCTCCACTGTTACCAGCAGTCACATGGTGGCCCTGTGACTAGTGAGGCTAGCACTCACAAGAAGTCACCAGAAGAAGCAGCGAGATACCCAAGCAAGGGTTCTTAAAGGACCAATGAAACTTGATTAGGTTGGCAGGAAGTGGGTCGTGGGTGGAACCCAAACTGCCTTCAAAAGCAGCTTAGCTCAAGAAGCCAAAGATAAGGGCAATATGGTGGAGGCTAAGGGAAGGGAGCAAGACCCTGGGGAGAAAGCGTTCAACCTAGGGGAGGAAAAGGATGCTAACCTAGCCCCCTTCCCAGGTCACTCACAACATGAGAATTGAAAGAAAGGCATGTCTTAGCTCCAACCCTCAATGGCTCTAGAGATAGCAGTGTTTCCTATAAGGGGTCCTCACTAGTGTGTAGACCCCTTCTGTGACTATGTCATTATGCCGCCTCCAGATGTTCGGCGATGAAAGTATCACATCACTGCTGACCTTCCGCATTGCCAAGTTCCTTGATATGTGGAGCTCTTGGCTGTGCTCCTCAGAGGGAACAGTGCTGGAAAGACCAAGATGACCAGGAGTCTTTGCCCCATCCCAGTCTAGCCCCTTCCTCCATTGCTGGGGTGTGGCCAGTTGAGAAGGAACTCACAAATATGCAAAATAAGCACATTTTATTATTTTTCGAAATACAGTACTGAGGCCCCACCTTCTATCTGCTGGAAATCGTCATACACACACACACGTTGTGAGTTCAAAGATATTACAACACCCAGACCTATGCTCACTGCTTAGATTCTTTCAGCTGCAAAATAGATACAGACCTTGTTTATCACTTGTTGATGTGGCTACAGGATGCAAGGAGATTTGCAAGCTATGGACGGGCATGGACAGCCCAATCCTATTCATGTCTGCTTAGGCGTTCAGTGGAACCTTCTTCCAGGGAAATATCTGTAGAATTATGTCTGCAATCGTACACATGCTTTCCTGGGAGTTTTATTTATTTATTTATTTATTTATTTATTTATTTATTTATATCCCGCCTTTCTGCCCCTTTCTGAAGGTAAGCTGCATTCAAACAATGGGGCTTACTTCTGAGTAGACATGAATAGGATTGTGCTGCAAGTCCTTTAAACTTGGCCAGCTAAATGAATAGACCTCAATAATAGCAGAATATTACTCTATTCAACAGGTGTATTTCTGCCTCAGTTCTTGCCTAGAGGATAGAAAGTAACTAGATACCTGTGAACCAATAAATGTTTTTCTTTGAGATATTGCAGGCATATTCCTCAGGCGCTGGACTCATCTAAGGAATGGACACATGCTGGGTTGATAGGACTGATTAATGTTGCAGGCTTTCCCAAAGAGAAAGGAAGAAAAGCACTTCTGAAGTTCCCACACTAGTTGTCAGTAGCTCATACCTGGGCTGAGAAAAGTGTGGGGTGCAACAGAGGCCTCTTCGATGCCATGATATTCTCCCAGAATCTGCTTTCCTCCAAAAAATTTGGGGGAAACATCTTCGCAGATGTACGTATGTCTAGCTCCATGTCAGTGACTGATGTGTTCATAGCCTCATTTCTTATTTTTCTAGTGTCTAGCTTGTGTGCCAGGTGTCTGTGCATTTTTATCAGGACTAAGGAGAAGGAAAGGACGTGGTGGCGCTGCAAGTTAAACCGCTGAGCTGAGCTTGATGACCGGAAGGATGGCAGTTTTAGATGAATGGAGTTTTAGATGGATGCGTGATGGAGTGAGCTCCCGTTGCTTGTCCCAGCTCCTGCCAACCTAGTAGTTCGAAAGCACCTAAAAATGCGGGTAGATAAATAGGTACCACTTTGGTGGGAAGGTAACGGCGTTCCATGCACCTTGGCATATAGTCATGCTGGCCACATGACCATGGAAACTAGTCCTCGGACAAACGCCTTAAGTAGGTAAGATCCTGTTCTCTAAGCAAGAGCCCACATGGAATGATGGACAGTGTCATCAGGGTTATAGGACCCTGGAGAACTTGGAGGGACCAACTGGCTCCAACAAGGGTAAGAGGAATGCCTCCAAGTTTGGAAAGCTTTCAAGTTCCGCTTCCTTGCTTGGAGGTCAGAGAGATTTAAAAGGAAATAAAAGCTCAGTTGTCTTCTGTACTTGCCTCACTCCATCGTCATTTACTCCTGTTGCCAGCACTGCTGTGCAGGCTTGTAGGAGTGCAAGGTTCTTGGCATAGGAGAGACTGACGTGGTAGCTCAGTGGTTCCCACAGTGTGTGTCGCAATGCTCTGGGCATTTCCTGGGGCGGCACAGGCAGCCGACTGTCATGGCAGGGAGACTGCACTGCGCTGTTTCTAACAGAGGTAAGAGGATCGGCATGGTGGGCAGGGCAGATCCAGTAGCATCCCTAGAGGGGGGTAGGCTGCTAAGTTATGCAAGTAGCCTCCCTGGGCCTCGGAACACCTCCCAGACACGACCAGAAGGCACTTCTGGTTGCATCCAGGACATCTTTGAGGCCCTTCCTGAGGATTCCATTATCCGTGGACTTTGGTATCTGCAAGGGGGGTAAAGGAACAGACCCCCCCCCAGTGGGTACCAAAGGCCAACTGTACCTTAAAATTCCATATCAGTGGTGTATATTCTGATAGAAATTCATGGTGGAAGATGCAAGTTTGATCCAATTCCCTTCCATGTCCCTCTGTTGCTGTCAGCATGGGACTTCAAGGAATTATCTGCAGGGAGATTCTGAGGACAACATGTGATCGTGCATCTTATTGTGGTTGGATCCAGTAGCCTTGCCGTCGGCATTCATGGCAGATGTGGGGAACTGGAAGCATGAATCGCTCTTATTTCTGCTTCCCCTTCTGCCTTTCAGTATAACCAGATCTCTGCTGAAACATAAGAAGTTCTCCTCTATGTTAATTAAATGACTGCTGTATATATTTCTGAGCAATTTCATCTCTGGTCTACAGTATATTTGCTTTTGTAGAGTGGAGTGTAAATCTGTGGCCTCTATATGTTTTAACTAAAATCTGATCTGGGCCTTAGGACTTCTAGCCTGTGGTCTTTCGCTGCACGTAACCTGCTCATCACAAAGTGGAACTGGCACAGCCTACTTGAAGGACAGATCTATCAATGGCTGCTGGCCATGGCTGTGCGCTACTGCAGTGGCGTACCTAGGGGGGGGTCAGGTGGTACAGAACCCCAGGTACCACATCTTGAGGGATATCAAGGTATCTTCTCCTGCCAATCACAGGTACTCAAAATGGTTGTGAGCTGCTCTGAGCAACCCACCGCTTTTTTTCACTTTTTTTCGTGCAAAAAGGAGCCGACTGCTCAGAGTAGCGTGTAACTACTTCGAGTGCCCACAAGCTGGGTGCAGGAGAAGGCACTGCGTTGGGGAGTAGACCTGATCTTTTTGTAATCACAATCTAAAATACAAGCTTGTCACCCAGTAGATAACTGAGAAGTTGTAAGGGACATTTTTCATGTTAACCCCAGCTCAAGTGCAACATTGTCCAGCGCATTTTTCCTCTTTCATGTGCTTCCCTAATATCTATGAACACCAGATGCCATTTACCTATGTTTGCATTGTGAAAATCTCTCATGTTTATATGCTCTTTTTGGCGCTCACAGTGCCTACGCCTAGAACTATGTTCCGTTATATTTAGAGCTATTTTGGGATACTTCTAGCAGAGCTATACAGATAACATAGCTGTAGGAGAGCAGCTTGTGTTTAGACTTAACTTGACAAATGATGGGAAATTGCATATATTTTCTGCGGCTCTACTTATAGTGCAAACTCTCAAACATTTCACTGAACAATTTAAACCATCAGCCTCTTCTTGTTGCAAGCCGTTAAGCTTGATTTTGCAGTCGGGGACGTTACAGGAGCTGATGAAATCCAACCTGTGGCTGTGTTGGCACTCGAACAGGACCACCAACATCTCTGTAACCGAAACACTGGGAATAAAATAAACTGCCGGCCCAACACTGGGCTTTGAAAAGAGCAAAGAGAGCAATTCCTTAGGCCGGCTGTGTTTTGAATTTGAACACATTTCACTTGTTGTCAGTTAAAGTCGGTACAGGTTCTTTCGGAAAGAAAACGGCCTCGGGGAAGGAGACAGATGGGAATTAATTAACTCATCACAAAACTAGTTGAATGTACTGGGGCGAAGGTCTGTGCTGTTTCAAATGAAACCTCATTCCAAAATAAAGTATTTCACGGTAGGGGAAGATCAAAATCATTTTCTAGCCCAAGCAGTATATTTTAAGAGAATTAATGTTAGTGAGTAAGAACTAATGGGCAGCCCAATCCTAACCTGCGCAGGAGCAGGCAGGCCAGCAGGCCTGCGCTGCATCTGAACGCAGGTTAGGCAGCAGCTGGTGCTTACCACATGGCAAGGGGATAATTTGCCCTGTGGGGCTGCTCAGATTTTCGACTACTATATAACAGGCGAAAATCCGAGCAGCACAGATTGGGGCTGCGCGGCCTGAGGATAGGAGGAGTAGGATCTGGCTGAACGTCCAGATCTGGACTCCACCCCCTTCCTCGGGTTACCTATGGGGCCTCCCTCCCCCACCCCATTCTGCCTCCTGCCCACCTCCCTCCTTCACACTGCCCTCCACTGGCCAAACTCGACAGTGCAGTGCCAGTTTACCTGCCAGTCCCCATGGTGTTGCTGGGTCAGCACTGCTTCCTGTGCCAGCCCAGAACGTTGATGCGACAGCACTTGGTCAGCACATGAGTGCACAGGATTGCGCCCTCAGTCTTGAAAGCAGACATGTGGTACAGCCCTTACACAGCTGTACCTTCTCCCAACAACTCCAGATAGGAACCTGAGAATGAGTAAGAACCTGAAGAATTTCATATGGCTTTGAAGTTTGGACATCATTTTTATGGCATTTTTACATGAACAGCTTCACCCATAATGTGTTTTTTCCATGCAGTTGATAGAATTCCTCCCCCCGATGCCCCACAGACAGTGATTCAGGGTGCAGTCCTAACTTGGAGTTAGGCCAGCCAAGTTTCGCTGGCTCAAGGGCCACCGTAAAGCACATCTGGACCACTATCGGAGTCAGAGAGGCCAGCACACAGATATGTGCCATCCTTGCTGACTCCACGAGTGGTCCAAATGTGCTTTATGGCCTTTGTTCCAGTCAAACTTTGCTAGCCTAACTTCGCCAGCCTAACTCCAGGTTGTGTTCCTCTTTATTCAATTAATGTTTCATAGGAAATCCATCTGATCGTGTGTTATGCATGCATGTTCAGAGGTCAACCTGAATATTTGCACAACATGATTGACACAGACGGGCTTGTGAATTTACCCCTTGCCACTTTGTAAATCTCCTACCCCAAATCTGCATTTGCTTGCATTTGAAACTCCAGGGGAAGAAAATCTGGTAAGGAAATGGAGGAAAGTATTTAGCACGCCCTGTGATGCTTCTCATTAGCCTCTCTGGAAGCAGCTTTTCCAGCTTTTGGCCTTTGCTTTAAAAAAGGCCATTTAGATCACATGCCTGTAGGGTTTTGGTTTGAGTATAAGTAATAGGGCCTTCGGGCCAGTGTAAATTTGTACAGTAGTTTGTTGGAGGATTGAACTGGGGATGCGTGTAGTCAGAGAAGGGAAAGAGTTGGTCTAAAAGGACTCTTTGGCAAGATTTCCTAGTTATCAATCCTTTGGCTAATATAAAAATTACTCATGTACATTTAATTGCAACTTGTAAACTGTTTGGCATATCCAGAGAATTAGTCCTGCTGCTGTTACTGAAGCCAAGATCAGGTCTGGCCCATCTGTGAGGTCAATTGAAGCAGCCAATTGAGTGTCCACCTCTGCCCCGCCATTTCCCTCCACTAGGAGGAGCAGAGGCTGGCTCATTTCTTAGTAAGGGAGAAGGTCCCTGCCTGGCCAGCCTTGATCAAAATCACCCAATGAGGTGTACAACAACTGCTCTCCAGCACATACCTTTTCATCAGGGATAATGACTCATTTTACTTCTTAGAAGCTGTCTGTGCATGCTGGGTTATTTTTGCTCTGTCTGTACCACTGCTGCTATTAGTAGAGGTGGATTTTTTGGTGATAAAATAAAACCATTCTCTAATCCTCTACTTGCATCTGCTGCCACTATACCACCTATATCACCTACCTAGTACATTTTTAAAGCAATTATATTTATTTATTTACTTACTTACTTACTTACTTAAAAGACTCCTACCCCGCCTTTTTCTCCAGAGAGGGGGCTCAAGGCAGCTTCCTAAATAATGATTTTAAAGATGTGCCATTGGAATAAAAGCACATAATTCCGCTTTCTGTGTTTCCAACTTTGTAAAACGCCAAAATCTGAAAAAATAAAACCACTCAAAACTGACCAATGAGACTGATTGTTCTGAGGATATTAATGGTGCTATCCTAAACAGCGCTGGATTAGTGAGGCCGGTCAGACAGCACCAAATCCAGCGCTCATAGGATGGGCTAGAGCCTCCCTGCGGCAAAGGAGCATGCGCTCCCTTGCCGTAGGGGAGGCTCCAGCCTCCAAATGTGCTTCTTGGATCTGCGCCCACTAAAGAGCAGGTGCAGATCCAAGGAGACTGCACGGTCCAAATTGGGGCCGCGTGGCCTTGCTGATGGGCTTAGGACGTGGCCGTATGGCCATCTCCCAAGCCCGCCCAAGTCCAGCCTCCCCACTCCCACCAATCCCCGTCCTGAAACGGGACAGAGAATCCCTTGCACTGACCGTCTTCTCCGTCAGCACTCTGAAGCAGCATCAGCTTCAGAATTGGAGCACCGACCCGGGGGTGCTGCTCAGCGCCGGCGCTCCACCCCTTGCATCAACGCAAGGGGCACGCTAGGTTTGCGCTGTAAGACACAGCAAGGAACCAATAAGGTGTTAGTATGAGTCAGCTCTCATTTCCATATCAGAGCTAATACTAAAACTTATTCAGCTAATACACAACTTAGTTTTGTGTGTGTCATCAAATTGGCCACGGTTTTTTGTTGGTTACTGATTTGTTGGTTGATATGTACTGTTATATATTAAAATAAATAAATGCATAATGTTAATAGGGGTTACATCAACCTTTGCGATGCCATTGCATTTAGGCTGTGCTCATAGTATAATTGATTCTGCATGCATCCAACATAACTTTTGAAAGAGTCTTATTTGTGTCAGCTGTTGACCAGTATGACAGGTGAACATTTGCAGGGAGCAGCATTGAACTACTGGAACCCACCCACTTAATTTTAGAAAAATTAAGGAAGGCATACTTGGTAGGTTTGCCACCCTACTTTCACTTCCTATTCCAGTCCAGGATTCCAGTCCAGGACACTAGTCCAGGATTCTGGTCCTTTCACCAACATCTAGCCTGTGGGCTGGTGGACAACACCCCATGAAGCACCAAATGGTTCTGATGATGGACCAGAATAAATCCACAAACGAGAGTGCACAATCCTGCTTTTTATAACCAATGGGTGTGAATCAGGTTTTATCTTTTGGATTAGGTACTAGGGGACACTTGAGCTACTTGATTTTCGCCACTGTTGCAAATCAGGTGAACTTGACAGTCCAATGGGCTGGTTGAGGAAGTCCTGTGGTCAGTTGAGGAAGAAGAAGAAGGTTAACAACCACAAGTTGCTACTTTAAGACAGCTATTTAGTAGCCCAGTGGTTCCCAACCTTTTTCGACTAGCTGCTCCCTTGATCTACTGGGTGGTGGGATTTTCATGAGGATTCCACGTCTCCCATGGCTGGTTTCCACGGCTCACCATTTGGGGAACCACTGCAGTAGCCTCCTGAGGATTCTAAACTCTGTACTGAAGCATCTGGTGTGATAAAAAGATCCAACATAGTAAAACATCAGGACTTTTTACCATAAACAGTGTAACATATGCAAAGTTCCCTGGTCAAGTCCTTGAGAAGTCAAAGAAATTTCTCGGACCAACTAGTAAGGAGGGAGTTTCCTGAGTGTCACTTTTTATGCTAGTGAAACAAAGAATTAGTCAACAGCTCTGTAAAGGTGTATTAACTGGTTGAGAATTCAGCTCAGGTCGATGCCTTTCTCTGACTCCTGGCAGACAGGCTGTTACAGAGACCATCCAGCTTAATGGTTTGTGGTTAATAATAATCCACCCGTTTGGAAATCTTCCCATCCTAGGAATGCCTCCTTCCTATAAAACGACCCTACGCATCTGCTATTCCAATTAGGACATAAGACCGTGAAATGACCATAGGGTTGTTGCAAGAAGAGACTCCTCAAAACGCCAGATCTCCACTCAGTAAGGAAGACCGGTGTGCTCAGAAACGCGAGGCGGTCTGGGATGGATCACACACCAGTGCGGTTAGCAGACCCGTATCTTCAGTGGTCAGCCAAAAGTGAAGGAAAACAGCCTCTGTGTGGCTGCAGCCGCTTGTGACTCACAGACAGAATTGCCTTCACAGTTCTGTTTCAAACGGCTGCAAGCGTTAGCTCAGGCGCTGTTTATTTTTGAGGTTTTTTTAAAAAAAAAAAAAAACTCAAAAAGCTCGATACGCCGTTTATTGCTAGAGGATACAGGGCTTCAGGTAAAAGCCGTTAATCCCCAGCAAGCCGCTGGGCAGGCTAACAGTCAGAGATGACAAAAGTTAATTGGAAACATGAGCAGTGTAACAAAAGACATACTTGCAGTAATTGGGCTGTAACATCTGCAGAAGAGAAAGTTTGGAAGGAGTAACTTTAGACAAGAAGGGGATCTCGGTAGGTGAGTAAGCCAGTGTGATTCTTCAATTCTCTCTTTAGAAAATACGAAGAACCGCCTTTCAGCAAATGAAAGAAATAAAAGATTTGGAATCATCCAAGAGGCATTTTCTGTTAGCAATTCTTACTCCAGCTGGTTTCCATTATGAGATAAAGATGTATGTTCACGATTATTGCCTGAATAAGGATTTGATGCATTTTGATGTTGTGGGTTGAGTTTAATTCAGTTTTTCACTAGAATCAGAATTGTGAGTGCTGTGTTATCTGACAGATCTTCTGGTTTATATTGCCTTTCTCCTTCTTCCCCCCTTTTGCTCCATGTTATATTTGGGGTTTCTCCAAGAAAGCAAGCTTCAGCAGGCTTAATGTTGCTAAGTGTAAAAGGACAGCTTTGGTTGCATGAAGCTTTTCTTTAAACACACAAACAAAAAAGATTCTTAGTAACATTTCCCCAGAATTGATTGAGAAAAGCTGACTTTTACAGTCATTTATCGTGTGCATTTACTCAGATAGGATTGCAGTTTGGTCCTAAAATACATCTGCATTATTTGGTAAGCACCTAAAAGTAGATGAGGGAATTTATAGCACTAGGAGACAGACAGTCCCTGCTAGCAGGCTTGCAATTAAACCCTGAACATGGGTTTACTGGTATTGGTGATTTGATCAATGTAATTTTTCTGATCTTGTTTTAAGTACTGTAGACAAGCAAAAGATCTAAATATTTATTTGACACTGTGAAGCACCTGATGTTTTACTGTGACCGCTGTGTTCATTTGAAGGTTTTGGAAAGACAGCAGTCAATCATCACATTCTCTTGTCTTTTTTTTTTTTTTCCAGAGCCAGCGGACAATTCAGCCCCCCAGTCCACAGGAATGAATGAAAATGCACCCTCTTCAGCTCAAAGCAGCAGTGCCAATAGTGCTGCCAGTTGCAATAACTCCTCTGCCATCCCCCAGCCCAGCTCTGCTGTTAAACCCTGGCGCAGCAAATCCCTTAGCGCAAAGCACACAGCCACGTCTTCCATATTAGCGGTAAAGCAGCAGGTTCCGGAGTCTCCCAAACTCCCTCCGGAGATGGTCAAAACGACTCCCAATGGCCAGAAATCCATGCTAGAGAAGCTGAAGCTCTTCAACACAAAAGGGGGCTCCAAAGCCGGAGGGTCACCCCTTGAATGTCCAGGGTCCCGGGACCCTAGTTGTGAAAGACTAGAGGCGCTTCCTAGCTTTGAGGAAAGCGAAGAGATGGATGCTGCCAATCGGAATGTGAACAACCCAGGACCAACATCCAATAGTCCCAAAATTGCACTCAAGGGAATTGCACAAAGGACATTTAGCCGCGCGCTGACCAATAAGAAGAGCTCCCCAAAAGGCGGCGAGAAAGAAAAGGAGAAGCAGAAAGAGAAAGAGAAGGAAAAAAACAAGGACCTCACCAAGAGGATGTCTGTCACCGAGAAAGCAGAGGTGAAAGAGGAGCCGAAAGAAGAGCAGACCCCACCAGCCACTACTGAGATGCCAAAAAAGTCCTCCAAGATTGCAAGCTTTATCCCGAAAGGCGGGAAGCTGAACAGTGCCAAGAAGGAGGTCTCTGCCCCTTCACACAGTGGAATACCAAAACCAGGGATGAAAAACAGCACAGGGAAATCCTCAAGTGCCCCGAGTTCTGCAAAGGAAGGCGAAAGAAGCCGTAGTGGAAAGCCAGCCTCCAGCGTCTCTCACCAGAAGCCCCAGCTAGACAGCAGGAATTCCAGTTCGACGTCGAGCCTGGCTTCCTCGGAAGGGAGAGGGATAGGAGGGGGGTCTGCTCTGAGCAGCAGCAGCAGCAACCAGGCTGTCAATGGCCCAACAAGTAGTACCACACAGACCACAGGAAGCAATACTGTGAGTGTTCAGCTACCTCATCCTCAACAGCAATACAGCCACCCGAACACTGCCACAGTCGCACCGTTCATGTACAGGTAGGACTGACTTTGGAAGCATGAGGTGTCTTTTCCTTTGACATAGGGCGCAGTCCTAACCTGGAGTTAGGCCGGCACAGTTAGGCCAGCAAAGTTCGACTGGCACCAGGACCACCACAAAGTGCATTTGGACCACTCTCAGAGTCAGGGAGGATGGCGCATGTCTGTGTGCTGGCCTCTCTGACTCCGAGAGTGGCCCCAACATACTTTCCGGTGTCCCTTGTCCTGACCAAACTTTGCTGGCCTAACTGTGCCAGCCTAACTCCAGGTTAGGATTGCGCTCACAGTTAGATTCTTTTGTGAGGTAAAATTATATTTGTGAGGAGTAAAATTATATTAGTCATTCTGTGTTGTTTCTTTAAAAGGAACAGGGGTCCTAATAAGCAATAATTTAGTTGCTTTTTTGGGTCTCAAATTAGTTATAAAGGTAAAGGTATGGTCTTGTTCTCTTCCAAGAGCCACTGTGACATTCAGCTACATATTTGTAGAGTATACATAATAATTTAATGCTAAGCATGCACTACTCACAGGTCAACTGTAAGCAGAGCTGGTTGTGGTGGTAAGGCTGTGGTGTAGCTATCCTCATGCCAAACTTTAATGACATAGTAAAGTTCTGGATTCAGAGTGAGAAATTGTTCTCCATAACTACTTACGGTTATTTAGATACTGCCAGAAATTTTTACGTAGATTCCAGCTGGTCAAAGTTCAGATGGCTTTTTTTTTAAAATCATGTACATAATCCAAGAGTCGTAATTGCATTAGTGACTAACTGCTGGCTGTTTTTAAAAAATAAAACTCAATATGGCTTGCAGCTCAATATAGCTGATAGGTTTATTTTGGATGACCCTGCATGCGTAAAGAATCATGAATGGAACCATAAAAAAAGGCATTATATGTCAAATTGCCTTCCTTTAAGGGGATTATTTGTTTCCCCCCAAAAATACATATCAAACCACTCTTAAAAATAAGAATAGATATGCTAGTCATTGGTATACAGTCCGACTTTGTCATCCGCAAACGTTCTGTTCCCGGAACCCCTACAGATGCCAAAACCCGCAGATAATGAATCCCTGTTGGAGGCCGTCAACCCTTCCCAGGAGGTGATCTGAGACCCAGGGAGGCCGCGTGCAGCTTCCCTGGGCCTTAGAAGGTTTTGGAGGCCCTCAGAAGGCCTTAGAAACACATCCAGTTTTCAAAAAAACAGAAGTGCACCTCTAAGGCCTTCTGCAGGTCTCAGACCACCTCTAGTGTGCAATCAGAAGACTTCATTCCATTACATTCAGGCCCATTCTAGTGGCTGAATGTGGTATAGCATCTATACCAATGCATTCTGGCCATGCTGGGAGGAGAGAGGAACCTGTGTGTGACCCGGAAGTGGGTCTTTAGAGCTATTTGTAGCCCTGAGAGCCTTGGAAGTGCAGAGCCAAGGTAGAAATGCAGGGTTTTGGGTTTTTTTTTTACACAAACTGGCATCTGTAATAAGTGCAATTCACGGATGGCAGAGTCCCACTTTACTAATGATTGTTTCTGATTTCATAAAGGTTGAAAGTCATAGTGGTGGCACAGTAGATCTGCCCTTCCCCATACCCTTGGAGAGTGAGCATATTTGAACGTTTTTGTCTGGCAAGAATTGAGCATGGGAGATCCATGTTACAAGTAGGGCTGGTTCATATATGACCCTGGAATGAACAGTGTGTACTCTACAGGGCTTGGATTTAAGCCTCACGCTCATTTGCTGTTGAAACGTTAATGCATACCAGAGTTTAGATGTATCTTAGTACACAGGTATGCCTAGGGGTGCCGACTTGCTTTTAAGATTGGGGGTGCCCATGGCCACGCCCCGCTGTCGATGTGGCCACGCCCCCAATGTTGGGGCAATCTGCTTGGGGGGGCGGGGGCTCTGCCACCCTGAAAAAATATTGGGGTGGCAGACAGCCAATGTGCCACACACAAGTCAGCGCTACTGGGTATGACCCACTCATGCAGTCTGTCTACAAAAAAAAAATAAAAAATCATTGCTTTATCACATGAATGGAACCTGAGCATGTAGGCATTGGTGCTCCCAGCCCAAGCTCATACTAAAAGTTCTACATTTAACAAGGTAAAGTTTATGAGCCTGGACCTTGCTCCCTGACCTGCCACACATAAAGCCTACACATCACAGCAGTGTGAGATCAGTGACATAATGCATGACTCAGTCTGTAGCAGGGCCACTGGCACTGGGCTGTGCACAAGAGGTCTGAGTGCACCCACCACCCCTTCCTAAATTTTCCTACAAACCGGATGCCGCCACCCTCTGACATCCTTGAGTCCTGCTACTGCGCTTCTTTTCTTCTGCCTCAGCAAAGACCTCCTCGTTTGCTTTTCCTTCTAATAATAATGCATGCACTTCAAGGACTGGCTTTCACTAGATTCCCTCATTACTTGTGATGATTTTGAAACAAAGCCCAGGTGAAATAAACTTGCCTGGCCTTAAAACAACATGTTCACTTTTCTCCTCTGTACTCCAGACTTATATTTGTACTCCATACCATTAATTTAACCTTCAAAAAAAATGCCAAAACTCATGTAGACTTGATCCAATGTCATGTATTGTAGACACACACAAAACTAGAATATGGGGTGGAGCTTACTATTGGGGCCTGGGAATTCTGCAAACTGAACTGGATAGGCCTAGGAGTTCTTGTCTGAAAGTGTAAGTGTTACTTTTCCAGCTTTGAATACTACTAATTCAGGTTGGTGCTTATGGAGAAGACCTGGGCTGCATTTCTGTTACAGCTTTAATCCACTCTCAATGCATTCTATAGCCCCAATGCATTCTGGGAGGACTAGTTTGTTAAGGAATCAGAGCCATGGGCACCAGAATGCATTGCAGGAAGAGAAGTGCATTGAGAGTGGATTAAAGCTGCAATGGTAGCCCTGGATAGGCTGAGAGTAAGCCAAATTTATTTTGTAATACATTTGTTTTGTACTGTATAGTTTGTTTTGGCATGGCCCCGGGGGATTTTGTCCCTCTTGCCCCCACCTCCTCAGGCCTGGCCTATAGTGTCATCTGCAAGAATATGGAAGCTTAATCGGATATGGAATATGGAATATGGAAGCTTAATTTGAGCAAGAACTAACCACCAACATTAAAAAGTTAGGTCTTAATTAAATAAATGCGTAATAGCTGATACACATGCATTTTATCCCAAACTCTTGGAGTTGGGTTGCAATAGTTTATACACCAAATATATAAAAAGTGAATTTAAGAATCTCAGATAATATAAAAGGTATAGAAGCATGCCTGGCACTGCATATTTACTCTTGTGAAGGGCAGGACATGAGTGATGTGGTGTGCATAGGCCCCAGGGCAGTGGCGTAAGGAGGGTATGGCACCATAGGGCACGAGCCCTGGGGCGCCATAACGCGGGGGCGCCGTTGGCGTGCCCCCCGCCCCCCCACTTAAGCGCGCGCGCCCTTTCTGCACGGGCCGCCATGGCCGCCCGGGCACAAAGGCACCCCGTCACAAG
>JAJKFI010000007.1:2218206-2233815 GCA_029204185.1 Lerista edwardsae | reverse complement strand
TCTGGGCGCCGCGCGACCTCTCCGTGCTCTGGGCGACTTCCCCGGAGCACGGAGAGAGCGTGCGGCGCCCAGAGCGGCCCGTGCAGAAAGGGCGCGCTCCAAGCCGTGCGTCTCCCCCGGCTTCAATTGAAGCTGAGGGACATGCACGGAAGCCCCGCCCCTGCCGCTGACGTCATGACGCAAGGCGTCATGACGTCACGGCATGGGGCGCAAACGCGTGCCTTGCCCTGGGCAGGGGCAAGGCACACTACGCCACTGCCCCAGGGTCACGCATGCACCAACTCCATTGATTTGGGGTCTCCAGGGCTTCCTCCCCCTTCCCCAGAAGCCTCAGAGCATCTACAGGGAGTTATGTCCACACCCATCTCCTCTGTTTTATTGGGTGACCAAGAGCGCAATCCTAACTTGCTCTGGAACAGCAAAACCTGCGGCTCTGTGCTGTATCCAGCACTGGTCGAGAGCGCTCAGGAGCCTCTCCAGGGCAAGGGCACGTTTGTGCTCTTGCTCCAGGGAAGGCTCCAGCCTCCCCTCTATGTTCCTTGGATCTATGCCTGCTATTTAGCAAATGCAGAGCCGAAGACGTCATGTGGCTTGAATCGGGGCTGCATGGACTGGGGACAAAGGCTTGGATGTGTCCTAATGATCACATCCCACCTCCAACCTCCACCTCGGACTGGCATGCCTCCCGGTCCACCCACCCCACCCAGTTTCTCCCTCCCACCCACCCCTGCCCAGAAGCGCTCTTGCGTCGGCTCAGTTCAGCTGGCACATGAGTGGCACAGCACAGTCGTGGGCCTGTACCTATGGGCCAACACTGCTGCTAGCGTTGGCCCAACAGCACCAGCACTGTCGTGAGGCGCTCTCATGTTGGGGCTGCAGACATTTGGCCGACGCTAGCAACTAGCGTTGGCCAAATGGAGGGCGTGGGATTGCGCCCTGAGCCTCCTTTGGTAGGCTGGCTGCCTTTGCATGGCCAACCCTTGGCTGGGGGGATTTTATAGGTGGTACCATGCCAAACCTGCATCGCTCACCCTGCCCAGCCCAGCCCAGCCCCTTTGGATTGTGGCTTGGGCATCCTGGGGCATCCTGACCATTGTGGTTCTTGTGGTGGCAGATTTGCTCACCACACCCCTGGACCTGCCCGCCACACCCCATGCCAGGCGCTGGAGGCATGGCAATTGCCAGCCCTGGTCTGCAACACTCACCCACACCACACGGCCTACCAGCAGCCAATCCAAGGGGATGTCACAAGTGGTGGTGTCACTTTCCTGCTGTAGAAGACGTCCCAGAACTCCGTTTTCCCTGACTGCACCCCTGTTGATCAGATCCAGGACTGAACATATCACTGAAGATACTCAAGAGGCGTGTCTGAGGGCCTGCAAAGGCTGTATTTGACTGTGAATATTTCATATTCCTTACAGTTCGTTGCTTGTTTCCATTTCTAGGACATAGCTCAACATGGGACTAATGAATTATGTAAAGTCAGTCTGCTGGTGTATTCGGGGGAGAGGACACAATACTAGATGGCAAGTGCCATTGTATTGGTGCTGAAATTCCTTTTGGTGTAGTGAACACCTGCATCTCTTCCTCTTTCCCCCCTTTTCTGTTTTGCACTTAAGATCACAGACAGACAATGAAGGGAACGTCACAGCTGAGCCCAGCACTGGAGGGGTGAGCGCAAGCATGGATTCGGCTCCTTACACTAAAACTGGACAGCCTGTTCTCGAGGATCTTTCTGGTAAGACGCGGGAGGCATTGTTAACTCTGTTACTGCTATACAAAGGAATAAAGGATGGGGCCAAGTGAGACTCAGCAGCTGCCACTGTGGTGGGAAGATCAGTGCGTATGTTTGTTGCAGCCGCTTCGTTTTCATGACTCAAAGCAGCCCAATTGCCGAGCGCCAGTTCCTGGTGCCGGGGATACCCCAGACTCTTCTTGAGATCTGATTTAGAAATTTGATTGCTGTCCATTGGAGGCCTTTTCAGTCCCAGTCCAGCAAAGATGTTGCATTATGTGACCATGCCAACATGTGCTCTTCTTGAGTCTCACTTTCATTTTGGGTAAGTTGTAAGCGTTTGATTTTAAAATATTTAGGTATCTGAGTTTTAGCCTCCCTAAATTTAGGCGCTCTAAGAAAAACAACCTTTGAACCTGAGACATCGATTTAAACATTGGATGAGCTCTATTTATTTACAAATTAAATATTCCTTGCATGTAAGGGTAGTTTATACTTTTAAATTTCTCTGCATTAATCAGTTTAATTCAAAAGTCTGTTGCCTTAAAAGACTAAAAATGAATGTACATATCTTGAATATACAAACTTGGAAACTAGTCAGTCATGTACTGTAACAGAGCTGCTGTGTACTTATGTGCAAAATCCATACATTAGTTAATGCCTGTGTTTACTGTGGTGTGATGAAAAAAATCCATCCATTTCTCAAGTCTTGCAGTTAATATTTAGGCAGCCCAATGTTATAGATGAGCATCATTCTAGAAACTTTCCTGTTTGGCTTTGGGGGGCTTTTTGGGAAAGAAGTCTAAGTTTTTGGAATTGGTCTGCTTGTTTTGTTTGATATTAAGCTTGTTCTTGTATACCTTTTTTAAACTGTTAACTTGCTGCATGCTTTTGGATGTGGTGGTCAGTTTAACAGCCCAATCCTATCCTTGGTCAGCCTGCAGGGTGTAGGGCTGCTCTGTTGTATTGTGCAAGACAGTTGGGGACCATGTTGGCCAGGAAAGGTAAGAAACATTGTACTCACCTCTTCAGCCACCAGATGGTCCCCCTTTGGGCCTTCTCAGATCTTGGCCAGCTCTTTTGCTGGCATAGATCTGTTAGGGAGAAGGGAGTGTGTCAGGCTCAGAACAAGGTTTCCAGATTCTGTGGGTGCCACTGGCACAAAGTTCTGCCACCCCACTTCTAATCTGTTTCTAGCCCGCCCCAATCCCCACCCAATCAGTCCCCATGCCACCCTGTTAGAACTAATGGTTGGTCTATGCAACGCCATTGCTCCTGGCATTTGCTCAGGTAGCTCTGCCCCTCAAAGCACTGGAGAGGTGGCCACAGTGGCAGACTACGTGGTATGCTGAAGAACCTTGGGATCCACCAGTATACCATGTGGAAAGACTTGGACCCTGGGAGACTGATTTTCTAATTATACTGCTTTGGGAACTATTCATAACCATCTTTTTACACACAACAATTCCATTAGTCATTTAGAAATTCATATCTGTACTTTGTAAGGCATACAGGCATGCGCCGGTATCCACTGGAGTTCTGTTCCGGATCCTACCGTGGATACTTTAAACTGTGGATACTGGGGACATGTTTTTAATGATCGGGGCACAACAAGGGTTTTACTGCAGCACAGTTAAAGAAGAGAAATTTGTTTTATGTTTCCCTAGCTTTTAAATAGGCTTCCCAGTTTCCATGGTACTCATGGATAACTGAAACTGTGGATACCAAACCAGTGCATATCGGGGCATGCCAGTACTTTCCTTTGCCCTACAGTAGTGTAACAGGCAAGTCTCCAAACCATTAGATGTCCTAACTTGCACATGTACAAAAGGCCAATGATAACTAACTCCTACTGCTCTTTGGCTTTTTATGGAAAGTGCAAATCAAAAGTGAAAATGTCATCTTTAGCGTACTGTGATTCAGCAACATGTGAAATTGGAAAAACTTAAATAACTGCAGGAAGACAGATGGTGAGTGATGTTTGGTAGACAATTTTCTGAACAGTGAAGCATTAACAGAACATCTGTGGGGGTGGGGAAGGAGCAGTAAAGGATCATGACTAAAACTGTGAGCAGAGATACAGATGACCTTAGGGGCAAGCTCTCTCATTTCATCCTGGTGTTTCTTCCTGAGACAGAACGAAGTTACATATTAATAATGCAGAATCTACCCAGGTTAATAAGTACATGGGCTGATTTCCCCCTTTTAATATGTGATTTAGACCAGGACTTGTGACAATTTTGTCCTTTTAAGTTTTCAAGTCATTCATATATTTTTATTTATAAGACTTATATTTTATTGTTAATATTATATACAGTACTTTTAGAAGTATGGTTTTCACAAACAAGAAGTGCCATAGCTCCTTAAAGACTAACTTTTTAAGTGGCAGTGGAAACGTTTTCCCTGATCTGATGTGGTTTTTCAGACTTGACCTCTGAAGTTTCAGGAGAAGCTATCCTGAGGTTCTTGTTCTAATTGAAGTTCATGTCAATTACATGTTTTTGGCTTATAGCAGCGATTTTCAACCAGTGTGCCGCAAATGGTCTGCAAGTCTGCTTTGGAAGTTTGGGGGGGAGGGTCATTTATTAGTAGGGGTCACTGTGGTGTGTGAGCCCCCCCATTAGCAGCATGGCGTGCCTTGTCAATTGTAAAATAACTAATGGTGTGCCTTGACCATTTTAGTGCCTAGTGAGTGTGCCGTGAAACAAAATGGCACCTACGAATTCCTGGCACCTATGGATTCCTGGAACACTACTTCTTAGGGGGTAGTGTTCCAAAAGCACACATGAACTCCTGTCCTGGGTGTGTGTGTGTGTGTGACCCCAGGTTGGAAAACACTGCCATAGGCCAAAGGGCCCAGCAGCCATTCCCGATTCCAGCTTTCCATAATCCAAGAGGTAGGAACAGAACCTTGTAACATTGTGACCATCCCCAGCAGGCAGCCCAGAGGAATAGGATGGTCAATGGTATAAAAAGATGTTGAGAGGTCTATCAGAACCAACAAGGATGCAGACTACTGGTTCCCAGTTTACAGGTTTAAGGAAATGTTATTCTGAGGTTCTTGCTGTTGTTTCAGGGCGCAATCCTAACCAACTTTCCAGCACCTGGGTAAGGGCAACGCAGCTCTGAGGTAAGGGAACAAACATTTCCTTACCTTGAGGAGGCCTCCATGACTGTCCCCCAATTGCAGGATCAAACATTTTGTATCCAAAACAAAAGAATGGTTACAACTTTTATAATAGGTGTTTTAAGTACTGCTCAGACACTCAAGATATGGAGGAAGGCCCGTGTGATAGCCATACTCAAGCCAGGCAAGCCACCAGATGATCCAGAAAGCTATAGGCCCATAACTCTCCCTAGCCATCTATAGAAGATATTTGAACATCTAATCCTGAATCGACTGAGTGAGATAGTAGACCCTCTGCTTGTAACGCAGCAAGCAGGCTTTAGATCTGGTAAAAAAATGTGTAGCTCAAATCTTTAATTTAACACAATGTATTGAGGATGGTTTTGAACTGAAGGAAATTACAGGAGTGGTGTTTATAGATCTCACTGTGGTCTAAGATACGGTTAATCATGCTGCCCTGCTGAAGAAAGTCTACCATCTTACAAAAGATTTTAAATTTACAAAAATTATAGGCAGCCTATTAGAAAATTGTAGATTTTTTGTAGATTTTCAGGGACAACAAAGCCGATGGAGAATCCAAAGAAATGGACTGCCACAGGGCAGCGTGCTAGCCCCCACGCTGTTTAATATATATATACTAATGACTAACTTCTGCCAGAAGCTACCAGAAGTTTTGTTTATGCTGATGACCTGGCAATCACCACACAGAATGCAACTTTTGAGGCCGTTGGGGAAAGACAGACTGAGGCTTTGAATCTACTGAGTATATATTATAGGGATAATCAGTTAAAACCAAATTGTTTGAAGAGACAAATCTGTGCTTTCCATTTGAAAAACCGAGAAGCATCAAGAACATTGCAGGTATGCTGGAATGGAACCAACTCAGAACGCTGTGCTACCCCCAAATACTTGGGAGTAATTCTGGATCATACACTGACTTTTAAGAGTCACTGTTTTAACACCAAACAGAAGGTCTTTGCCAGATATAATATCTTGAGGAAAATAACAAACAGAAGATGGGGTGCCCAACTGCATGTATTAAGGACACCCGTTTTAGCAATATGCCACTCGGTTCGAGAATATGCCAGCTCTGGTATATGGTATAGATGTAATCACACAAAACAGGTGGATGTGGCACTAAATGAAACAGCAAGACTGGTCACAGGATGCCTAAAACCGACTCCAATACAAAAGGTGCATTACCTAGCTGGCCTTCCCCCTCCCAAATTTCGTGGGGAAAGTGCAGCACAGAAGGAGTGGGTTAAAGTGACGTCCCTAGAAATACACCCACTTCAACTTCGACCGTCAAGAGTGAGATTGCAGAATAGCTTCCTTAGGACTGCGGGCCTCCCTAATAACCAGTCACCACAGACTGCTTTGGAACTATGGAAAGCGAGCAAGGAGCTGCCGAGTGAATGGGCACAAACATATGTATGCCCTCTACCAGGTCAAGAACAACCGTGGCCTGTATGGAAATCCTTAAATCAACTGCGTGCTGGGGTAGGAAGATCTAAGGACAACCTGACAAATCATCTCACATATGCTACAGTGCACACGGTGTCCCTCTACATGAACAATGGAAGATCTTATGTTGGCAAGGGAGAACGCTGTTGAAGTGGCCCAGTATTGGGCAAATGATACCTAGTTTTAACCTTGTATTTTATTCTAAAATATATTTTGATGTATGTATAAAATTATATTAATGTAGGTGCTTCTGATACGAATAAAGAAAGAACGGCAGGATGCAGAGCATGCCCCATTGGCACTGCTCTGCCAGTGCTGGAAAGTTGGTTAGGATTTCACCCTTAATTGAAGTTAACATCAATTACATATTTTTGGCTTATAGGATCCTTAAGTTATGGAACTTATAATGATGAGCACCAAATTAATGTGATACTTGGTTCATTGTATGAAATAATGTAAAAGCATGAAATTGTGTTGACTGTTGCTGAACTTGCTGACCGGAAGGTTGGCAGTTCAAGACCACATGACGGAATGAGCTCCCGTTGCTTGTCCCAGCTCCTGGCAACCTAGCAGTTCGAAAGCACATAAAAATGCGAGTAGATAAAAAGGTACCACTTCGATGGGATGGTAAACAGCGTTGCATGCACCTTGGCATATAGTTATGCTGGCTACATGACCATGAATGAATGAATAAATTTATTATGGTCTTAGACAAGTACAAAGCAAACTAAAACAGCTCAATCACATAGCAAAGCTGACATACAGCACCATATATTATATTAAAATAGAAGGGTTTAAAAACAGTGCATAAAACAGTGCATAAAACAGATCCTTACTCAGGGGCTTCCATAATAGATTTCCGAATACTTATAGAAGCAGCAAAAACATGACCATGGAAACTTGTCCTCTGATAAACGCCGGCTCTTTGGTTTAGAAACGGAGATGAGCACTGCCCCCTACGGTCAGTCATGACTAGACCATTCAGTCGTGGGGAAATCTTTACCTTTAACCTTTTTAGAGCTATGAACAGAGATCTCTTTTGATTGGTAACTAAAGTCTAGTTGCTTTTTGTCTAAAAGTGCCATTCTTTCCTAGGGGAAGATCCCGAAACCCGCCGCCTGAGAACTGTCAAGAATATAGCAGATCTTCGACAAAACTTAGAGGAGACGATGTCAAGCTTACGAGGAACCCAGGTCTCCCACAGGTAGCGACATGAATTGCTTTTTTATTTGAGCAGGAGAACTGTGTGTTTCTGTCTTGCCTGCCCTTGACTCTGACTCTTTTTGCACCCAAGAAATGATTAAATGTAGTAATGGCAGACCTTAAACTTAATCAGCAACTGTACTCTGAGAACTCTGTTAAGGTATTAGGAAGATTGATGAAGAGTAAGTTTTGGTTATAGAAGGAATGAGAAAGAGGGCTGTATTTAGAAGCCTAGCTTTGGAAAAATGCAAACGCTTTAGGTGATGTTTGAATAGAAATGTACAGAGGTTACTATTTAAAAATTTTTCTTTCTTTCACTCCTTCGAGTTTCATGCATTTCAACCAGATCTCTAATATTGTGTTTAAACTAGCTGCTGAACTTTGCTTGACCCTTTTGATAAGGCACATAACTTGAATTCCTACCTGGTCTTTGGACAAACAAAAGATCTATCATTTTATTAGTGATATACATATGCTGGCGTAATTTCTGCAAGCAAAGCAGCATTTAAGAATTTTCAGCAACCGTTCAGGGTTACCAACGAAAATGCCTGTTAACCTTTTAGCATACAGTGAAATGGCTGTTTTAAGTGCTTGGCAAAAGGCTGCGATGGAATATGACATGCAGCCACATCAAAGAGCTAATTTGACTTAACTGTCAAACCGTTGGATACCTCTCAGGATTAGATCTCAAATGAATTAACCGCTTGAAATTCTGCCAGGCAAATTCAACTATCCAGTTATCATACTTCCACATCCAACACATCAGTTTTCATTTTCAAGTTTTAATGAATGTGATGGCTTATTGTCATTTAGTGAGGGTTACCATAGAGTATTAGATCTGCCAGGAGTTCTGAAGAAGTCTTTTTGTGATAGATAGTCTATGTGGTGTGTTTTGGCCAACTCATACGCTATATTTTGTAACTAGGAAGTACATTTAGCCACAGAAAGAAAAATCATGAATACTATTTTCTTGGAAAGAGGCATTAGAGATAGAGATGTGGCCCCAAATGCTCTTTGTCAATCAAAAGGAGTTCTTCATGAACTGCCATATAAAGTTCAAGCATGTGTGGGTTTCACTGTTGGAAATGTCAACACAGTGTATGTAGATTGGCACTTGTTAAATCAACTGGCATACAGGGCTACAATAAGACAAATACAGACTCCCTTTTCAACTTACTAAGAAGAAAATGCAATAGTAAAAGCCTTAAATACCTTGAAAAGTAATTTTTGAAGCACTTTCCAAAAGTTACATTGAGAGTGCAATCCTAATCTGGAGTTAGGTCAGCACAGTTAAACCAGCAAATTTTGGCTGGCACAAGGGCCACCGTAAAGTGTGTTTGGACCACTATCGGAGCTAGTGAGGATGGCGCACGTCTGTGTGCTGGCCTCTTGTGACACTGAGATTGGTCCAAACGTACTGCCGGCCAAACTTTGCTGGACTAACTGTGCCGTCCTAACGCCAGGTTAGGATTGCGCTCTGAATGTAGGGAAGAGAATGGGGGCCAAATCCTATCCAACATTCCAGTGCTGATGCTGCCACAATGCAGCCCCAAAGTAAAGAAACAAAAGTTTCCTTACCCTGAGGAGGACTCCATGACTGCTCCCCCACCTCAGGATGCAAGGCACGCCCCACTGGCACAACTGTGTCAGTGCTGGAAAATTGGATAGGATTGGGCCCTGGGATGGCTCCACATATTCAGCTTCACAAGTGTGTAGATCAGGGGTGTCAAATGTAAGGCTTGTAGGCTGGATAGAACCTGTGGAAGCTTTACATTTGCCCCTCAGACTAATTGGGCACTACCCTTTCAGCAGCACTGCTTCTGCTGAGGCCACACGGCCCCTACAGCCTTCAGAAAGCCCCCACCCTTGGAAGGTGCACAAAGCCCCACCCTTGGGGAGAATATCACAGTGAGCCTTCACAGAAGCCAAGACGGGGTCTGGTGAAGCCCCAGCTCCACCTCTGTAGGGGGGCTTCTTAAGCTTGCAGAGGCCGCCAGCTGCCTGTATGGACTTCAGAAAGGCCCCAGACATGACCGGAACAAGGTTCCGGTTGCATTTGGAGATTCTGCAGGACCCAGAAGTGTCACATCACTTCCAGGTCACTGGACTGTTTTACGTCAGGTCTGTTATTGCTCACCAAAAGCATAAAGCACTATAATTTGTTCAGCCTATGTCTGAAATATTATTAAATTCACTCTTTTATTCTTTCAAGCACATTGGAGACCACCTTTGATACCAATGTCACCACTGAAATAAGCGGCCGCAGTATTCTCAGCTTGACAGGAAGGCCAACGCCCTTATCTTGGAGACTTGGACAGTCCAGTCCCCGTCTTCAGGCAGGTGATGCTCCATCAGTGGGTAATGGATATCCACCAAGAGCCAATGCCAGCCGCTTCATCAATACAGAATCAGGGCGTTACATGTATCCTGCTCCTTTGAGAAGACAGCTAGCCTCTCGAGGCAGTAATGTTTGTCATGTGGACATCTCGGACAAAGGAGGTGATGAAATCGACCTTGAAGGCATCAATATGGATGCTACAGGCTATATGAGTGATGGCGATGTTCTGAGCAAGAACATAAGGACCGATGACATTACAAGTGGGTGAGTACATTCAAGACTGATCTGATTTGTTGAGTGTGTATTTGCTTTTTAGCCAAGATTGGATCCCAGCATTTGGAACAAGCTACAGTTTCCCATTTCATCTAAATATGGGAAACTGTGGTTTCTTCAAACTGCAAACAGAAGCATTGTACTTTCTTCCTTCATGCCTTAAGGAAGGAGGAAATCTGCAAACCCCAGACTCTTGCTGCTTGCGAACTAAACACTGAACTTTGATTTATCCTTGTTTCTGAATTGGACTACTGTAGAGACAACTAAAAAGTTGGATGTTTCAAGTGGAGTAGATTTCCCTGCTACCACTCTTTGTGCTCCAGGCAAGCCCTCTGATGCTGTTAACCTTGTCCAGTGAGCCTATTCCAGATGTACATACATCTGTAGCTGAAGAAGGTACCTGCCTGAATTCAGCTCCTGTTGCCAGTAAGCAAACCATTCTCATTTCTATTGGTATTATCCTCTCCCGTGATTATTATTAGTTCATCAGCCACCACTTTCATGCCAGCTGGCAACCTCAGGACACACCTATACACACTGTAACTTTCTGTATATGTAGTAATATAATCTGTCCCCAGCCACAGAAATCTGAATTCTTGAGTAAAACCGTGACCGCATTCTCTTGACACTATAAGGGTGCAATCCAAGCATGCCCTAGGGCCAATGCAAGCTGCTTCCCATGGCCTGTGATGTTGCAAATGTGCCGTAAAGCACTTCTGTGCCAGTGCTTCTGGTGCTGGGCCAATGCAGGCAGATGTGTCAACCCAGAAGTGCCGCCATGATACCCGGATAAGCCGGTCCCACGCTGGCCAGGTTGGTGGGTGAGTTGGCCCTGGAGATGGAGCTGCAGATCTGAGCAGCCCTATTGGGTTGCATGCAGCTTACTGTGGGGGGGGGCAAGGGGCATGTTTTATTTAAGAAATAGTATAACAGTGCTGATTACTCAAGTGAGTGAGGCAAGTTGTATAGAAAGGGAGAAAATCCTTAAGATCACTAGCTACTCTCATATTAGGTAAAACTAATTCTTGGTGCCACATATATGGCAATCAACTAGCCCCAAAATATGTGGCTACAGCATGCATTACTTTTACCAGATTCCTACATAGAAGTGACTTCAGATTCCTTCTGAAAAATGACTTCTAACCTGAAATCACAACATTTTCCTAGGTCGTAGCATCTGCCAATCTTTACTACATATGCATTCTTGCATATATCCCAAGTTAAACAATGTGGGATCAATCAATCAATCAATCAATCAATCAATCAATCAACCAACCAACCAACCAACCAACCAACCAACCAACCAACCAACAGGTATATATATCACTTTTCAATATGAAGTTCACAAAGTGGTTTACAGGCAAATAGTAATAATAAAGTTAAATGGCTCCCTGTCCCAAAGGGCTCACAATTTAAAAAAAAAGACAGACCACCAGCAACAGCAATTAGAAAGATACTACTCGAGGGTGAAGAGGGACAATTACTCTCCCCCTGCTAAATATAAGAGGAACACCATTTGGAAAAAAGTGCCTCTTGCCCAGTTAGCAGGGGTGAGTTAAGCACCCAACCCACTGTTCCCTTTAACTCAATACTGAATGTAAAGCTATTTTGTGGAGATGTGGGAAATGATTTCTACATGCTTCCTTTGACAGCCGTAATGCTAGCAAACATATTACTAGCCTGCTCCATGTTCCCACAAACAAAGCATTGTGAGGCTCTGTTTTGCAATGTTTCCTATGCTAATATTTACTAAGCCAGTGACCTTCAGTCAGAACTGCATTTGGAACTTTTTTCCCCAAAAGGAAAAAGTTTGAAATCTTTTGATCAAGGCAATGGTTTCAGTCAAGAAAATATATACACACGCACGTTCCTTTTTAATTATGTTGGAAATGTGTGAATAAGCCTGGGAGAATGTGGGATCACAGCTTTGATTTCAGAAAAGCTCCAAAAAAACAAGAACACGTTTTACCTGTGAAATAAAAGTTATTCACACATAGATTCCTGCCAAAACATGCCCTGGGAAATGGGGGGGGGTCTTCCTCAGGTATTCCGTGGTCTTATTACTATATTTCTTGAGTCTGGCAACCCTAAAGAATTGGGGGATCATCCTTTTTGTTTGTTTGTTTAAGCTGCACATACTTTTTTGCTGACTTTCTGAATAGACCAGTGGTTCCCAAACTGTGGGTCGGGAACCACTAGTGGGTCATGAGCCAATTTCAGGTGGGTCATGAGGCACCTAGAGGAGCCATATTGAAAATATGGGAAGATGGGATGCTGGAAAGGGGGAGGCCTGTGTGGTTGTTTTGCTCGTGTCAAGGTTTTTCCCTTCCTGATTCACTTTGCTACTGGAAAATGGCTGAGAAATCAACCAATGTATTGCTGAATTCTCAGGAAAGCAACAAGCTCTGGCGTCACAATGATGTCACTTCCGACCATGACATCATTTCCGGTGGGTCCTGGACAGATTGTCATTCTAAAAAGTGGGTCCTGGTGCTAAAATGTTTGAGAGCCATTGGAATAGATATTGCAGAAGTTCCACTTCTTTGTTAAGGGATCAGTCCTACATGCAACTCGCACATCTGGAGACTCCGAAAGTGCCACGAGCATGTGTTTTTGTTCCCTACAAACTGGATACTCTGGTGTGAAGGTTTTCAACTGGGTGCATTACCTATTTCAGTGTTCTTTTTCTGTTGGGTTCCCAGACCGAGGAAATATGATAATCAAACCTTGGAATATCAGAGGAAGACCCTCCATTTCCCAGGGCTTGTTTTGGCAGGTGTCTGTGGCAGTGAAGTCTGAAGGTTTGCATTTTGGATATTGAAGAGTATTGCCAAGAATATTGCTCCTCCTGGACACAAATGCCACTCACATCCAGTGTGACCCATTTTGCCTTTTTGTTATGTCAGAACGACAAGCACTTCCAACCTGTCATTTTACATGTTAACAGCAGTTGCTAGTGTGATGATCAACACGCACACTCACTTTGGGCTTGATGACCTAGTGGAGTGGGGAACTCCAGATGAACTGAAGAAATAACCAGGGCTAATAATCTTTCATCTGATTTTGCTGGCTGCAGTACTCTGTATAGTAATGAATGACTTAGGGAAGAGTGGAACCTTTGTATGCATGTCACCTTTCTACATGTCAAGATGGGGTGGCACACTAGCATCTTAGTTATTTCCTTTGCGGTTTTGCTTTTGGTTTGTTTTATAGTGCCATCTAGTGGTTGGGACTTCACTTTACATTTATATTTCAATGGGAGATGCAAGTTTCTCTCAATAAAATCATTATCACCAGGTAATACACAATCCCATGTTCTTCGACTTCACTTGAAAGACTTGGCATATTGAGAAGAAGGAACAGATGAAGCTGTACCATCAGTGTTTCTCCTGACCTTCACACTGCATACCTAATTGGCTTGGAAAGTATAATTGTAGATCTTAACCTCAACACGTAGCACTTGCTTTCATTTTATTGTTCAGCTATAGTTGCTACTAATTAACATGTTTTAAGCTTGAGCAATGCCTGGCATTGTATTGAATAGAAATGGAACTGTCATTTATGAACAGATAGAAGTGCAGTAGATTTTAGATTTACCAAGCCCTTTTTCAAAATGTGACTGTCCAGCAGTGCCTATTTGGTAAGTAACCATTAGACACTCAATAGCTAATCAAACAACTCTGGATATTGGGCCCTACTGAAATGAGAGGAACAGTAGACAATATTTCATTGTTTAGGTTACTTTGCAAATAATAGTGCTTGATTACAAAGTGAACCTTTCAGCTCTACCATCATCCTGGGCATTGTGAAGAGGTTTGGGAGCTAACAGACACAGAGAAATATACTCAGCATTTGAACTGACATGCATTAGGCCAAAAGTCCACCTAGTCCAGCTCTCACAGTCAGCCAAGCTGGTTTCTTTCTTTCTCTGGCTTCTATTCTCATGAAATCACAGGTTTCTGTTACATATATTCACTGGCAAATTGCTTTGTCAGAGTAATTATTGAATATGAAGTTGTTGGTGTTCAGGGAGTAAATAAAATGCCATATTTGCTTAAAGTCAGTTGGATCAAGTTATTGCAGTGGAACAGAAAAAATAAGCCCATGCTGTGTTGATGTATGTAAGTTCATGGTCATATTTGCCGCAAAGGAAGTCAGCATTCCAGGACTGCCTTGCAATCACAGTGTTGAACAAACTCCTAAATTGTGTTGTGGGACATAAATTCTTCTGCCTCTGGGGTAAGGGTGTTACCATATTGAATAATAGACGCCCCTAATAAGGCTGGACTAGTTACAGGGTAAACAGATGTTTCTGCAACATCATGGATTGTGCCTTTCAGATGACCATAATTCACAACAAAATAAAGGGGGAAAGATCTATTTTTTATTGGGACAATATAAGCTGCTATTGTCCATCTGATCAAATGTATTCCAAGAAAGAAGAATGTATGTTTCTTGGAAATGTATTCCAAGAATGTATTCCAAGCCTGCTTAGAGCTGTTTTGCATTTTATGCAGCATATACATTTGTAGTGTGCCATCCCTATGTCATCCTTAAAGGAGAGACCCACACCTGTAAATAAATACATGTAGCACAAAGCAAGGATTGACTCCAGGGTTCCTGTGACATGCTCTAGCCTCAAATGCATGCTCCCCTCAACCCCAATGCAAGAAAGAATTCTTGCATTTGGATTTATAACAAACCAGGATCAGCTGTGATATCTGAACCAGGGAATTCTGGCTTACTCGGCTTTCCAAATAAACCAGGATCTGAAACTGTATTTGTATGCAGATGTTCTCCATAGAATAAGCCATGTTTGGTTGGTCAAAATGCCACAGCCAATTTTGGCTTGTTCTAACCTGAAATTGCATGTGGAAGGGAGAGGAGAGTTTGTCTGGGTTTGGAGATGTTGCAAAATGCCAAGATTAATGTGATGTCTGCACTGGGCCGCTATGGACAGATGCCAGGGAGCTGTAGCCAATAGTGAACTTCCCTGTTAAGAGAAAGCATACTTCTGAGCAATGTTACTGGTAAGCTGTGTGACCAAACCAGCGTGGCATGCAGCTTAGAGCTTGGCAACCTGGAAGCCAATGTTGGCATATGACCTCATTGCGGAGCATCCGGAGAATGCCCTGCACCATCCCTCATCCATGGAATGGCTCCACACAGCAACACAAAATGTAGGGGAGAACATGGCTTCTGAATATCAGATGCAGGCAACAAGCAACACCCCCCCCCCCAAAAAAAGACATTACCTTTATATCTCTTTGTGACTGCCCAGGAGCATCCTGTTGGAAACAGAATGCTAGATTCGATGGACCTTTGTTTTGATCCAGCAGTCCAACTGACTGACCAACCGACCAGCCAAAAGTATTTATATACCTCTTTTCAGCAAAAGTTCACAAAGTTGTTTACAGGCAATAATAATAATAATAATAATAATAATAATAATAATAATAATAATAATAA
>JAJKFI010000007.1:2200867-2218196 GCA_029204185.1 Lerista edwardsae | reverse complement strand
AATAATAATAATAATAATAATAATAATAATAATAATAATAATAATAAATACATAAATACATAAATAATACATAAATAATAATGAATACATAAATAATAAAATAAATACGTAAATAAAAATACAGCTGTTTAGACCGTACGTTCTCAGTAGCGTTCACTATTCATGTCAGCCACATGTTCCCTTTTGTGTGCAAGTGTGCATCTCCCTTCTAAGCATGACACATTGTTGAGATGCAGAAAATGCATCTGCTGTGTAAAATGTGAAGCTGTTCTTACTTGGAAAACAGAACTGATGAGACAATCACGTTAAACAACTGCAGTGGCACCTCACTGCTTTTAAATAAATGTTATATTCGCAGTATGCCTATGTGAGTACTAAAGAAGTCTTTTCCTTGCATGACCCCAATGTGCTCTCTAAACTGGGAAAAGATCCTTTTGCAAGAAACCTCAGGAGAGGAGAGGAAGGAGCAATAGATAGACCTGGCAGATAGCACAGTTACACCCTTGCCTAAGAGAGTTTGCAGAGGCATTTGGCAAAGATTTAAACCAAGAAGGCAAGAACTGCATGAACTGCTTCCAGCATGAGTTGAATAAGTTTTGAATGTGGTTTTCACTGCTGTGGCGAAGGTACTTCTACATGGAGAAGTGCTCGTGTGCAAACAGATTGAGATAAGCAGGCAGACAAATATGCACAAATGCTTTGCCGTGTCTGGGTGTACAGAGAATTAAAAATTGGTTTGGAAAGATGTTTGCAGCATGAATGCCCTTTTGTGAGCTGGCATGTGTTCCACTGTCATTTTCAGAATGGCAAATATCTGTGTTTTTACTGGCAAGTAGATAGCAAAGGGAGCCAAAGAATTTGTTAAAGCCAAAACAAATCCAGTGGCCAAGATAAACCATGGCAGGCCAGTGTTCTCGGATCCTTCCCCAATGTGTGTTGGGTCATGGGAAGTTTGCTGAGGCCTGACTTCCAGATCTGTCCAAGCAAAGTTCTGGCAGGCAGCAGTTATTCTTGAGAAGGAATTGAATTCCTCTTGGCTTGTAAAAAGCCCCAAATATCTAGGATCTGGTACACCTCTTCCAACTTCAGGCAGCTGCAGGTACGTGTTCTGAAGCTGACCCGCCCGGGGGGAGTTGTCTTGTCATGGATACCAGAAATCAACACAGTGAAACGAACAAGATCCTTGTCTCATCTTTAAGGAAGAAGAGCCTATTGCATGTAAATGAAGCTGTTAACATGTGACTAATTAGTCAAGAATGCATATGGGGAAGGATGTGCTTTTGAATGTACATCAGTATGTGCAAAGCAATGCTGTGCTACATCCTCTTGTATAAGGACATCCAAGTGTGCCTTCAAGTTTATGACTGCAGTTCCCAATCCAGCATGCAATACATGTTTGTCACCCTGTTTACATGTGCAGGTCTCTTTTGCATGATCAGGGTTCTTGACTGTTCACATATCCAGCATTAAGTCCCCTTTTATACCTGCTTAATCAATTTTGCAACACGTTTTACCCTATCTACTGTGATCAGTTTAGCAAAGTATGTTGGAAAAATACATGAAAGTCCTTTTACCACACACACAGGCACAGTGAGCTAAAGAGTAAACCATATTACTTAAAGGTGTTTGAAAATGTTATTTATTTTACTCAGAAGTAAGCCCATAGTGTTCAGAAAGACTTAGGACAGTGGTTCCCAAAGTCATGGGTCGCAACCCACTATTGGGAAGCAAAACTGGGCCATTCCCCCTTAAGGGGAGTGACCCAGTTTTGGGTATCCCAACTGCACCGCAGCGATCACAGTACTGCAGGCACCCATGGGCTTGTCCTTTTTACCTGGGTGGTCAGGGAGGCCTTTTTGCATGGTTGGGGATGCCCACAGTCTCGCACAAAAACTGGAAGTGCGCTTCTGAGCGCAAATTGGGGCTTTTCCTGGCTTCAGGGAGACCCACAGAAGGGGCTTCGGGCATCCAAACCCTGCAGAAGGCCCCCCAATGACCCAGCTAAGGGGATAAGCCCCTTGGTGCCTACATGATTGCTGCGTCACTGTCAGGACATCCTCCCCAGCCACCGCAGCAACTTACAATGGTCCCAAAGTCTGAGTAGGACTTTGGGATCTTCTGATTTAGGCTGTAATCCTATCTTACTCAGGGTGCAGTCCTAACCTGGAGTTAGGCCAACAAAGTTTGGCCAGCACAAGGGCCACCGCAAAGCTCATTTGGACCACTCTCGGAGTCAGGGAGGATGACTCATGTCTGTGAGCTAGCCTCTCTGACTCCAAGAGTGGTCCAAACATATTTTACAGTATCCCTTGTGCCAGCCAAACTTTGCTGGCCTAACAGTGCCGACTTAACGCCAGGTTAGGATTGCCCTCTCACTGGAAAAAACACTGCTACATATTACATATGAACTGATGCAGGTGGGTTACTTAGCCTTGTTTAAGGGCAGGTGCCAGGTGGTATATTAAGAACATACCTGTATTGTCCGACTATAGTAGGAGAGACAAAGCAGTGTGGGTATTTTGCCTTAGAGGACTAAGGGCGTATAATTAGGGTTACTCATAGCTATTACACTGGCTCTGAGTGTGTTTCATTCCCCCCCGTCCATTTACTGTGGACGATGTGGTATTTTTCCTTGATTCAGAAACCTATAGAGCAAAAGCCATCCCTGAATATGTGTTCTTGAACTAGGTCACAAGTTAAAGTTTCGATAAACTAAGTCTGTTTGGCTGAAGATAAGACTTCAGCTGAGCTTGTGATGCAAGAGACAGAGAGTGGATGTCCTTGTGTGTTGAGTAATACGGACAAGATACCCTGTGCCTCCCATGATGAATGCTGCAAGTTTGCTTCCTTGTTCATGTAAATATTGTCTAGAAAGCATCTAGAATGTTTAGAGTTGCACATTTCTTACCTGTTACTTTCATTTATTAAGAGGGAGTGGGCTTCGTATTCATTTACACATTGACTGATTGTGACATCAGTGTGGGTAACCATGTGACGGTGGGCATGTTAAAGGGAAAGGGGCATTGATAATAATTATCACCATGCCGTCAGTGGCTGTGGCATTTTATAATTTCATAAGCCAAGAAACACAAGCCTCTGCTCCAGACAGCCTGGACACAAATCCAGATGCTTTTCAAGGTCTTGAAGCCTTTAGCCTAATTTCTGAAGTTAACAAATCACATTTGGAGAAGACTGAACTGCACTGCAATCCAATTCAAGTGCAATTTGAACTTTGTAACCTTTCCAGAATTCAGACTGGGGGCCTTCTGCAGTGTTAAAAATAAATTAACGTTGCTTGGTCAGTTCAAAAAAGATGCAGCAAGATTAATCAGCTTGGCTCAAAGCAACAGGGCTTGATCTCCTTGTGAATAATGACGAGAGCTGAAGACCATAGCGATATACCATATATGGCCATATTATTTCAACATGACTAATAATTACATTGCCATCAATTCTATCATCTATCAATTCTATCTGGAAAAGGGCAGTATCAGTGGTAGGAGTACCACTGATATACTCTGTCCTTCCAGGCCCCCATCCAACTTACTGGGTCCACATGGACTTCTTCCAGTGAAACTGACCTGGCTCTGGAGGTTTATCCCCAGGCAAGGGAACAAATATTCCTAAAGGAGACCTCCAGTATGGCCCTTCCCCCCACCAGATGTAGAGTGTGTCCCAGCTGTGTGGCTTCATCAGTGGAAAGGAGTAAAGGATACAATTGGGGCCAGAAAAGCTCAACTTCTCTTGGTTATTGCTCAGTCATCACCAAAACGATACCCAGTATTGGGGCCAGGTTGCTAGGATCTCCAGGGAAAAGTACTGCACTGGTGCCCCCTCCCTCCCGCCACTTACTGCCTGTTTCCTGAAATGTGCATTGGGCTCTGCCACTGCCATCAATACTCTGGACTCAGGGATTAGCTGAGCAAGAGGGTCCTTTAGTCAGTGCCTAACCTAGCCACTCCCTGTTGCTTCCTGGTGACATGTGAGCAGGCTTCCTCTACTATACACTTTTAACTTTGTGTCGTTCTAAAGGTATTGATGCTGTTGCTAGATCGTGGTTCATGCCACCTTTGCAGTAAGTGGATGATCTTTTCCATTGCTCCATAAAAATACTTGTCTGTACGTTATTTTCATTAATACAGTGCGATTCAAACTGTGCGTCAGGACCCACTTGGTGGGCTGCAATCTGATGTCAGGTGGGTCACAGAAAGCTGGGAGCAGCCATCTTGCAACTGCAGACCTTACCCTTGCTATATTCCTTTTGTGTTAACAGTTTGAATTTTCAAGTGAGAGTTTAAAAAATGTTTCTATTTCAGTGCTTTTACATCATATATTGTCCTAATCTTGCTTTCTGTCAGGGATATTTCATGGTTGTGCATTTGCTTCAGTCCAAGAAAGTCAGTTTGCATTCTAGGAGTGTCATCTGATTACATCACACTGACAGCACTTCCTGCTTGATGATGTCACTTCTGGCTATGACATTTGTTCCAGGTTAATGACACCATTTCTGGCGGGTCCCAATACGAGTGCCATTCTAAAAAGTGGGTCCTGGTCTAAAACGTTTGAGAACCACAGCATTAATACATAGAAAAGGGAAGACTCCTTATGTACTATAAAAGTGAGCTAAAATGTAGAAAATAATTGAATAAGTGAAACTTTGAGTTTAAAGATTTCAGCTGTACAAATACTTTTTGGCCATTCCACACCAAATTTGTCCACTAGGGGGAAATGTCATCACAAACACTCATCCCATGGAATGCAGCAGAATGCATATTTCCTTGGAGTTTGAGTGTTTTTCATATTGTCCTTTCAGTAATTCTTTCCCTGCTAAGTTTAAACAAGATAACAGTGAAGCAGGCCAATTCTTTCATTTTTAGCATACCTAAGGTCTCAATTGTAGTTCAGGTCTGAACTCCGTCATCTGCCCTCCTGACTCCCTGAGGTCACTGCAAGTTTATTTGCCCCTGGTCATATAAAGAGATGGGTGGATGGAGTTTCTGCTTCTTCATTTCACATTTCAGTCACTCTGGGTGTGGAAACGTAAAATGATTCTAGGCAAATTTGTTCCTGATCTTCCCCATCTCCTTTTATAAACTCACACTAAGGTCATCATTATAAAGACTCGGGAGTCTAAGATATGTCACGTGCTGTTCTCACTGGTATCTACTGCTCTGCAATTTAGGGCACATTTGAGCCACAAGCACTAAATTCTTCAGGTTTGTTATGTTTTCATATCCTTTTTTTGGAATTCTTAGCTGGAAAACACCAGCCAATGTTGCATACGTCTGGATAATAGTTACCATCTGGATGTGGGACACTGAGAAAGTCCATACCTCGGTTCCACACCTAAGCTTTTTTTTACCTGAAAGCCTGATTGTTATGTCTGCCTAGATATGGATCCATATGCAGGTGTACATTGATGAGTATCCATATCCCTGTCTCCATTTTCCTTGTGTGTATGTATACCTACATACCTGCATACCTGCATACCTACCTACCTACCTACCTACCTACATACATACATACATACATACATAGACCTTTATTGGCCTTTATATACATATAGACACTACTTTATATGAATATAATAATATAGACACCTTTATATACATATAGACACTACTATATTAATTATATATAAGAGCAAACACAGCAGTTCTCAGATAATAGTAAGTGCTCCTGTTTTACTGGAAGTATATCACATGTACTTCCAGTAAAACAGGAGCACTTACTATTATCTGAGTATATCACATGTCCCTTTCATGGATCACTGCCTTGTCGTGGCGAAGGGGCTTGAGTAGCTCAATGAAGCTGTGAGCTACGCCATGTAGGGTTACCCAAGATGGACAGGTCATAGTAGAGAGTTCAGACTAAACGTGATCCGCTGGAGAAGGAAATGGCAACCCACTCCAGTATTCTTGCCAAGAAAACCCCATGGATTACAAAACTAAAAGGCTGAACGATATGACACTGGAAGACGAGCCCCTCAGGTCGGAAGGCGTCCATTATGCTACTGGGGAAGAGCAGAACACGAGCACTAGTAGCTCCAGAAAGAATGAAGTAGCTGGGCCAAAACCAGAAGGAAGCTCAGCTGTGGATGTGTCTGGAAGTGAAAGGAAAGTGCGATGCTGCAAAGAACAATACTGCATAGGAACCTGGAACGTCAGATCTATGAATCAAGGTAAGCTAGATGTGGTCAAACGTGAGATGTCAAGGCTGAACATCGACATCATGGGAGTTAGTGAACTAAAATGGACAGGAATGGGAGAATTTAATTCAGATGACCATTATATCTGCTACTGTGGGCAGGAATCCCTTAGAAGAAATGGAGTAGCCTTCATCGTGAACAAGAGAGTGAGAACAGCAGTACTGGGGTATAACCTCAAAAATGATAGAATGATTTCCATTCGGATCCAAGGCAAACCTTTCAACATCACAGTAATCCAAGTCTATGCCCCAACCACTGGTGCTGAAGAGGAAGAAGTTGACCATTTCTATGAAGACCTAGAACAGCTTCTAGAATTAACACCCAAAAAAGATGTCCTTCTCATCATAGGGGATTGGAATGCTAAAGTAGGCACTCAAGAGGTAACAGGAATAACAGGCAAGTTTGGTCTTGGAGTACAGAATGAAGCAGGGCACAGACTGATAGAGTTTTGTCAGGAGAACACATTAGTCATAGCAAACACCCTTTTCCAGCAACACAAACGGCGACTGTACACATGGACTTCACCAGATGGTCTACATCGAAATCAGATTGATTACATTCTTTGCAGCCAAAGATGGAAAAGTTCCATACAGGCAGTCAAAACAAGACCTGGAGCTGACTGTGGCTCAGATCATCAGCTTCTTCTTGCCAAATTCAGGCTTAAACTGAAAAAAGTAGGGAAAACCGCTAGGCCCTCCACGTATGACCTAAATCAGATCCCCTACGAATATACAGTGGAGGTGACAAATAGATTTAGGGGCTTAGATTTGGTAGACAGAGTGCCTGAAGAACTTTGGACGGAGGTCTGTAACATTGTACATGAGGCAGCAACTAAAATCATCCCAAAGAGAAAGAAATGCAAGAAGGCAAAGTGGCTGTCTGAGGAGGCTTTACAAATAGCTGAGGAAAGAAGGGAAGCCAAAAGCAAGGGAGAAAGGGAAAGATATACCCAACTGAATGCATATTTCCAGAGAACAGCAAGGAGAGATAGGAAGGCCTTCCTAAATGAGCAATGCAAAGAAATAGAGGAAAACAATAGAATGGGAAAGACTAGAGATCTTTTCAAGAAAATTGGAGATGTCAAAGGACAATTCTGTGCAAAGGTAGGCACAATAAAAGACAAGAATGGCAAGGACCTAACAGAAGCGATGAGATTAAGAAATACACAGAGGAACTCTATAAGGCTGATCTAAATGTTCCTGATAACCACAATGGTGCGGTCACTGAGCCCAAACCTGACATCCTGGAGTGTGAAGTCAAGTGGGCTTTAGAAAGCATCACTAACAACAAAGCAAGTGGAGCTGACAGCATTCCAGCGGAATTACTCAAAATCTTAAAAGATGGTGCTGTCAAAATGCTGCACTCCATATGCCAGCAAATTTGGAAAACCCAATAGTGGCCACAAGACTGGAAAATATCAGTCTACGCTCTAATCCCAAAGAAGGGCAATGCCAAAGATTGCTCGAACTACCGCACCATTGCACTCATTTCACATGCTAGCAAGGTCATGCTCAAAATTCTACAAGCTAGGCTTCATCGAAAACTACCAGATGTACAAGCTGGTTTCCGAAGAGGCAGAGGAACTAGAGATCAAATTGCCAACATTCGCTGGATCATGGAGAAGGCAAGAGAGTTCCAGAAAAACATCTACCTCTGCTTCATTGACTATGCTAAAGCCTTTGATTGTGTGGATCACAACAAACTGTGGCAAGTTCTTGAAGAGATGGGAGTACCAGACCACCTGATCTGCCTTCTGAGAAACCTGTATGCGGGTCAGGAAGCAACAGTTAGAACTGGACATGGAACAACCGACTGGTTTCAAATTGGGAAAGGAGTACGACAAGGCTGTATACTGTCACCCTGCTTATTTAACTTATATGCAGAGTACATCATGAGGAAGGCAGGGCTGGATGATTCACAAGCTGGAATCAGGATTGCTGGGAGAAATATCAACAACCTCAGATATGCAGACGATACCATTCTAATGGCAGAAAGTGAGGAAGACCTCAAGAACCTTCTGATGAGGGTGAAAGAGGAAAGTGCCAAAATTAGCTTGAAGCTCAACATCAAAAAAACTAAGATCATGGCAACACTCCCATCACTTCCTGGCAAATAGAAGGGGAAGAAATGGAAGCAGTGACAGACTTTATTTTCTTGGGCTCCAAGATCAGCGCAGATGGTGACTGCAGCCATGAAATTAAAAGACGTTTACTTCTTGGGAGGAAAGCTATGGCGAACCTAGACAGCTTAATAAAAAGCTGAGACATCACCCTGCCAACAAAGGTTCGCATAGTCAAAGCAATGGTTTTCCCAGTAGCAATGTATGGCTGTGAGAGCTGGACCATAAGAAAGGCAGAGCGCTGAAGAATAGATGCTTTCGAATTATGGTGTTGGAGAAGACTCTTGCGAGTCCCCTGGACTGCAAGGAGATCCAATCGGTCAATCCTCCAGGAAGTCAAGCCTGATTGCTCCCTAGAAGGACAAATCTTGAAGCTGAAGCTCAAGTACTTTGGCTACCTCACGAGAAGAGAGGACTCTTTAGAAAAGACCCTCATGCTGGGAAAGATTGAAGGCAAAAGGAGAAGGGGGCGGCAGAGAATGAGATGGTTAGAGAGTGTCACCGAAGCAATGAACATGAACTTGGGCGAACTCAGGAAGCTAATGGAGGACAGGGAGGCCTGGCGTGCTGTGGTCCAAGGGGTCGCGAAGAGTCAGACACGACTTAGCGACTGAACAACAACAACATCACATGTATATAGTAAAGATAGCAGGCAAATTGCATAGCACAGTAGAATTCCAAGTAGCTGATACAAATTTATGGAAATCTTTGCTTCAGAGAGTATGCTTCTTTATGACTTACCTTGCATGACTGATTACATTTGAACTATCTACCTCCATATTTTTGTATATACTAGTGTGTCATGGAAAACTAACTTCGAAAGTTTTCCTAATGCAGTGTATCCTAGAATGGTTAAACCAGGGATGTCAAGCATAAGGCCTGCAAGCTGGAGGCAGCTCCTGGAAACTCTTTATCCAGCCCCCATTACAAATGGAGTCTCTCAGAGCTACCCTTTCAGCAGCGCTGCTTTTGCTGTGGCATCACTTATCAGGGCACCTCTCAGCTGCTGAACTGCAAAATGACATCTCAGTAGGAGCAGAGTTGTTGAAAAGGTGGCCGCATTCTCCCATATCTTGAAAATATGATCAAGATTTGCATATTTTCTCTTCTGTCATTTGCAGCTGATGAGTTCCTACTTGATAACAAAGTGCTTATTCCTGGCCATTGTCTGCTTAAAGATGTCACTTCCTGCTTAATGGTGTCACTTCCTGCTTGATGATGTCACTTCCGGCCCTCAGCAGGTATCGTGAATGCTAATTGGCTCACCATGTGAAACAGGTTTGACACAGCTGGGTTAAACCAGGTCCCAAAGCAAGAAGGTCTAGCATTTTTCCAGAGAAACCAACATGGACAGATACAGAAACACACACACATACACACACAGAAGAAGAGAGAGGGAGAGTTCCAGGACAGTCACCGTTAAAGGCACTTGAAGGAAATGTTACTGATGGAACGATTATAAATACCATCCCTTCTCACAATTTTTTTTTAAAAAACAACCATTTGGGTTGACCCTGAAGCCACACCCACACAGCAGAGCTAGATATGCTTCTCTACACTAAAATCCCATGACACTGAAGAGTACCTGGGTTTTTCCTACCCAAATGGCACCCTCTCTCCCAGCAAGACAAATTTGGTGAGCCAGTTGCCTAGATTTGCATCATCCACAAGCCTGTGAATGTTCACAGTTACTTCCCACATTTGCACCATGAGGAAACAGATCCCATTCAGCTGAGCATTCCTGTGGAGGGTGCTTCAGAAGGAGATGGAGGAGTGAGATAACATTCAGCCAAGAGTAGTTCCATAAGTCACATTCTAGGCCTGTGGTGATATGCTCTGGAGAATCCTTCCCAAGGGTTCTGTGTGCATTGTAGTATTGAACATGCCAGGAAACTTTCAGAACTCAAAGCTATTAAACTGACGTTTACATCTCCATGTCCTGTAATACTAACTGCAATGCAATGATCCATATTTATCTCAGAGTACAATCCTAACCTGGAGTTAGGCTGGCAGTAGGCCAGCAAAGTTTGGTCGGCACAAGGGCAACCGTAAAGCTCATACGGACCACTCTTGGAGTCAGGGAGGATGACGCACGTCTGTGTGCTGGCCTCTCTGACTCCAAGCGTGGTCCAAACATACTTTGCAGTGTCCCTTTTGCTGGCCAAACTTTGCTGGCCTAACTGTCCCGGCCTAACTCTAGGTTAGGATTGCATCCTCAGTTACGTTTCTCACAGTTTCTTCTATTCCTTACTCCCATAAAGAGACTATTTTTGACAACATATGTTATCTGCAATGTTATTTTGTAGCACGGGGAACGTGTTTATATAAGAAATTGGGCAGTTATTTCAAGACTTGACCATGCTAACCTTCTAATTACATAAAATGTGAATATTTAGAGTATGTTGAGTTGATGTGAACCCTAAATAACATCTTTGGGCTGCTTGAACACTATGGGCTTGTGACACCAAAACAAAAGTCTCAGAACTGAGCTGTGCTTCTGCTTGCCTTCACCATCTATTCAAGTTTGTGTAGACTGACACTTGAAATGACCCTAGTGAGTTGATTATTTATTTTGTTGTTTTTCACTTGAAGGCAGGGCTTGTGGGCAGACTTCACGTTCCACGCTTCGACCAGAAAGTTCTAGTTGACAGGAGATGGTGGTCAGTTAAGCCTGATGGGTTGGCAGAATCTAGGGATAAATATATGGCTTAGCATAGGACCTTAGCCAGGGAAGAAAATACCAAAACAAAACTAGAGTAAGCTGAGCCTTCCAGTAGCTCTAGAGGGAAGATGGGACTTTGTTCTCAATGCTTGGGTCATGTAACCCACATTTTAAGATAGCTATTCTTAGATCTTGAAGGCCAAGACATTTTTCTTAATCTAAGGCAATCACATGAACTTGCAGTTAAAATCCAAGGCCTTCTGCACTCCTGTTGAAAAACCAAGTGGCGTTTCATTGCACACCAAATGGGATCACATGGATAAGTAATAAAAACTCAACTTAATCAACAGCTAAAGCAAAGGCTATTTTATGTGTTGTTAAATCTGTATGTTACATCAACAGTCCATCTAAACTTGTGCCTTGTATTAAATGGTGCACTGCTTACATGGCTAACAGAACAACCCTATCCCCACCTTGGGCTGATGCAAGCCACTTACGTCGGACCAGTGGTGTTGCACATGATGTGCCATAAAGTACATGTGCGCCAGCGCAAGAATCACTGGGCTGATGCAGGCAGTTGCGTCAGTCCAGCACTGCCAACACGACCCCTGGTAGGTTGGTCCTGCACCAGGTGAGTTTGGCCAGTGCAGAGCCATTTCTGGATGGGGGGAAGGCATTCCCATGGGTAGGGCTGCCCGGGGAGAGGAAGGAGCCCAGGTGCGTCTGTTAGCCTGCATCCAAACCCCCATCCCTGGGCCACACGGCCCCGATTCAGGCCGCTGCGGATCATCAGACTTGCGCCTGCTACACAGCAGGCAAAGAACCAAGGAGCCTGATCAGCCTGGCTGGGGCTTATCCCGGGGTGAGGAGGCAAATGTGCTCTTGCCCCATGGAGGCTCCAGCTACATTCATGGCGCCTGTTGGGGGCTGAAAGTGACATCATTAAGCAAGAAGTGGCATCATTAAGCAGATGATGGCCAGAAACAAGCATATTGTTCTCCCATATTCATTATGTGAAACTCATTAGCTGCAAATGTCAGAAGAGAAAATGTTCAAATCCTGATCATATTTTCAAGATGTGAGAGAGCCGAATTATCACACGGGCTGCCCTTTCAGCAGCACCACTTCTGCGCAGCCTTCACTTTGCAACTCAGCAGCTGAGAGGGATACCAACACGCTGCTGAAAGGGCAGCCCACTTAATTGGGCTCTCCCAGCACCTTGGCTGTGTCTCTCCCCGCTCTTGGTCTGCCTCTTCCCCCAGAGCATTCCTTGTCTTTTGAGGCCTCCTTCCGTCTCTCCCTCCCATAATCATGACAGAACCAGTGCTGCTGAAAGGGAGCTCTGAGAGAGACCAATTATGGGGGCAAGATAAAAAGCTGGGGGGGGGGCTCATCTAGGCCACGGGTCTTATGTTTGACACCCCGCCCTAGAGATTGCGGCTGCAATCCTGTATACATTTTCCTGACAGCATGTCCCCTTGCTCAACAGGGCTCACTTTTGAGTAGACATGCATAGAGTTTCACGGTGAAACAAATGTCTGAACTACCTACAAGACAATGTTTGTAAAGAAAAAGATATCTGTCTTTGTATATTATTCATAATGCATCTGTTGAAAGTTGTCAAGCATGAATGGCAACAGGCAGGCAAGTATAAAATACTAGTGGTTGCCAGCATTCATTGTCTTTATTGGAAACATTTTTATCCCCACCTCCTCTCATGCAGTGGCGTACAGAGAGGATCGGGGCTGCGGATCGCTCCCATGGCAGGGCGATGAAACCGCGCCCCGGCACATCGCCCCGCCCCCGTGCGCCGCCACGCCTCCCTGCGCCCGGAAGAGCTCCATTTCGGAGCGCAATGGGCGCCAAGGAGGGTGCGCAGGCCAAAAGACGTGCTGATTCCTCTTCACTCTGCTGCCTCTGCGCTGCCGGCATCCCCCCCCCCCCGCTGCTGGTGCCCATGCGTTCCGCACCCCTGGCTACACCCTCCCTCCGCCCTTTCTCTTATGATGCTTAGGACAGATTGCAATACCAGAGAGTTAAACCATCAAGCATCATCATGTAAAAAACAAGGTAAGACATAATAATAAATCAAACTCAGCAACCAACTCAAACCTTGAAAAGCCATCTAAAAAGGCAAGCTTTACTTTTTTTTCCTTGAAGGAAACCGGAAGGGTGCATTTAAATACGTGCACAATAGCACATGCCAAAACCCTGGGGCAGTTCTGAGTTTTTCTTCATTGGGGTCTTGACAAGTGGCAAAACCAGCACCTTGCCTTGTTGCTTGCAAGATAATATCAGCCAAAGTCCGAACTACGAAAGTTAGCCCTGCAGTACCCAATCATGTTCCGCACATGCATTTAGAAGTTTAAAGTGCTACTCTGCCAAAATGAATGGAACTTGGAAGGATTCCGCTGTACTGTACAAAATGTTGGAGGCACTCGCAGCTGGCAAAACGAGAGAAAAGTTCAAAAGTTTAAGTTGCCAAGGGAACTCAGAAGCAGTTGGTTTGTGCCAGTAAATTGGGAACTATGAGGGCCAGAGAAGGCATTTTTCCTTTTTGTCTAGGAAAGCACACAAGGTTGAATTTCCATTTGTGGTAAGCCCTTTTAATGCGCTATTAATAACAGTTGTGTAAACAAAGCTTGTACACTGGAAGTGAGTGTAGAAAATTTTATGACCCTTTTCTTGTCATAGAATAGAACAGCCAGTGAATTAAATCCTGAGAGAAAACCCAAAAGAAAGAGAACCAGGGGTTTATTTTCATGACTAACTTGTTAATTAATTAGATGTCTTCTGTTTGGATCTAGAAATGCTTGTCCTCTCCATTTGCTATGCTTGGTTCAGCCATTAAATTGTTTTGAGAATCTGCAAGTTACAGATTTTTATGGACACTTCAAAGTTTAAGCACCTCTTAAAGCACCTATTAAAATAGCTTTTCATAAAATATACAAATATAGACTGAAGCCTACAATCCAAAGGGATTTTAGTTTCTTAAAATGCAATAATAATACCTAGATGGTGTCTTGTCAGACTTTCTACCATTTTTCAAGGATTATTTGTAATACGTACTTCGGAATCAGTTCCTGACATTTTCACAACAGCCCTTTGAGATATGTTAGGGTGCAGGATAAACAGGGGCTACCTAGTGGGCATCAATAGTCCATTTTAATTCAGGCCCTTAACAAAGGGCTCAATTCTGTTCTCACTAGTACCAGCAGTATGCACGTACCACTGGCTCTGGGTGCTGCAAATGAGCCATAAAGCACATTTGTAGCACCTGGAGAACAAGGAATGCTGGCGCTGAACTTCAGTGCCAAGAAGATGGTACCGAGGAGCAACTGGCACTTTTTTTGCTGCCACTTAGGCGGGGGGGAGGCAGGGAGGGGCAGAAATGAGTGGGGGCAGACAGAGGGAGGCAGGGGTGCCAACTTGATTTTAACATTGGGGATGCCCATAGCCACGCCCAGACATGGCATGTAGCGGGTACGCGGGGGTACATGAGTACCCGTTCCTAGGATTAGGGCTGGCCCCACCCATTTGCTCGCCCACTCGTCGACTTCATCGGTGCTCCGCTCCGCCCCCTGCAACGTTTGAATTGCCTGCCCATTCTCAGAGCCAGGCAGGCAGTGGAGCGAGGGAGACCTACGGCAGCAGCAGCGTGAGCAGGTAGGCTGCTTGGGGCTCCCTCCCGAGGAGGCGCGGCGGTTCCTGGGGGGGGGGAATCGGTATCCCATGCGGCAGCCCCGGGGAAGGCCTGGGACTCCCGAGCCTTCTCCCAGGCTGCCGCGCGGCCTACCGAGGAGGCGGTTCCTGGGTTCCGGCTATGACCTCACTTCCAGTGGGCAGGCCCCGACACAAGTGCCAATCAAAAGTGAGTACCTGTTGCTAAATCCTTTAGATGCCATTACTGGCCACGCCCCCGACGTTGACATAGCCATTCCCCCGATGTTGACGTGGCCACGCCCCTGAAGTTGGCATAGCCATGCCCTGATGTCGACATGACCACCCCCCGACATTGATGTGACCCTGCCCTTGTCATTGCTGCCTGGCCTCGGAAGCGGCTGCTGCTTGCAGAAGCCGCTTCCAAAGCTGGGGCGGGTGATCGCCGTGGCCCAGCCTCAGAAGCAGGTGCTGCAAGCAGCCTTTTCGGAGGCCGGGCCACAGCACCCGCCTCTGAAGCTGGCCCACAGCACCCACTTCCGAGGCCAGGGTGGGTGATCGTCGCGACCCGGCCTTAGAAGCGGCTGCTCATGGCACCCCCTTCCAAAGCCGGGGCAGGCAATCGCTGCAACCCAGCCTCGGAAGTGGCTGCTTTGCATCGTGGCGAGGAGTTGCAAGGCAGCCCCGCCCCTTCTGAGGCCGGGGCGGGCGAGCCAGTGAGCTTCTTCCCGAGACAACAGCGAAGGAGCTCATTGGCTTGATCGCGCTGCCCTCAGCTCAGCTTGTTCGCTGCTGGGCCGGGCGCACTCCAAGCCCAGCGCTGAGCATGGTGGTGCTGCTCAATTTGGGGGTGCCCCACATCGTGGGTGCTGAGCACCCATTGCAAATTATTGTGGGTGCCGACAGCATACCGGCACCCGCGGAGTTGGCTCTACTGGAGGGAGGGGAGGACGAGGCTCAGGAAATGGAGTGAAGACGGTGGCAGCCTCTGCCATTGTATCCTGTGCTACCTCCCTGGCTGGGAAACCTGACATGGGCCTCCTGCATCCACTCAATAGTGGTCGCAGATCTGAGGGGACCCATTGACGCTGCCTACCTTCTAGCCTGCAGCAGCTGCTTCGGCAGCCTTAGGATATGGCGGGTGCCATTTTTGTGAGCTGTTCATCTGGGCGCCAAGGCACCACAAGATTGGACTGCCTCTACATAGGAACTCCTGCTTCCTGTTAACATTCAGTTAGTTTCCTTTCTGTAGCATTCGGGCTAGTTACCTGCACAATCAGTTCTTCAGTTGTGGAAGCATGTGTGTTATGCGCATAGGATTTTGTAAGTGCACACCTGAAATAGAAAAGTGTGAATGCAACAGACAGGGGTTTAAAAGCTTGTGTATCACAACCGTGTGGTCGCTAGCGGTCGTGGTTCTCCGTGAAAGTTTTGCTGATTAATCTGGGTTTGCTGCTGTATAATGTATGGAATATATAAATTAGCTCGCTGACATAATTTCATTTTCCTTTGGAACCTCAGTCACAAATTTAAGGATGTTTTCTTCTTTAGTTGCACTTTTGATTCATTTCCTTAGATTGGAGCTTCCTTTTGCTCTTTCCGTTTTAAAAGCAATTTTTGTAAACTCCTCACAAACAAGTGTAACAATGAATGACTTGAAGCAGGCTTGCTTTGAGCCGTGCCATTGCAACTAGACTCCTTGTTTATGCAGTTGAGAGCAAAGTATTGTGTCTTGTCCCCACAGACAAAGCAGAGCTGAGAATAGCCCTGTCCCTAGTTTTAACTAGCTTAGCAACCTCTTTGTGAAACCTCCAAGGGGCAATTGACTATTGTCCTTGATCTCAGTAGAGACTTGCAGAGCTAACTTATATTCATTGCACTTTTTTCTTCCCTTCCTCTTGCATGTGAAGTTCAATAATTGAGTCAGAATCACCAGTCAGGTTTTATCAGTTATCACTGACAATGTAACAGAAGTGATTCAAAGAGACAGAAACCTTTCAGCGCTTCTCTGGGCTAAGAGTTGTTTTCCCTTAGTCACTGCAAGATTATCGATTTAGGAGTAATCACAGTTGGAATGACTATCTGATGGGAAGCCTATTTCAAAATCCTCTTCTTGTTTGGCAAAGATGGGCCTCTGGAAGAAAAGCCAGTGAATGGCAATGAACTTTGCAAAACTGAAGGAGAGATTCTTGTCACTGTTTTCAGAATTGCAACAGAAGGATTGAAAGGAAATAGCTCTTTACATACTCGACTAAGTAAAGTATGTGATTTTATTGAAATTTTACTGAGATTATTGCATATTTAGATTGAGTTGCCAAATTATGCAGAAACTAGGAGATTGAAGAAAACCTTGCACATTATGATAATCTCACCATAGTGTTTTAAATTTATTTTTTATGTACATGTTACTGCATTTATTCATTAAATTGTAGTTCTATAAAGGAATGGAATATACATATATACCTATTTTATATTTGTATGTATTTTATTTTTTGATGCTTTTTTATTTTTTGATGCTTTTTTATTTTTTTAGAAACCACAGTTAAAGGAAATTTAGAAATGCTTTCATCACTCTCAGTCTGTCTGGTTTAATAGGATGTCTTCATCCTGTTAAGAATACAGATTATTATTATTATTATTATTATTATTATTATTATTATTATTATTATTATTATTATTA
>JAJKFI010000007.1:2123697-2200857 GCA_029204185.1 Lerista edwardsae | reverse complement strand
TATTATTATTATTATTATTATTATTATTATTATTATTATTATTATTACTCAGTCTTAAAACGTATCTGTTGTACTGAGGCAATTTAAGATGTTTTCTGTTGTATTTCATTTCTGTTGTATTTCATTGCCTTCTTTATGTTGGGTAATAGTTCTTCAGTATGACCCAGTTCGTCTGTTAGTGCATGCACTGAATTTATCGACCTTATACTGGGTAATAGTTTTGTATGTGAATGTACATTTATGAGTTTGAGTGTATGCAATCCTTGAGGGCTCAATCCTAAACAGCGCTGGAACGGCGAGGCCGGTGGGCCTGCGCCATATCCAATGCTGCTTTGGGGAGACTGGAGCCTTCCCGGCGCAAGGGCACTTCCTCTCTAGTGCCAGCATGGCGCCATCCCTGCACCAGCCAGCTTCGGCTGGCGCAAGGGAGTCGCAGTGCAGGCGCACCAAGACCAGCACTGCCTGCTGTGGGGGTTCCACTCTGCGCCCCCACATTGGTGCTAACTGCATAGTGTCGACGCTATGGGCAGCACGGGATTGTGCTGTCACTGTATCCAACCATCCCCGCCCACCCCTGGGCCCAATCCTCCCCTCAGTCTGCCCTCCTTCCGCCCAGTTCCTCCCCCTCCCCCTGCCCAGAGAAGCTTTCCTGTCACCCGGCAGGTATACTCACTGCCCAGCACTCCTCCTGAGCATCTTCCTGGTGATAAGGCCCAGAACCTGGTGGCGCTCGTTGCCCCTCACTGGCAATACACCCTACAGCAGCAATTTTCAACCACTGCCATGGCATATTAGTGTGCCGTGAATGGTCAGCAGGTGCGCCACAGGAGTTTGGGGTAGGTTATAGATTAGTAGGGTCATTAGGAGGATGTGAGCCCCTAGCTGGCAGTGTGGTGTGCCTTGTCAATTGTAAAAAAAAAAAAGGAACCTGAAGGTGTTCCTTGGCAATTTTAGCGACCTTCTTAGTGTGCCATGTGATAAAAAAAATTGAAAATCACTGCCCTATATGATTAGGCTCTTAAAATGATGTACTAAGATCAGAGATATTGTTATTTCTACCAAATTAACTTGCTATGGAAGAATATAATAGCAAGCAAACAAGTTTGTAGTGAAATTGACTCTGTTTGGTAATTGTAGAGATTGGGTATTTGGTATTTGTAGAGAAATTGACTCTGGAGTGATAAATTTCATGATACTATCCAGCCGTATGTATTCTTTTCTCCATTGTAATTATTTCAAAAGTATTGTCCTCCTTTTGTTCACGTAAGAGGGTTGTGAATGTGGAAGAGAAGCTTGAAATTTGTGCATACAGAAATTCAAATGCAATCTGAACTTGGCTCTGCATAACATGTTGGAAAATGCCACATGTAAAATTGTCAGTACCTCATTTTTGTGCAATGTCATCATGTGGTTGCAAAACTGCATGTGAAAAAGCACAAAATGTCAAATTATTTTGCATGTGAGGACACAATCCAGTGTATTTATTCCTCTTGTCTTTTTCTGTCATTAACATTTTTTGACATTTTTTGATAGACCAGATGCCAAGTACACAGGCCCAATTTGGCCCACGAACTTCCAGTCTGGCTATTCCTATTCTCAGTGGTATTCCTTAGTTCAATGGTTCTCAAACAATTTAGCAACGAGACCCACTTTTTAGAATGACAATCTGTCTAGGACTCACCAGAAGTGATGTCATGGCCAGAACTGCCATCATTGTAGCGCCAGAGCCTGTTGCTTTCCTAAGAATGCAGCAATAAGTTGGGTTATTTCTCAGCCATTTTCCAATGCCAAACTGAATCAGAAAGAAAAAAGCCAATTTACAACCTTGACACAAGCAAAACAACCACACAGACCTCCCCCTTTCCAGTGTCCCATTTTCCATATTTTCAATATGGCTGCTCTAGGTACTTTGCAACCCACCTGAAATTGGCTTGTGACCCACTGATGGTTCCCGACCCACGGTTTGGGAACCACTGCCTTAGCTTTACATTGTTCCACACATGCAAAAAGATATGATTTAGCTACAAGTCCTATCAGCATTCTGTTTCTGTAAAGATCCACTATAAGCAAGAAGAGTATAAGAGTCCTACAGTAGAAGTAGCTTTTCAACAGATAATTATTCAATCCTTGCTATATAAACATCTGCCATACTGGGGGGATAATCCTACCTAAAAACATGTTCTCTAACGTTTTTGGATGATAACATAATCCAAGCGGGAATCAAAATATCAACAGACTCTACTTGTTGGAAGGTTCTTGTCATGCTTCCAAAATCCCCCTTTTTTCCTTTTAAAACTCACTTTGCCGTGAAATACATAGTAAATGCTGCAAATAATTAAAGTGTTGCTTGACATTAATGCATTTTAAACTCATGTTTTTTCATCATACCGAAAGGTGTAGCATACTACAAAACTGTATTTTTGCTTCCATGTATTGTTTGGGTAAGCTTGCAGTACTTAAAAGTCCCGCCCCCCTTTTTTTAAAGGTACATGACTGATGGTGGGCTGGGCCTTTACACTCGACGCTTGAACAGACTGCCTGATGGGATGGCTGCCGTACGGGAAACTCTGCAACGCAACACCTCACTGGGCCTGGGAGATGCTGACAGGTAGGCTTGCTTCTGCCTTCCTTTTTTTTTTTTTTCATTTTATAGTTTTGTGAATCGTGTTCTACTGCAGGCACAACATGGAGTTGTATCAGGGGTCTGTGAACATGCCTAAGGCAGCCATTTTCAGTCACTGTGTCATGGAACATTGGTGTGTCGCGAATGGTCCGCAAGTGTGCCACAGGAATTTGGGAAGGGTCATTTATTAGTAAGGCCATTGAGGGATGTGAGCCTCCTGCCAGGAGCATGGTGTGCCTTGTCATTTGTCAAAACACTGATGATGTGCCTTGACACTTTTAGCACCTTGTCAGTGTGCAGATGAAAAAAGGTTGCAAATTGCTGGCCTAAGTAGTGGAATTTTAGCCCAAGGTGCTGTTGTGATTTTTGGCTCGGATGTTTTGGCTTGTGGGATTTAAATAATACCATTTCAATTGACTAGAACGGAAGCATACTATATATGGCAGCATGACTGAACAGTGAAAAGAGCAAGAGGAAGCCTTTCTCATTATATTTATGCAGTTATTCTGAAATCCACTTCCGGTTGGCAGATTTTGGCAGACTTTTTCTCTGTCAATCAGGTCACCTAGTACTGACAAGAACAGTTGACAGACCTTTTGGAGGACGTTTTCCTAAGCTTGAAAATAACACGGTTACATGATTTTGGCCGATTTTCATGGTTTGCGGCTGCCATCTTGAAAATAACCCACTTCCGGTGGGCGGATCGTGGCAGATTTTTTTTCTGTCAATCAGGACACCTAGTACTGACAAGAACAGTTGACAGACTTTTTGGAGGAATTTGTCCTGGGTTATGGGTTTTTTTTCCACTAAACTGACTGGACTACAAGCCAAAACATGTAGGTCCTTGGATTGCTGAGCTAGCAAGTCATTGTTTCCTCTGACTGATAGCAGCACTCCAGAGTCTCAGGACTGCAAAAGACCTCAGTGTGCTGCAAACTTTTTAGCACACAATCCTAACCTGGAGTTAGGCTGGCAAAGTTTGGCCGTCACAAGGGCCACCGTAAAGCGCGTTTGGGCCACTTTTAGAACCAGCGAGGACGGCACACATCTGCGTGCTGGCCTCTCTGACTCCGAGAGTGGTCCAAACATACTTTTCTGTGTCCCTTGTGCTGGCCAAACTTTGCTGGCCTAACTGTGCCAGCCTAAGGATTGCACCCTTATGTTTTCTGGCTGAGAATGGAACCCTGGGCATTCTGCTTGCAAAGCATTTGATTGATTGAGTTGGACTCTCCAAACATCTTTGAAAGCTGTGTGCAATACAGTTTGCTCACACTGAGTGTTGTCACGTTCCATAAAAGTATGTTTATTTCACTTATAAATCTGTTCTAATTTGAAAGGAATTGTGTTCTGCTACCAAGGAAAGGGCATGAGGGTTAATGCAAACATTAGCTATTGGGAAAAGTGCTTCTTTAGATAGAAATATACAGTTAGTGAAAGATGTTTGTGCAGTTCTTGTACATGGAATGTAAGCAGACGAGGAGGAGCGTTATTATCTAACTCTTGTAGCTCAAATAAGAAGGAAAAAAAGACAATACAAACCTTGGTCTGGATCTGTGATGTTCATTCTGCATAACCGAGTGTACGTAGTCCCAGATAAGAAGCTTTATTGTAATTGTGACTTTAGTTGTTAGAGAAAGAAAGAAAAAAATCTGTTGCCATTACAGTATTTTGTTTTTATTCTGTGAAACTTGAACAGTTTAAAGCCGATTTTTGCAAGTTTGGCTTTCATTTCTTTATTTTAATTTCATTTTTATGTATTACATTTATGTCCTGTTATTCTTCACAGAACTCAGAGTGGCGTATTTTGGATTCCCAAGCTTCTGTATCGAGGTCTGGGAATCCCATGTATGCCACCCTGAATTCCATGTGAAGCAACAGGAAAGAGAGCAAACCTGTAGGACACACACAGAGAAAGACTCAGTGTATGGGTGTACCTTCGGTGCAGTCCTGTCCTAGCACCAGCACAGTGGTCACTGTGCCAATCTAGGGTGTTGCAAACGTGCGGTAAAGCATGTTTGTGGCACCCTGTGTAGGCTGTGCCAGAGGGAAGGTCTGCACTGTCGCGCTGGTGCCAGATCCGGAGCAATGCCCAACAAAACAAGTAGGAGCTGTGCTGAGAGGTGGAGGAGCAGAGGGAGGGTGGAGCCGGAATGGGGAGGAGTAAAATGGGGCAGAGAGGGGGCAGATCAGGCCTGGGAGGATCCTATTTCACGCCCGAGCCTCTTCCCCCAGTGATTTCTGCTGGTACAGATTTGAGTAGCCCCATTGGGCGGGCTGGAGCTCTACACGGGATAAGAGAACAAATGCTCCCTTGCCCCAAGGAGGCCTCCAGCCAGCTCCTAACCAGTGCTGTTTGCAGAGTGGGCTGTGTGGCTGCGCTGCTGTAGTAGTGGATAGGATTGGGCTGTTGGAGAAGCGGTATATATGATTGCCAAATCCCTCATGGTTACGTGTTGCATTTGCAATTAAAGCATGAGTGACTCAGATTATTGTCCAGTTTCTGTAGTAATTTCTGATGGTCACCCACAGCAACCACCTTGCTGGAAGCATGATGCTGGCATAGGCACTTACCATATGTAAGGAACAAATTCAGATGGCTTAAGCCGGTTCTTCCCAAACTCCTGCAAGGGAGTTGGGAGCACAGTAAGGGGGGGGGAGCTAAGGCAGCAATGTGATCCCCAGGGTCACATTGCTGGGGTGAGAGTTTTTTTCTACTTACCTCTGCCAGTAAGTTCTACTTTACTTACCTCTGCTGGGGTGTGTGGGGAGCCCCACAGATGCCTCTGCAGGGTACCCCAAACTTCCAAGGGTGCAATCTTAAACTGCACTGGCCTGCAGGCTGGCGCTGTATCCAGGGCCGGTTGGGAGCAGGCTGGAACCTCCATGGGGCAAGGGCACATTTGTCCCCTTGTACTGGGATAGGCGCCAACCACCACTATGGTCTACTTGCAGGGTGGATAAAAATCAATGATTTAAAAAAAAATCAAAAAAATCAATTTTTTTTATTTTTATCAAATTCATTTTAATAAAATGCTTTTGGAGTAAAAATCTATCTAAAGATAGTTTTCTATTTAAGATACATTTACAATTTAGTTTATTTAGCATGAAATGGAGCTTAGTTATGTAGCATGAGGCTGTACTGTATATTCGGCAATATTTACATTTTTGGTAACTCATTCAATGAATCCAAGCTCTGCCAGCTGAGATAACATGCACTGCATTGATGCATTCACACAATTTCACAGTAACCATGAGATAAATCATAAAACAAAACATGTTTAAGCAAATACAAGAACATGTAATATAATGTTATTGTTTTAATTAAATAAAAGAATTTGAGTAGTTCTCCAACTATGTGTGATTAACCTATTAACCTAAAATCAGTTCTGATATTGCTGTTTTACTAACCTGACAGCTTATTATTCTAAATAGGAAACCTTCATTTTGTTTGCAAATAATAATATTAAAGATTCTAACTACCAATCAATCAATCAATCAATCAATCAATCAATCAATCAATCAATCAATCAATCAATCAATCAATCAATCACTAGTATTTATATACCGCTTTTCACCACAAAGTTCACAAAGCGGTTTACAGGCAAATAATAACATGAAAGTTAAATGGCTCCCTGTCCCAAAAGGGCTCACAATCTAAAAGAATGGAGAACACCACCAGCAACAGCCACGAGAAAGACACTGTGCTGGGGTGAAGAGGGACAATTGCTCTCCCCCTGCTAAATATAAGAGGACACCACTTGAAAAAGTGCCTCTTGCCCAGTTAGCAGGGGTTACCAGCAAAAAGGAGTCCTTACATTTAAAGAGCACCTGTCATTTCAGATCCATCACGGCAGCTCCTGTTAGTGGGCATCCACTCACCTGCTGCCTGCCACGTCCCTCACCTTGTGGTGTCACTGCCGCATCACCAGCTGTCCCATTAAAGTGAATGGGACTGTCGGTGAGTCAACAGCGGGTCAGAGGAAGAGCCGCTGCGGATGACAGTTGTTCTTTAAAAATTATGATTAAAATTGAGTTGATTTAAATCAAGCCTTTTTACTAGTGATTTAAATCAACTTGATTTAAATCAAATCCACCCTGTCTACTCGGATCTGTACCTGCTATATGGTAGGCCCAGGTCCAAGCACATCACATGGCCTGAATTGGGGCCACGTGGCCTGGGGATGGGCATTTGGATGTGGCCTGTTGCATCCAACCCCACTCCCCTCCCCGGGCCAGCCCACCCCCTGGAATGCCCTCCTCCCGTTTTACCCTCCCTCCTGCCTTCCCCCCGCCCAGATTAGCCCCTGTGCCAGCCGAACCTGGCTGGTGCAGGAGTGGCTTACCAGCGTGCTCCAGCGCTGCAGGGCTGACGCAACTGCTTGTGGCTCTGTGCACTGGCACGCAAGTGATTTACGGCACTTTTACGACACCACAGTGCTGATGCAAGCAGCTTACGTTGGCTGTAGGGCTTGGACCTGCACCCTTGGATGCGCCCATAAAGAGTAAAAAAAAAACCATGACTGAAACCACTTCCTGTTTTTGATCAATAACCAGAAGTGGCTTTCAATTGCTTTGGAGGACAGGCTATATTTGGAGGCTTGGGGTTCCCTGCAGAGGCATCTGTGGGGCTCCCCACACCTCCTGAAGGCTGGCACTGGCAGAGGTAAGTAAGGAAAAAAGCCCTGTCCCCCCGGCGGCAGGGAGATCCTGGGGATTGCATTGCTGCCTTCCCCCTCCCCTCACCCCTGGCTGGTGAGTCATGACCTACCAGTCTGGGAACCACTGGCTTAAGCAAATCAGCCATGCTATGCGCACACATAGCATAGCCTCTAAAGTCAGTCTGTCCTTGGAGGAGCATACTTTTTTTTGATCCTGTGGCAGTCTGTGATCTTGGTCCTGAAAGAAAGCAAACCTCCTCCCATACCAAGAGATAATTTTAACACAGGTCTACCCCCACCCAACATGGCCATAAATCTTTTCACTTTGTGAAAAGCCATGTAAAATATATATTTTAAAATGTATTAATAATAGAAAATAGTACTTTGTTGTTTGTACACACTTCTTAAAAGAAATGTCAGTGGCACTGGATTTTTGGACCTTTTAGATCTGAGTGCCACAAGACCGAAGGAACCCAAGACTGAACTCTGTTCATGACAGTAAAAAGGCTTATTACTAAGATATCCCCAGTGGGGTTTCTGCTGTATTTCTAGCTGCTGGGCTTACTTGTGCTACCTCATTAACTGTAGATAGCATGAAAATTTCTCCATATTAACTGTATTAGCATCAGACATGAGCCTTACAAGATATATTTCCCCCCTGCAGCAGGAGATCTGAATGAGGAAAATTAATTTAATGTCTGTTTGCTAGGTTAATGGGGATCATCATAGAAACAGCTGAGCTTACCAGTTCTTTTGTGTTCCTGTGTACACAGGCATGCACACCATTCACAGTGGCTGGCTTTTAATTAGCTTTGTTGTCTTTATTTTAAAAGCATGTGAAGTAGCCAAAAATAGAGGCATGCCCCAGTATCCACTGATTTGTATCCATGGATACCATGGATTTTGGGACTCCTATTCAAAGGTAAAAGGTAAAGGTTTCCCCGTGACGAATGGTCTAGTTGTGACTGACTGTAGGGGGTAGTGCTCATCTCCGTTTCTAAGCCAAAGAGCTGGCATTTGTCCGAGGACAGTCTCCGTGGTCATGTGGCCAGCGTGACTATATGCCAAGGCACACAGAACGCCGTTACCTTCCCACCAAAGTGGTACCTATTTATCTACTCTCATTTTTATGTTCTTTCGAACTGCTAGGTTGGCAGGAGCTGGGACAAGCGGAGCTCACTCCGTTGTGTGGTCTTGAACTGCCAACCTTTCGGTCAGCAAGCTCAGCCGTTTAACCTGCAGCTCCACCACATCCCTTTAGGGGAACATTAGGGGATCATTCTGGCATCCTTCAGTCTCAAAAGGCTATGGTAACGTGCTCTGAATAGAGGACCTGAAACTACATCTGGTATGGCTATAAAGGCCAATTCAAGAGTGACAATCGCTTCCACATTGAGGGCAAATGCAGTCTGTCCCCTGTCCAGCTCCCTGGGCAGCTCCCAGCTCCCGGGAAGTAACTGTTACTTCCCATGTTGTTACAACGCTGTATGCGAAGCTGGAGTGTCCTCTCCAGAGCACGAGGCCTGGGTAGGTTGATACGAAGGATAGACTGTTACCGAAGCAGCAAATCCCCCCTCTCCACGTCACTGAAATAGTCCAATGGAAAGGCAAGAGCCGATACGATTAGTTCCAGCAACATTGCAGGAGTTGCCAAAACGTGATTGTACACAGTCACTAACAGCCTCCGGGACACCGGCTCCGGATTTTGCCTCGAAGCCTTTTCCATTAATGGATATAGCCACAAGACAGTGGAGGTTTGAAGTCAGAGTTTCCCTTCTCCTAGAAGATGGTTCTTCCACTTTATCTGCCATTGGGGCATAAAGCCCTCTTCCGTCTTCAAGACCGTTGACTATCTTCTCCTATAACCCTGGAAAGGAGCCCTTACAAGATACTGCCGGATAGGCCATCTGGACCAAGGTTTTTTAAGGAGGTATTACAACTCCATCACTCCTCCGGGACTCCTGCTCCGGATTTAGCTTCAAGGTTGACTCCTGAAGCCTTTTCCTTGAATGGATATAGCCACAAGGCAGTGGAGGTTTGAGATCGGAGTTTCCCTTCTCCTAGATTAGTTGCCTTCCAGGGCTAACGAGTCCCATCTACCCGAATTAGGGGCTAGGGGAACATTAAACTTATCTTTTTTTTTAACCTGTTACAACAAAACTGCTGATGTTCCCCTGTCTTTAAAAAGGTGTTCCCAGTATCCATGGTTTCAGGTATCCATGGTGGGGCCCGGAATGAAACCTCAATGAATACCGGGGCATGCCTGTAGTTGAAACTCTTACTTTCTGACTGAAGCCCAGAGATGCTGAAACAAGTTTTCCTACAGCAAAAATAGCAAAAGAAGTCTTGCGGAACCTTAGAGATGAACGAGTGTGGAATCTGACCGGGGGAGAGGGGGAACAGCTGGAAATGATGGGAAACTGGCGAAGATGGAAAAGGTGAAATGTTATCCTCCTGTTCAAAGTTTTTTTTAATGCACATCACATACTCCAGACCTACCATACTGAAAAAAAAGCATTGGTTGGATAAGGCAAGGTCAGTGCAGAACATGTAGTTCTACCAGACAGGCAGAGAAGCATTTGTACCTTCAAAGGCAATGAGATATAAGCACTTAAAGATGCATTTGTCCCATTGAATTCAACAAGGTGGAAGTATGTATTTAATGTTTTTAGGATTGTGCACATGAGATAAACAAACCAGATAGGTAACATTGAATGTGTTCTTCTGTAGCAATGCCACCTCTGTTAGCAGCTGCATTATGCTACAGTAAGTTCATCCCTCAAGCTCCAAAGCGCACGGGGTGCAATCCTAACCAGGAATTAGGTTGGCACAGTGGACTTGTGGCAGCCCAGGAGTGTTTCAAGCATGCCATAAAGTGTGTTTGCTTTACTCTCTGAGTCAGAGAAGCTGCCACACAGACGTGCGTCATCCTCCCTGACTCTTGAGAGTGGTCCAAAAGTGCTTTATGGTGCGTTTGCAACACTCCTGGGCCAGCCCAAGTCCCTTGAGCTGGCCTAACTCCAGGTTAGGATTGCACCCTCATTGTCTTTTTGATGCTACACACTAACATGGCTAGTCTTCTGGCATTTGTCTCCAAGTGTTTGTTGACACCCTGGCTCTTGGAACGGATCGTGTATCCAAAATTAGCCGTCTAAACTGTATGATATGAATATTTATAGTTACAATAATAGAAAAAATCAAAGGACCACTTAAATGTTCAACCCAGCAAATCCCACTCCTCAGCTATGCTGTCTGATTCAGTCTTTATCAGCGAGCTCAAAGAGAAGCCCTGCTCCCAAAGAAAGACATAGGTTAGACTCCAGTGCATGTAGATAATTCCCCAGTGCCTTTTAAAGATAAGGTTTATCTTAACAATCAGATGCCAGAAGCACAACAGAGAAAATTCACATCAGAGTTCATCAAAGCATTTGGCTTCTCTATACCTGAAAGCTGATAACTGCATTACAATCATCACGAATAACAATAGAAAAATAACTTCATTTTATAGCAAGAACAACAAAGAGTCCTGTGTCCTATCCTGAGCTACCAGGCAGCTGCTGTAGTCACCTTGGGAGAAGGGAAAGTTTGTCCCCTTCCCCTGGGTAAGCCCGGAGATCAGCCAATGGGTTTCCTCAAGTCTGCACCAGCTATTTAAACCTGAAGGCCTCCATGTCGGGCTGTGTGGCCCAACACAGAGGTCAGGATCTGGCTCTACCAGCTCTACCATCCTTCATTATTTTGTCAACCCCATTAAAATTAGTCTTGTCCCAGAGATTTTCCCAGCAGCCTGTGTCAGGAATGGCTCTCGCCCCTAAAGTTTCTCTCAGCTTTGCAATCACCTATATTTCTTGTCTCCAACTGGCAAGCAGGAAATGGAACAATTTTGCTTAGTTTCCATAATTCTGCCTTTGGTGATCTCTAGAACAGGCAAGATGTTGCCACAAATAATGTCTAAATTTGCCCTTAGAGAAAAACTGCAGATTGTAGTTGCAGAGCAATTTCCCCCATTTTCTCCCATGCTTTCCTCCAGTGGCATTCCTACAGGGAGATGGGGCAACATGCTAAGTGTTGTAGGAGCCTGAGCTCTTCTATAATGTGGCCTCTCCCCTTGCCTCCAGAGGAATTTGTGGCTCAGAGAGCAAAGCCTCTGAGTCGGTTCTCCGAGCATTGAATAGCTGTGGAGGCGATTCACGCTAAATCCAGAAGTGCATTTTCAAGCACAAAACAGGGCTTCTCTTTGGCTCGGGGAGACCCGCAGTGGGGGCTGTGGGCCTCCCCAACCCTTCTGATGCTCCCCAACCCACCAAGTAAGTAAAAGTGACCAAGGGTGCCCACGATTGCAGCGTTGTCCTTGAGACACCCAAAACTGGGCCACGCCCCTTAATGGGGAATGGCCCAGTTTTGCTTCCCAGTGGTGGGTTTCAACCCACAGATTGGGAAACACTGGTCCACATGCAATTTGTGGTACCAGATTGACAATATCGAAGACTTTCCTTTTTTTAAAAAAAAAAGTTGTTTATAATGTTATTGTATACAGATAAAGGTAAGGGTATTACAACAAAGGAAGGTAAGGGGTTGGGTAGGAAATACAAGGTACACACAAAAAGGTTACTGAACCAGAAATACTATTTTTATACCTAAGTTACATTAATATTATCAATTCTAAATTTCAATACATCATCCAATGCATCATACACTCATACCCAGTACCGCCGACTTCGTGGTGAGCCAGGGTCCAGCGGCCATCCCAATATTGCCTGGGTGTGGCTCTGCCCCACCAATATCTGCCCCCTGTGCCCCCCTGCAAAGAGAGTAGCCGGCCGCGCCCCCCTGCAAAGAGCACAGCCGGCCATGAGCATACGCAGTGGTCGCAACGTGAGGCAAGCACTGTGCATGCACTGCGCATGCTCGGGCTCTCGGGGATCTGATAAGAAGCCGCTGTTGGGGATCCGAGGAGAAGCCACTGTCAGGCTGCAGTGGCTGCTTCCGAGCCCGGGGCAGGCATTTGCCACGGTGAACGCCTGCTCCGAGCTCAGGCAAAGCCGCTATTGGGCCAGCAGACCCCTTCCCGAGGGCAGGGTGCACGATGGCAGCAGCGACTGTGCACCCCGGCCTTGGGAGAGGCAGCTGTTAGGCTGGCAGACCCCTTCCTGAGGCCTAATGGGGTCGTGGTCACATCAGGGGAAATGATCACATCGATGTCAGGGGCATGGCCATGTCGATGTTGGGGGCGTGGCCATGCCCCCCCCCAAAAGTTAGGAGGAAGTCGGCACCACTGTTCATACCGAAGGCTTTTCAATTCATTCATTCATTCATTCATTCATTCATTCATCCATCCATCCATCCATCCATTCATTCATAGTGCCTTTCAAAGTTGCAGAGCAACTGGAAAGTAGGTTCACTTTTCAACAGTAAGCAATGTTGTCGCTACAAACTGGAGAATATAAAACTGCTCCCTGACACAGTGCAAGGTTTTTCACATCTAATAGCAACAATGTCAACAAAAGTCTCAAGACTGGTCTACTCCTGTTCTTTGAATTTAATCTAAGTAGCTTCCAAGGTACAAAAAGATTTCATAAGCTTGGATATTTTATCCAGCTTTGAAATTGGGTCGTTACCAGGCCAAACGTAAAGGCATTTTAAAACAACAGCAACAACCCTGGGCACTTTTAAGCATTGCAGCACTTGAATGCTTTTTTCATGCAGAAAAGGTGTGCCAGATTCACAACCCATAGGAACTCTGCTTCTAGCATAGTACTCAGTACATATGGTAATCGTTGTGCTCAAAGGTGACAGTAAGAAGCCAAGGATGCAATCCTGCATATACTTAGCTGGAAATGTCCTTTAACAGTAGGCCAGTAAAGCCCATTAAATATAGTCAAGCTTGCTATGCAATTGTGGGATTTCTAACAGCCCAGTCCTAAGCTGCCCTGCCACCATACGTGCAGCAAACGGGAGCCAGGCAGGTGCCGGAGGCACCTCAGGAAAAGGGAACATTCATCCCCTTCCCCCAGGTAAAGGCACAGGCTCGCCAATCGGTCTCCTCAAGTCAGGACTAGCTATTTGGCTGGCTGAGACTTGAGGGCCTCCATGTCAGGCTGCGCCACCTAACACAGAGGTTAGAATCTGGCGGTGGAGGCCACTTCTGGTCCTACACCTGCTCCCCTCTCCCCCACCCACGTTCACCCTCCCCACAACTGCCCCAAACGAACTCACTACCAGTGGCGGTGTCACTGCCTGCCAGCCTCGCATCTGCTCCTCCAGGCATCAGGCTGGTGCTGGCACCAGCGGTAAGGCCTTACCGCACTTCTGCGGCACTGGTGCCAGCGGTAAGGCCTTGCAGCATTTTGGCGGTGCCATCGGTAAGGACTTACCACCGGTGCTGGGTCAGATAGGATTGGACCGTCAAACATACATTTGATGTGGCTGTACATCCTATTCAACATCAGCCTAAGGATGGCATCCATGCAGGAAGTTTTCACATTGCTTTCCCAGTAGAAGGCTTCCCTGACAGAAATGCCAGTGAAGTGATTGTGGTGATGTTTTTGAAAGGGAAGTCATTTCCCATGTGACTCATGTACGTGCACTGAGTACCAAGGCCTACTGACCTTCTGGAAATTATCACACTGCTGAAGGCTACACTGATTTGTATCAGGATGTGAATAGTCAATAAATAGCTTGAAATGTTGCAAATGAGCATGGGATTCTAATGCTTGAGAACCATCTGAGTAAACATTTAAGTTTGCAATGATTTTACTCAACCCTTTTAACATCTACATTGTGGATCCCAGTGGATTGGCTGGGATGTTTAACTTGGTGCACTGTCACCTTGCACTGTTATTTGCCTTGAGTATTGTAATTCTTCATTTCAAGAATTCTTCAGTATTGTAATTCTTCATTTCTCTAACATTCTAAAGTATTTTTCACTTGACCAGATGACTGAGTTAGTTTGGATGGAGGGGATGCAAGGAACGAGCTGATATTGTTTTCAGAACATTTATTCCTTTATGCCTGCTCACTTGTGTGCATTTGACTGATTTATTATTCTGTTAATTAACAATGTTCACAGCATAACTCTTAGAGCGCAATCCTAAACTGGAGTTGGGCCGGCATAAATTAAGCCAGCAAAGTTTGGCCAGCACAAGGGCCACCATAAAGCATTTTTAGACTACTCTAGGAGTCAGGAACGATGGCTCATGTTGGTCTGCTGGCTTCTCTGACTTCGAGAGTGGTCCAAACATACTTTATGGTATCCCTTGTGTTGGCCAAACTTTGCTGGCTTAGCTTATGCCAGCCTAACTCAGTTTAGGATTGCATTGCACCCTTACTATAATAAGTTATTATGGCAAATAATTATATGATTTGCATACGTAATGTTTTCTGCTGCAGTTAGAGGTATTTTGTGCAGGCATTGTCAATGGTACACAAAACCTTTTTCTTTTTTAGTAAAAAATGTTTTATTTGGTTTTTAAATGTGCAGGCTTAGAACTATCGAAGCATTTGCAAGCTTATGGTTTAAAACATGAATAATGTTTGAATGTGAAGGTATAAAAGGAATTTATACAATCCTTGGCAAAAAGACCAAAATATAGGCAGAAGAAATTATGTGAATTAAAACTGAATTTTTGAGTCTGTTGAAATTAAAGGATAAACTTTCCTTGACTATAATTAGGCATGATTGCACCCCAGCCCAATAAGTTTAAAAAAATAGGGACACTTCTTCTAGAATAAGACATCAGGATGTCATTCATCCAGGAATAGCAAGGAAGTAAAACCTAGCCATTTTTTCCCCCAAAGCACCATCATCACCATTAGGAATATTTATATACAGTTTTTCAGCAAAAGGTTTTCACAAAATTAATGGTCCTCTGCCTCCATTGGGCTAACAATCTAAAAAGAGATGCAGAAGAGACACTAGCAACAGCTGCTAGAAAAGATGAAGTGGGCAAAGAGAAGCAGTTGTTCTCCCTCTGCTAAATATAAGAGGGTACCACTTTAAAAGGTGCCGTTTTGCCCAGTTATCAGGGACATCTGTGATCATTAAGTTACTGTGAAGTTAGTCCTACTGAGCTAAATGGGACAAACAGCCCAATCCAGCATAAATTCCAGCATGGCCAGCTCTGTTCACAGCATAACTCTGTGCTGAAATTCCTGTGTGGGAATTTCAGCAGCTGGAGGTCTCCTCTGGATAAAGGGACATTTACCCTGGGGAAAGGTCTGCAGCCACAATGGGCAACTTGGACTTCGCAAGCTCACTTGCTGGAGCAAGTCTGCATTGCCTGTGTCGGTGGATCAGGCCCGTGTGTTGGTAGTTGTCAGTGCTGCCAACCCTGCCCCCTCCTGGATCCAGTCTTCCCAGCCTCCTCCCTGTTGCCATCTTCCCCCAGCCTCATTCTGTCCCGTCCCCCTCCCCCGCTCTCAGCCTGCACTGTTCCATCTCTGGGCTGTTCCACCCCTGCACTGTTCCACCTCTGTCCCACCTCACCTTCTCCAGCACCCACTGCTCCATCTGTCAGCGCATGTGGGCATTTGCGCCAGTGCCAACAACTGGTATGCCATTCCAAAGTGCTTTACGGCACTTTTGCGACAGCAGGCACAGATTTAGCCATTTAGAATTGAGCTTTTAGTGCCTTGAATGTATGATTGGGATTGCAGTTTAAGGCAAGAAAACAAAACAGCACTGCCTTCGTGTTGCAAAGGCAATCTCTTCCAGGCTTTTCCCGAAGAAGCCATCACCGCCACCTCCCGGGAGAGCCAGGAGGTGACTGCCTTCATGCTGCTTGCAGTGCATAGTCCTCTCCTTCACTAGGGTGGAGCCTGGGGGAAAATCTTGCGCCCCCCTCTTGGTGGAGCACCCAGGGCAGATACCCCTCAGGCTCCATCCTAGTTATGCTCTTATAAGAGGGGCATGCTAGTTATGCTCTTATAAGAGGGCTCTTATAAGATGGGTTCTGGCTTTGTTATTAAGACAAGATAATAATTTAGTTGACAAAACGTATTTACCAACATGCACCACAACTGCTACTTCCTCCCCAGCACTCTCTACCAGCCTCTCTGGACGAGATGTGATGTCCGCAACCTTCGCACCACAAGATATAGCCTTTCTGAAAACAGATTCATCCGTGCAGAAACTATCTAGTATTTTATGACAGCTAATGACTGCACAGCGGTTGCTGCTTTGGCTCTACCAATCTATAGGATTTGGCCATTAAAGACCCTTCTTTTGGAGCTAGTGCAGGAGAGATTTGTATTTGATGCAATGGAAATTACTTCAGTATGCAGGGAAAAGCGTTTGGCCATATGGACGGATGTGTGTATATGTGCATGCTCATTAAGGCTGTCATAATGGACGCGTGAAACTAGGCAAGCTACAAATACACAAGCCCTGTTTTAATTCGTGAAATGTTGCAAACATCAACCATTACACCAAGATTGCAAACTTGCTTTGTGGAAGTGATGAATAGAGCTTACTACGTCATCTTCATAGGATTATGGTTCAAAATCTTGGCAGCAAAACACAACAGGGTGGGGAAATTCACTAATAACTTATCTTGATTCCTTGTTGCAGAAGCTCTGTCACAAAGAATTTTCTTTCTGAGCAAACCAAAATCCTTCCAATCCAGCATGTTATTAACAGGCCAACCCGATGCCTGCAGGCTTTTGCAAGCAAGGTGATAGCATTCCCCTTTCTCCACTTTCTGGTACTCAGAAGTCAAGAGTTTCTGATTCTAATAAGTGGCAGTGTTAAATGTGCAAATACTCTAGTTAGGTGGGCTAATACCTAAAACTGTTGAGGTCTTTACCTACAGCTGCACTTGCAGTTTTTGGAACGATTGTGTTCCTATATCTAATATCTAGGGGTGGTTTTTTTAATTGTGAAAACTGCCTTTTGGCATTAAAATATCAGAATAAAAACACAAAACACCATATTTGGTGTTTAAGGTATTTTCCAGAAATTAAGATAGACTTTTCCAATTAGAAATAATACTGTGGCTGCATCTGTTGACACTATGTCACCTGTATATAGTGTACCTAGTACACTTTTAAAGCATTTAAAATTAATAAAAATGAGAACCTTGAATGAGAATGTGGAATAAAAACACATAATACCGCAATTTGCTATTTGAATCAAGAAATTATGGAAAAAATATCACCGAAGCACACACCCCTAGGATCCTGTACTCAGCAACACAGAAAATTTAGTACATTAACAGTGGTATTTCTCAAGCCTTTTGTTCCATATTGAGCCTGAACAGAAAGTGATATGCATCTTTTGTATTAGTGCCAAGGAGTACTAATATGAAAGCAGCCTTTGCTTGCTTATGCAATACATTGTCTTCTATTGCCACTTTAATTTCCACCTCGGATCGCTGCTGAGTGAGCCGCTACTGAACTGTTTTACACGACACATATTCATGCATACGTGAATGTATTGTTTTATATTAGGGAAGGGGAGTAGGTCAGAGGTATACCACATGTTTTGCATCCCACATTTAATCCCTGGCACCAACAGGTAAGACTGGGAAAGACTCTGGAGAGCTGCTGTCACTCAGTGTAAACAGTGCTGAGCTTGATGGGCTTAGTGTTCTGACTCCCTAAGGCTGATTCTCCTATGTACATCCACTGAATAAATAACTCTGAAAAATGTTCTCCCAATTACCAAATCCTTTGGTATGTATTTTCAATCACTGAACTCCCTAGTCTCAGTGCCTACACCAGTTTACTGAATTTAGGACACAATCCTAACCTGGAGTTAGGCCGGCACAGTTTGGCCGGCACCAGGGCCACCGTAAAGCGAGTTTGGACCACTCTCGGAGTCAGGGAGGATGATGCATGTCTGGGTGCCAGCCTCTCCAAGGGTGATCCAAACATACTTTACGGTGGTCCTTGTACCAGTCAAATTTTGCTGGCCTAACTGTGCCGGCCTAACTCCAGGTTAGAATTGTGCCCTTTACTTAGATTCTTTCCACATATGGCTCCAAAAGAGAACCTATATAGAGAGAGGTTTACAAGAGGTTTGGTTATTGATGTTATTCTGCTATAAATGCCAGATTTACTGAACATGAAGTGAAAATCTGAGCCATTTGATCCTAACATTTCTGCAGGCAGTGATTTTTTGGCAAAAAAAACTCCTTGAAGTTGATATGCTGAGTCATACCTTGCCTTGTAAGACTGTTAATATTCTCAAGTAACATAAAAGCCCTGACCGGGATCTTGATTACACAATAGTTCTCTGTAACAGTCAGGAGTTCATAAATGTGTACTGTAAGTGGCTGCAATATTGTATGAGTTAATAGGCTTCATTTTTAAGGCATGTTTTCAATCAGCAAATGTTGAATTCTTGGTACTTTCTTTACAGAGCTTAGGAATCTCTTACTGCTTCCTTAAGAACTCATGTTGCCTGTAGGATGGGGACAGACACTCAATTGTTATTAGTTGCTAAAGCTGTAGCAGTAACACCCCAACAAATTGAAAGAGGCTTTTGTTTTAAACATGTCCGCTTGTGAGAGAACCAGTGTCAGGAGAATATAATGCCTGTCAGATTTGTGATGTGTTATCCTTGTATTGAGAAAGATTATACAGTGAGAAAAATATATATAAAGCACTTGCACGGGCATGATAGAATTTTGCAAGCAGGAGGGCGGAAGGAGGAAATGGAGTTATCTGGAATCTTAAGTGATGTATTTTAGCATTCCAGGGGAAATTGAAGGATAGCAAGTATGATAGCTCGTGCAAGGCCTGACAGCTTACAAGGGTGAAAATTTGCAAAACTCTGGTTGCTTGAAAAATCTTTCTGCAGAAATTTTTTTTAAAAAAAAATCCTGGCTGAGATTCAGATACGAATGGCCAGCTTTTCTATGGTCATAGTTATTAAAAATTGTTCTTAAAAAAAAAATCTAATATCTAATGAGACAGAAAAGAAATCTCAGATCAAAAATGTTTCTTCTGCTTTTAGGCTCAGTGCCTCAGTGGTGTACCCGAGAGGGAAGGGGGGGTCAAATGCCCTGAGTGCTAGACTTGGGAAGGACAGGCAACGATGCCTGCCCCTCGCTCACTCACCCCCGGTACACAGTGCCAGCCGACCCTTTTTCAGAGGGGCAACCAGTGCTGCGTGTGCTCTCCAAGGAGTGGCCTCTGCAGAAAGTGACTCAACACTGCGGGCATGCAGTGCCAGTTTGCCCCTTCTTGGAGAAGGGGTGAGTTAGCACTGTATGCCAGACCCAGCAGAGGAAACGCTGCCTGGAGTGCAGTGAAGCCAATAGACTTTGCTGTGCTCCAGGGGCACCCCTGGTTCCTCCAATGGTTGGAAGATCCGACCATCAGAGGAGTTGGCCGGGGAGGTGTTGCCTGGAGCGCAGGGAAGCTGCTAGGCATTGCTGTGATCAAGGCTGCATGCTCCCTTTCCCCATTTAGCCAAGCAGCAGTTTGAGATGCTGGAAGCTGTACTCACCCCAGCTGGGGCGGGCACCGCTTTCAAGAGATAATTGTGTGACATAGCTACATCACTGCAATTACTTCCAGGGTGGGGGTGGCTGCCAACTGGGGGTTTGCCCCTGGGTGAGGAAACCCCCAGGACTACCCCTGCAGTCTCTTGGTATGTTCAAGGAGACGGTCCTTGAAGAACATAAAGGAACAATATGTAATGTTGCATGATCGCCGAATCCCCTAATAATCTGTGCTGCTGTTCCCTCCATGCACGCGGGCAAGGGAGCAGGGTGGACACAGAACATGGCTGTGTTGTTAAAACTGGATGCACTGAGGTATGTCTAGGACTGAAAGAAACCCTTGTAAAGGTGATCTGCTGAGTTTTCATTGGTTCCGGTATCCGGTATTGTCATTCAGTAACGAGCTGCCGGAACGCGAGGCGGGACTTACCACTTGATTGACAGGCAGTCCGTGATGCGTCGCTGCCTGCCCGCCTGCCGCGGGGGCTCCCTCCGGGTGGCGCGCCCCTCCGTGGCTCGCCTAGGCACCCAGCACGCCCCCCAGGCAAGCGGGCACCCCCTCCGAAGCCAGGGGTGCACGCGGCGGTCAGACAGGCAGCGACGTGTCACAAACGGGCAGCCAATCAGGCGGTAAGTCCCGCCTCGCGTTCCGGCAGCTCGTTTCTGAATGACAGCCCTGCTTTTAATGGAATAGCTCTAGGCTTATGCTGTGGCATAGCTACAAGGGCACAGCTACAGAGGGTGCAGGCGAGTTGCCGTCACTGACCAGAATGGCTCCAGCAGCAAGTGCGAAGAACCACTTACATGGCACATTGCGGCACCTGCAGTACTTAATGCGCCGCCCCCTTATACCAATGCCACTGGGCTTATGAATACTTTAGATCCACTTTACAGCTAATTTTCTCTTGAAATGCAGAACTTTTCTTAGCCAGACGAAAGCCCAATCACAATTCTCGATGGTTTCCAAATTCATGATCTTGTTTAGTAGAATACCATTATATATAAACTAACACATCAATCACAACTCCTCCTTTTCTTACTGGTGGGGGAGGCAGTTCAGCTGTTTTAATAACCTTTTTGTAGTCCAAGCACCCTAGTGGAATATTAACAGCTGCAGAAGACAAGAGAGGATTGTAGTATACAAAAATAAAGAAATAATCTGAGATGCTGAAGAATGGAATTTTCCTCCTTAATCAAATGAAATGAATCTGGAAATTATCATTACACTGTGCATTTATGGATACCTATAAGATTGTTTTTAACCAACTCACCTTTTAGGCAGAAAAATAATAGTATGCAATTTGGAAAGAGGCAGGAACAAAACTTTGTAAAACAGTATGCTTAAAAAAATTATCCTTTGATATTTATTCTTCTTCTCAATTATTACATCAGTGCGGTTTGCCACTTGAAACCAGATTATTTATTAAGAGACATATTAAAAACCAAGAAGGCTATCGGTTCTGTTCCCCATTTGTACAGTGAAATTGTCCAGTTCAGAGATTGTCAAACGAATTCTGGCAGGAAGGGCATATGTTTGAAATCCCTCTTTTTGACTTTGAGGTGGGATTGTGAACCTCATGCAGCTACAATATTGGCATCAATATTGAGCTTAAAACTTTTCCCTTTATGTAAAGAAATAAAATGTTGAGTTCATTTTGTCACAGTAGCGTACATTATAGGCTATCTTCTTTAAGCAGAGATGGATCCCATTAATATTTAAAGGAATCGTACACATGCCTGGACAGGAGGCTTATGCCCCTAAACCAGTGATTCTTTGGCTTATTTGACCATGATTTCATTACACTGGGTATGTATGACACAATGCAGTGTGTTTTCAAACAGCTGCTCTTTAGGTAAATTAATACCTGGGGCCTCTTTACTTCCAACCACAGTATTAACTACTGGAACAGACCTTAATTTAAAACTGCTTAATGCATCTCACCAGCTTGCTATTTGAAAATTCTAATAAAAGGGTGGGGGAAAGCCCTTTATAAACTCAGTCTTTAATACACGAATCTCATATAGCTTCTGGATCTTAAGGTTGCAATCCTAAGCATACTTGCTTGAATTGAACAAGCCTTACATCTGAGTAGACGGGCCTAGGCTTACACTGATAAAGTGTCATGTTTATTAAGGGCAAAATTCAATGCAGCTTGTGTTCACTTTGTATTCCATACTCTGAACAAATTATTTTGATTTCAAATTAAAAAAGGAAACTTGTCAAAATTCACACAGGATTCTTCTAGGCTGTGATTCTGTTTGGGGCTTCAGAGATGGGGCATTAAAATCATTAAAATAAAAGCATTCAGTAAGATACTGCTTCTGGTTTCCCATGTAAACAAAAGGAGAATTCTTTCCTCAAGCAAAGACGTCGGTCTAGATTTTATAGAAGATACAACAGAAGATGTGCCCAAATATCCACTGATTCAGTATCCACTGTTTCAGTTATCCACTGATACCATGGATACAGGGGACACCATTTTAAAGATAGGGGAACATCAGTGGATTTGGTGCAATAAGTTAAAAAAAAGAGATTTGTTTAATGTACCCCTATCTTTTTAACACTTTTTTTTAATGCTATCTTTTCTTTTACCTTATTGCAGCAAAACCGCTGATGTTCCCCTGTCTTTAAAGTGGCATCCCAGTATCCACAGTTTCAGGTATCCATGGTGGGGTCTGGAAAAGAACCCCATCAGATATCAGAACATGCCTGTACTGCAATTAGCATGAGGGCTGAAAACTTTTAGACTGAAACCGTGGTACATTCTGGGGGTTGAAAGTGCACTTATGGCTAAGTACAAACTGTAGTTAGGGCTGATTCATATTTGGGGATTTTGTACAAAAAGTTTAGTTTCTGTGTGGGATAAAAAAAATGCTGTAACCACTCACCACCTGTTTTATAGAATGGTCACTTGGAGGAAGGGATGGAGGATAGTGAGCACAACCAATCACTTCCATCACTCCTTTCGAACAACCAAAGGGCACAACCAATCACTTCCATCACTCCTTTTGAACACCTCTCTCACCTCTGGGCTGGCAACTGGTGGTGAGGGGTGGATGGGTCTTTACCAAGTGGTATTCATCAGCAGCTCAGAAATGGCCCTGGGACTTTCAGACAGTAACTTCCAAAATCCAAGTGACATGACATACCAACTTTAGGTTTTTCCCTTGGTCATAGGTGCACTGATCAGGAAACTGACATCCACAGTGCATAAGAACATAAGAAGAGCCCTGCTGGATCAGGCCAAAGGTCCATCTGGTCCAGCTTCCTGTATCTCACAGTGGCCCACCAGGTGCCTCAGGGAGCATGCAAGACAACCAGATACAGTACCTACCTACTGCCACTCCCTTGCACCTGGCATTCTGAAGTAGCCTACTACTAATGCAAGGAGGTTGCACAACCCATCTGGCCTTTAGCCCATGATGGACTTTTCCTCCAGATATCTGTCCAACCCCCTTTTAAAGGCATCTAGGACAGATGCCCTCCCCACCTCCTGTGTCAAGGAGTTCCACAGATTAATTACTCACTGGATAAAAAAGTATTTCCTTTTATCTGTTCTAACTTTCCAACACTCAATTTTAATGGATGCCCCCTGTGGTTGCCCTCTCTGTGTAGTCTGGGCAAAACAAAACAAAACAAAAACCAGTTGCCCACACTTTGAAGTTTATTTGCTTTTCCCTGCACAGAGATTGATTCCCACTGGAGAAACTAAACGGTTCTTACTTTGTTCACAACAGTTCAGTAACTCCCTTTGAAATCTCTCTCATCTCGCACCCACCAAACTAACAAGGTCTCTCTCGCTCTGTGATTACACAAATATGTGAAGAGAGAGAGGCTCATTCCTGTCTCTTTATATTCATTGCTAATCTGCTTTAAGTCAGATAATGGTCCAGCTGCAGGAAGGAATTTCATTAACACTCTTTTCTTCCTGAAAACAGAATTCTCTGTATTAAATGAGGCCTTTTTTTTTTTTTGGAAGGACTGTGATTTTTTTTATTTGTTCAAAAATAGCAAATTGTGACATCCGCCACCCTCTAAATAAGCAGTCTTTCTTGTTGCTATAGTGACTACTAGCCATGAAAACATAGACTGCAGGAAAGTGAGCACTTGTGCAGACTTTGTCTTACATATTCATGGGTTTAGTTGTGTTCCCCAGTCTCAATTTTTATAGTCCTCCAGATTGCTTGCATTTTTAAGCTGTTCAATTAAAGAAAACTACATTGTTAATACTGTTTGTGTTATATTATGGCATGTTCTGTGGTCTGAAACCAGTTTTCTGAATGATTCAGGGCTATCTCACACACTATGCAGGTTTGAATCTGACTTGGAGAGTCATTCCCTCCTATCCTATCTTCCTCCTGCCCAAACCTTTAGCCCCTCCCTCCATTCTGCCTCACCCCACACCTTGCGTCAACAAGGTGCAGCACCACCCTTGCCCTCTGGTGCTTGTCATTGTGGTAACTCTTGGCAAAACAGTATTTCCCAGGATTCCTTGCACTTGGCATTCTGTATAGCGGGATAGAAAAACTTCCTTCTTTCCTGCTGTTGGAAGTACACTGGAAGTAACTGGTGAGGATGTCATTGCCAGTTACTTCCGGATTTTTTTGGGGGGGGGGGCAGACACAATGCGACAAACACTGGTAAGAGGCTTAGGGTGGACAAGAGGGCTTTTTCGAGCGTATGAAAAGCACATGCTGGAGCTCTGCCTCACTGCAAGGCAGTGGCGGGGGAGTCTGCTCAGGCAGTATTTGTACATGATGTGATTTGGGGCAAGTCAATACTTTGGCCCCACACGGTATCTTCCATGGTGCTTCCATAGTGTACATACAGGCATGTCCTGGTGTCCACTGATTCACTAACCACAGTTTCAGTTATCCACGGATACCATGGATACAGGGATGCCTATTAAAAAGATAGGGGAACATTAAACAAATCTTTTTTTACCTTGTGGCAGCAAAATCTCTGGTGTTCCCTATCTTTAAAAAGGCATCCTCAGTATCTATGGTTTCAGGTATCCACAGTGGGGGGGGGTGTCCCAGAATGTAACCCTAGCAGATACTGGGACATATCTGTATTCAAATAATAGCTGTCAAGTACAGTGTCTGTTCAGTGTATATTGTTTCTGCAAAATATCAGGTGTGTGTGGTAGGTTATGCAACAGTTTTTAATGTAATAGTTCTGTTCCAACAAATGAACATATTACATTTTTATCCATTGTGGGCTTTATGCCATGATGGGTGGTGCAACCTCCTTAGTTAATAGTAGGCTACTTCAGAATGCCAGGTGCAAGGGAGTGGCAAAAGGATGCAAGCATCTTGTTGTCTACTGAGCTCCCTGAGGCACCTGGTGGGCCACTGTGAGATACAGGAAACTGGACTAGATGGGCCTTTGGCCTGATCCAGCAGGGCTCTTCTCATGTTCTTATTTCTTCTATATTCTATTTAGTCATCAAATTAATGTATTTCAGATGGAAACATTTGTTCAAAGATTTCTTGTGGTGTATGGGAGCCGATTCTAAAGTGGCCTTTCTCCTTCACAAATGAATACTCTTATGGGTTTTATAAGAAGATGGGGGGCAAGGGGAGGGAAAACATAAATCTGGTCTCTAGTTTGGACTCTATTTCTGTGAAATCCACTGCAATATTTTTCATAGTTAGTTCTTTATGGAAAAAAGGGAAATGTTCTATTAAAATCTGACAAAATTAATTGGGGAGTATAGAAAATCCATCAAATATTTTTTTTCAGCCAAAGTAAATTAGGAGAGAGAGAGAGAGAGAGAGAGAGAGAGAGAGAGAGAGAGAGCATATACAGTATTTCTGGCTGACTGAGGAATGCTTGCTGTGATCAAACTTTGCTGTGCAGAGCATTTATTTACATAGGTTATGGTATTTGATCTGAAGGTTTTTGCACTTGTCTGCCTGCTTTGCAGCCAACTGAGTCCGAAGAACGGGTGCACAATTGAGTCGGGCTGGCAGAATGGCTTGATCCCATTCTCTGCCAGCACTTCAGGGGTTAATTTCATGGAGAGATCAGATTACTTCCTTGGGCCTATAGTGTTCACCTCCTAGCTAGCTGGCTCTTGCCTTTTTTCCCAGCTTCTACCAGAGTGAGTCTTTGAGAGGCAGCCAGATTGTTCAGCAGTTTCTCTCTTGTCACTGTGCATGCTAAGATTAGACGCTCCTTCTTTTTGTTCCTCGTGGAGTGCTTTGATGGCAGCCAAATGAAGGTGTCAACCTATAAAATCAACCTGGCCCCTTTCTCTAGGGTGCTTCACGGGCAGCAAAGTGGAGAAATGCTATGGCCAAGGGATCTGGCAAGGTAGGACTTGGCACATTCATTTGCATGTTGAGAAAGCATGGTCTTGGTGCAGGATGAGAGCCTGAGTGGGGGTGGTCGAAATTTGAGCAATACAGACCGAAATATGAATACCGCACTGGCGTGCCATAAGCATTTGCACTGACTTGCAAACGGCAGAGTGAAATCAGGGTTTTATTATTTTGCTTTTCAGAGCCCAATCCTATGCAAGTCTACTCAGAAGTAAGTCCCATTATAGTCAAGGGGCTTACTCCCAAGAAAGAGGGGATAGGTGTGCAGCCTCAGTGTAAAAAGCACTTGACACTTGGTAATTATAGTTCTTTACAATATAAAACTCATTCCATGTTTTCAGTGTACTGAGTATTCAGAGTCCTTTTCTTGTTTCTGTAATTCACTAGTGTACCTTTCATCCTTTTAAAAAAAAAGTACTGCCATGTTTAGTCAATGTCATGTATTTTCTGCATCTGAAGGAACTCCACTTTGTGGTAAATCTCTCTCCACAATGATCATTATGCTTTACTCTAGTATGACAATTCAGGTGTTTAAACAGTGTGTGTGTGTGTGTGTGTGTGTGTGTGTGTGTGTGTGTGTGTGAGAGAGAGAGAGAGAGAGAGAGAGAGAGAGAGAGAGAGAGAGAGAGTATTGCTGGTTTCTTCTTCAATTGCAAGACACTGCATTTCTGAATATATGCATTTTCAGCCTTTATGGATCTATAAACTGAGAATAATTATTTAGTGATTGAAGAATTTAATCCTTGACCATGCAGTCTTTTATTGAAGCCCCTTTGCTAACATTTATTGTGTCGTCATGTTGGGATGGCGAACATGGGCAAATTAATAATGATAATGGGAGTACGGGAGCTGCAAACTTGCTTTTTGTGTTGATTTTCAAAGGGCTGTCCCTGCCCTATCCGGCAGGTGGAGACTCTGTGAAGTCACAGCACTGGTCATGCTCCTCCTCTCCTAGGATGAAGAGCTACTATTATATCAGCCACAGAGCACGTCTGCCTGACTGTAATTATATTAGCTCAGTTCTGCTTTCCATTGCACAGATGATCACTATATGTCCCAGCTCATGTTCTTGAACACAGATATTTTGTGATCTTGCAGGTGTAGTCATCCAACCAACTGAAGGAATATATTATGTGCTTGTGTTGAGAGAAGAGCTATTGTTAATGTATTGTGGGGGACTCAAAGATTTTGTCTGTGCCTTCATTTGTTCCCAGTCAAACCTTATTTGCCCCTTGTTTGCCCCTTATTTGCCCCCCTTGCCTGCCTGTTATGAGTGCAAAAACGTTTCAGAGTGCAATCCTAACCTGGAGTTAGGCCGGCACAGTTAGGCAAGCAAAGTTTGGCCGGCACAAGGGACACCGTAAAGTTTGTTTGGGCTACTCTTGGAGTCAGGGAGGATGGCGCATGTCAGTGTGCTGGTCTCTCTGAGTCCGGGAGTGGTCCATTTACGGTATCCCTTGTGCTGGCCAAACTTTGCTGGTGTAACTGTGCTGGCCTAACTCCAGGTTAGGATTGCACTCCCAGTGAGGACAGCTGCTGTAAATGTGATGCAAAGAAGGCGCCATGCAAGCACAGGCTAAACCAGTTAAACTGCATTGGTTCATTCATGGTAAAAATTTGACTCCGTAAGAAACCTTGCTAAGCCAGTTTTAGGTTAAAGATAAACCAACAGAATTGAACTTTCATATGGTGAAAATTTGCCCTGAGTTTACACCAGCCCACACTTTATGACCCAATTCTATACTTAGCAGCTGCCATTGTGCCTCTTCCACGTGCTCTGACCGCCATAAAGCAGTCAGTGGCATTCACAAATGACGCTCCGAGAGTGCACTGTTCAGCATATTGTCAGGGACACTTGCGGGAAGGCCAGAGCCTTCCCACCAGCACTGCCTGCCGATAAGAGGTTGAGGAGGCTTGAGGGGGTGGAGGGCAGAACAGGGGCGGGATATGGACAGATTGGGTCCAGATTTGGTGGCAGTGGCAGCCCCCGAATCCTACCCTCCTTCCCGTGCCTGATCCCGCATTGTGGATCCATGCTATTTAGCTAGCGCAGGTCCAAGTAGAGCCCCCTGCACTGTGAGACGATGCAACGGTAGCCATTGTAGCACCATTGCATTAGCAGAGTTTGAGGAAACAGTAGGATTGGGCTCTTAATCACAGATCCCATGACAGGGCCTATCATGGTACCTGTGTTTAAGGATGGGCTGGTATGAATAGTCATGCTACAAAAATCTGGAGCAGTCTGCCCATACCTGGTCTGTTCTCTCATCTATCCCACCTCAGTATCGCTTTGGCTTTCTTTGATGGACAGCCACTGAATTTGTGGACATTGCTTCAGGGAATGTTCAGAATAGATCAATCTGTTGCAAGCTAATCTGAGTATCACTCTGAATTCCAGAAACTGTGTACGGATATGTTTGGGATTTGAACCCCAGCTGCTGCCTGCTAGCAGCCCCGTAATGCCCCTTGGCTCACTTGGTGGCACAGCTGCAACACTTCCACCGTCCATACAAATTGTAATTTCATGTATTTATTTAAGAAGATTAAAACTGGTGGCTAAGCAACTCAGCTGCCAAACAGAACTTCCCAGGTTCAAATCTTTCCACTGCCGTTAACTCACTAGTTCTTAGAAAAGTTCTCCCACTGAGCCTTGGCTCACCAGCTGCAATCTAGGGAATACTACTAATCACCTTAAAGTGTTGCCGTAAAGATAACGTTAAGGTAATAAATGTGATGTGCTTCACGTAATTGGGAATACTTGGGAAGTGCTATATAAATGCAACATATCATTTATATCCCACTTTTCCAACAACAGAAAAGCTCATAGTGGCTTACAACCAGAATTAAAACTAAATGACATTTATTTCTTTAAAAAATTGTATGTATATACAAGAGGTAAGGTCCCAATCCTGAAGGCCCCTACAGCTAGAGGTAAGTGCATCCCACCGGCGAAAATGTCGTGAACATGCTGTAAAGCATGTCTGTGACGTGTACGCCCACACTGGGACGGCATTCATTCAGCGCCAGATCCCAATGTGAGCGGCTGTCTGGCCAGTGCTCCAGCAGCATCGGCAGCCTGTAAGCCCATTTGGGGTGGGGGGAGGTGGGGAGGAGAGGGAACTAGAGGGCAGAAGATTTAGCCAAGAGAGTTAATGCCTCCGTTTGCCTGAAGATAACAGCTGAAGATCTGAAGGTCGTGAGCTCAGGACTGCTGGAAGTCTCTGTGAGCGGCAGACCTTGCAAACTGCGGCTGATTAAAAGCTGAGTTCCAGCTGCCTCGTGGGAGGAGGAGTGTGCTGAAGTCAGCTGCGTCTCTGGTGGGAGCAGGGAAGCCTCATCAGCCAGCAGAAGACAGACGGGTGGCTAAGAAAGAAGGCTAAATCCAGAAAGAAAGATCTGTATGAGTGTTGTTCTTGAAAGATAGAACATTTCTGTAAATTGTAAAAACCTTCGGGTTTATGAATAAAAGTCTGCCTATGTAAACCGCCTTGAGTTACAGTCATTAGAGAAATCTAGTGATCTTAAGAAAGGCGGTATATAAATACATGTATTATTATTATTATTATTTTTTATTATTAACTGAGTAGAAGGAGGGAAGGAGCTGGCCACAAGGGGATGGGACCTGGCAGTGGCTCGGGCAGCCTGACACGGAGCTGCTCAATTCACCCCAAATAGCCCCACTGCAGGCGAAGGGGACAAAAGTCCCCTTCTCCCAAGGAGACTCCAGCCGCTGCCGCTGGATGGAGCAGTGGCCTTTTGGCTACCGCTGTACCCACAGGCAGTTAAGGATTGGGCTGGAAATGGTCTCTAGAATGCAATTCACAGTTAAAATAATACCTAAAGCAAAACAGTAGGTTCCCAAACATTTTAGAGGCCCTAGACTTGGCTCCTGCCAAAGGGGTGTGGCTTTAATGGTAGTTTGGCAGCAGTACTCCCCCCCCCCCAAGTAGCAACTTGTTTAATCCTTGATACCATAACCTGCCCTGTCAGTTCCGCAACCAATCAAAAATTGGGTCCTGACCAAGTTCTGGACCCACAGTTTAGGAACTATTGCAGTAGGGAGAGGGGCAGTGGTGAGCAATTAGGGGTGTACAGGATGCAGAAGAAGGAACAACCAGGTAAGGATTAGTAAAACAATCCCTTTTTGACTGCTCCCGAGCTGTGTGTCTTTGCCCCTGTGGGTGTGCCTCTGAGGTGTAGAAAGAAATGTGTAAACCAGACAGTGCAGGGATATAGCCGAGAGAAGCCTCCATAATTGTGCTGCAGCCCTATTCCAGCTATTTTGATCACTGCATTGGCAGCAATCCAAGCTTTCAAACGTCTTGGCAGGGGCGTTATAATTAGAAAGTAGGTGCAGGAATTCCCAGGTATGCTGGCATTTCTGAGCCTGTTGTACTCGGACATAGTCCTGCAGAAATTCACAGTCCGTTAAGTAGGGCTCTTTTCAGTGGCATCTTTGTTCCTTGCAAGTTCAGCAGAGTCCCTTCTTTTATCTCTGCACTGGCCTATTAGTAGGCTGGAAGCTTATGACCGTCTTCCCTACCCCCCATCTTGGTCTTGTGAAGTTACTGTGATCTGAGTGAGGGGTTCCAAATGTCGCCTTGGGGCAACCTGTCCCCTTTCCAGGTGTGCATAGAATGACCCGAACAAGGAAATGAGATATTTAAAGGTCTCCTGTGAAGAGGAAGCTTCTGGGGACAGTTGATTCAATAGAAAGGGGTGCCCCAGCTGTAAGATTACTGTAGCCTGGAGGGAAAGCTCTATTTTCCCTTAATGGATGTTTTCAGTGTACTGCTGATTTTGACCAGGCGGTTGAGGATGTTGACCTTTAGGGGTTTTGAGGGGGCAGAACATTTTATACAATTTATGGGGCCTATTCAGTTATTTAAGCTGTAAACTTATGCACGCTTAGGGCCCCATCCTATCCAACTTTCCAACCCCAATACAGCTGCAATGCAGCCCCGAGGTAAGCAAACAATCGTTCTTTTTATTTACCTTGAAGAGGCCTCCATGACTGCCCGCCACCACCACAGATAATAGCACATGCCCCATCGGCACAGCTACATCAGCACTGGAAAACTGGGTAAGATTTGGCCCTTACTTGGTAGTAAGCCCCAAGGAACTCAGAAGCTACTTCTGACCAAATAAACATCAAATTATGCTGTTGATGGTTTATATTGTGGGTGGCAGCTTATGAATCACAGAGAGACTTGTTAGAAACGTGCAATGTAGATGAGATGGAAACAGGTAATATTTATTTATTTGTAATACGTATGCTCCATGTTTTCCTTCCTGAAAAGGAGATACTGAAGGCAGCCAATAACTCATTACAGACTCAGGCAGGTAGGAGCCAATCCTATGCATATCTGCTCGGAAGCAGCTCCTATTAGAAGTCTACTCAGAAGCCCATTCAACAGGGCTTATTCCTAGGAAAGTGTGGATAGGATTGTGGCCTACATCCTCAGTTGATGCCTGCTCTGACTAATCCCTGCTGATCCCTTGGTTTCAACTCATAGCAGGAAAACTGAGAGGCCCTTTGTTTCTCCTCAGCAATTTCCAATCCTGCACAGTGCTTGTTGCAATGTGATCAGTTGCCCAATGTCTTTAATACTTCAGGCATTTTTATTTCTTCGTATTGTTTTTTTAAAAATTGTTTTGTCTTTAGTTGCTTATTAATTCTTAACCAGATGAGTTCGAAGAGCAATGCTTAGTGGTGTGTGGGATTTTTTTTTTTGTTAAACACTGCCTAAAATAACAAAATCACAGCTAGGGGAGGACAGGGAGGACAGGGAGGCCTGGCATGCTGTGGTCCATGGGGTCGCGAAGAGTCGGACACGACTTAGCGACTGAACAACAACAAAAATCACAAAACAATGCCTTTTGGTGTTTAAAATATTTGAATAAAACCACAGACTACCACATTTTGGGGTTTAAAATATTTTCCAGATATTAAAATAGATTTCTTTTCCAATTAGAAATAATACTGTGGCTGTATCTTCTGATACTATATCACCTACAGTATATATCACCTAGTACACTTTTATAGTATTTAAAATTAATAAATATGAGAACTTGGAATGAGGTTGTAGAATAAAAACACCACAATTTGCTATTTTTGTCAAGTACTTTTGGAAAAAAATCCCCCCCAAAAAACACCCCTAACAATGATATAAATATTAGCTTATCACAACAAAATGTGAATCAGAGTAATACATACTTAGACCAAGTGACTGATTGTGGCATGATTGTTGCAGGCCCACTTTATCACCTGCCAAGTGAACTGGGATGGAGGAGTACATGTATGCAGGTTTACTGCATTATCTCCTCCTGTACATGCAGTACTGCATGCCTGCGTCTTCTGTTGCTCCCCCCCCCCAATTGGCAGCCCTCCTACAGATGTGACAGGACTTGAGGACTGGACTCAACATGATTTAGTGCTAGTGAGGGACAGATACCCTGGGACCTGAAAGTGACGTAACTTCTGGGTCTCCAGGCCTCCGAAAACGGCTGGAACCTCATTCTGATCATGTCCTGAGCCGTTCTGAAGCCCGCAAAGGCTGCGCAATTTCCATCTTCTACTAGAACCAAGAACTCTGATCTTAAAGGCTGACAAGTGTTCCTACTTTAGAATCAAGTCAGATGGTTCCCAGCCAATTTACTCTTATGAAATAAGTCATGTTACTCGAGTATAAACCGAATATCAATCTATATACGGTATATAAAAGAGAAAAGTGAACTTCGTGTTGAAAAGCGGTATATAAGTACCTGTTGATTGATTGATTGATTGATTGATTGATTGATTGAACGTTTGTCTGTTTGTACGTATGTTCCGCATAGGCTCCGCAACGCTTGGACCGATCAACACGAAACTTGGCACGCATACACCTTGCGGCCTGGCGACAAACACTGCGGGGGTCACACACCCCTAGGACCCCCCCCGGGGCTGCAGGAGGGGGTTGAAACGTTAACGTGATCGCAAATGGCCGACATCGGTGTTGAATCCATCGTTTCCGGGGTCGCCAAGACAAACGGCGACGCTCCCGACACCGGTGGAGTCTGGATTTGGCCCCCCCCTCAGCATGGGGGGTGAGAAGGGGTGCAAAACAAAACATCCGCTATGCCCTGCTGGAACGCCTGGGCCGATTACCACCAAACTTGGCATGCACACGCCTTGTGGCCTGGCCACAAACGCTATTGGGGTTGGGACCCCCTAGCGCCCCTGGGGGTGGGGGTGCACAGGGTGCCCCAAGTGAAATGGTTGAAAATGGCCGAAATTGGCATGGAATCCGTCGTATCCGGGGTCACCGAGGCGAGTGGCGACACTCCCGATTCCGAGGGGGGGTTTGGCCCCCCTTGGTGTGGGGGGCCAGAAGGGGTGCGAAACAAAATGTCCGACATGCCCCGCTAGAACGCCTGGACCGAGTGGCACCAAACTCAGCATGCGGATGCCTGGCGGCCTGGTGACAAACACTGTGGGGGTCAGGGCCCCCTACCACCCCTGGGGGTGGGGGTACGCAGGGGGCCACACATGAAAATGGTCAAAAACTGCCGAAATCGGTTTTGAATCCATGGTTTCTGGGGCTGCCGAGACGAGCGGTGACACTCCTGACGCCGTTGGAGTCCAGGTTTGCCCCCCCTCGGCGTGGGGGGTGGGAAGAGGTCTGAAACAAAATGTCCACCATGCCCCGCTGGAACGTCTGGACCAACTGCCATCAAACTCGGCATGCGGATGCCTGGTGGCCTGGGGACAAACACTGCGCAGGTCAGGGACCCCTACCGCCCCCGGGGGTGGGATTACTCAGGGGCCCCCACGTCAAAATGGTCGAAAACAGCCGAAATCAGTGTCGGATCCATAGTTTCTGGGGCCGCTGAGAAGAGCGCTCATGCTCCCAATGCCGTTGGAGTCCAGGTTCGGCCCCTCTTCGATGTGGGGGCGAGAAGGGGGGCGAAGCAAAACGTCCGCCATGCCCCACTGGAACACCTGGACCGATTGACACCAGTATGCTTTACGGTCTGGGGACAAACACTGCGGGGGTCCGACCTCCCTAGTGCCCCCAAGAGTGGGGGTGCACAGGGGGCTCCATGTGAAAATAGTCAAAGACGGCCGAAATCGGTGTCAAATCCGTAGTGTCCGGGGTTGCCGAGACAAATGGGGACGCTCCCGATGCCGTTTCAGTCCATGTTCATGCTTGGGATAATTTGTTGCCAGGGCAACACCGAGTAAAAAACGCTAGTTTGAAATAAAGCGTGAATTCTTTAGCAAAATCGCTTTTAGGACTTTTAGACAAAAATGCCTTTTAAAAAATATTTTTTTTCCTATTCAGTTTTTAAAAGATGAAATCATCCTGACCCTAAATTTTATTTTCATCATGCAGCAACTTGCCCTTATTTATTCTGCAGACTGATGATACAATGTTTTCATACAAATCCCATGCAATCATTGTATATCGTTCCTGGAATTCCTTATGCCATTATGTCAGTATCTGGTGTCGTCCCAGAGGAAAACAATGGATACAGCTATTCTCTCTTGTTTTATAGTTCAATTAAATGGGGTTTGTGGCTTTTCTGTTCTTGGAAGAATTTAAGAGTTCTCTTTAATGCTGTGAAGGTTCTCAATTTACCATTCAACACATAACAAGTTAATGTTTTAGGAAGAAAAGGGTAAGCGCCAAGTCTGAAGCATAAAATACCACATATGCCTCAGGGTACTACTTTTTTCTCCTTCTACCACTCCCTTTTCCCTTGCATTACTTACTAAGATAGCCTCTGTTTTGATACTATAGAATTTTATATTGGACCATTCTTAAGATCTGACCTGCTTACCTTGCATCCATTTGCAGGTCTCTAGACCTAAAAACACCTGCATTGTTAATCTTGATTGAGATATAATTTTATTTGTTTGTTTGTTTGTTTTTCTTAAACATTGAGGATTTCTTTGTGGAGAAACTTAAGCATAGTTGCACACTTGCCAATCCTTAGACTTCAAAGAGAGACCAACCAAGGCAGTAATTACACTTCTTGGAGAAATGATAGACTTTACAATATTGAACTTTTGCCAGGTGTGTGTGTGGTGTGGTGTGGGGGGTGGGGAGAGTGAGTATGCACACATGGTTTTGATGTTTGCAAAGCTTTCAACAGTTGGCTGGTTCTGAGTTCTGTGATGGTAACGCTTGTCTATTTGGGAATGTAAAGCTTGTATTTTCCACACGCTGTTCTTGCAAGTTGTTGTATTGCTTTTTGAAGATACTGAATATTCCTGTGGTTAGCTTACAGTGGGCATGCAGAATTTAGCAACATTCATAAACAGCAGCTCTGGCATGGTAGGAATGTGATATTCTGAGTGGAAAACAATACCCTTTTGAGCAGTTGCCAGCTCAAGAACTCTTAAGGGAGGCCAGCTTTTCATTGGTCTGCTACTTTTCTACCATGTTACGGGAAATCTGCACTTTGCACATACTTCTAACATTTTGTTCTTACCAAACCACATGGAGTTTTAATGTTGTTAGTGCAATGCCCTGAGTGTAATCCGCTGTGATCTTTGTTGCAGAACATACATGCAGCAAAATCTAATGACTCAAGCTTTGGGTGAAGCTATCCTCTGTATTGATTTATGGTAGGTTTCCTGAAGACACTTGTGTGGTGTAGTGGTTAGAGCAGCAGTTCTCAAACTTAACATGGTCACTGCACCCTTCTTTCTCGGTGGCCTCTTCTAGCTATTATTATATTCACCAGCATATAGGCAACATTCCTTTGCATTTGTTTTTGTTTTTGTTTTAATCTAAACTTCTTTAAAGAGACTATGGGCAGCGTACACTAAAGGTGCCCTTGGGCTGATGCATGTGTGATGTGTCAGCCCAACACACATTTGTCACCTGTAAAGCACTTTTGCACCAGCGCAAGGCACACTGTGCTGACACAAGCACTTGCGTCAACACAGATGTGCCAGAGTGGGTGGCTGGTAAGCCACAACTGCACTGGCTGAGTTTGGCCAGCTCAGAGCTTTTCTGGGTGGGGCGAGGGATGACGTTTGGATGCAGTCATTAGGCTGCATCCAGCCCCCCGTCCTCAGCCCACGCGGCCTTGATTTGGACTGTATGGTGTACTTAGATTTGTGAGCAGCCCCATAGGGTGGCTGGTGCCTACCCTGGGGTAAGGGTTTGCTCCATGCTCTTGCTCCATGGAGGCTCCAGCCTGCTCCCAGCCTGTGCTGGATATAGCTCAGGCCGGCCGGCCTGTTCCAGTGCAGGTTAGGATTGTGCCCTGTGGGGGTGTGTGGAGGGGGAAGGGTGTTGAGTGGATGGTATTATATTTCACTTGTTTTAATATATATTTGCCAAATACTATTTGGTTTTAGCGTGGTTATCTAATCCACCTCGCTGAGCCTTTGGCTCAAAAGGTGCTATATAACCTGAAAAGCATAAATATATCTTGTTGTATATCTACAAATAAACCTTACAGTGTATTGTTAGGGCAGATGGGAAAGTGCAGTGATATCACATCAAAGTCTAAAAGGAACTTGATGGCACAAAAGGTCAGCCAGGATTTTGAAATTAGTAACAGTGAGTAGGAACTGAACCTTAAGTGCCATTAAAATTGGCAAAAATTAATTGGACGTTATGTTTTGGGCATGTCTGTTCCTACTGTTCATTTAGATACTGTACCCCAGACATATTGCTAATATCTGGATCAGTTCCTAATACACGTGCAATAATTCTCTAGGGCAACAGTTCCCAATCGTAGGTCTGTGGCCCACCAGTGTGTCATGACCCAATTTTTGGTGGTTCATGCAACTGACAGGGTAGATTAGGCTATGTGCATCAAGGGGTTAACAACTTGCTACTTGAAGGGAGTTCTGTTGCCCAATCACCATAATAGCCACAGAGGCTTGAGCAGCTGGTAAAGTGAAATGGGTCCCAGTGCTAAAAGGTTTGAGAATCACTGCTCTAGGGCCTTCTCTGAAGACTTTATAAATACTAGATCAGTGATGGTGAACCTATGGCAGGTGTGTCAAAGGTGACACACCACGACATTCTGGGTGACACACCAGCATTTGCCAACAACATCTGAGTTCATTTTTATGATTTGATTTTTTGTAATGATTTGATGTTTCTTTATATATTCCATAGCCTCACACATGATCGGACTGTATTTTTTAAATAAATGAGTATGTAAATAATTGTTTCTCTTTTGTTGGGGGTGGGGAGTGCCACGCCAGCAGAATCCAGTTAGGCATTTGTGACACCAAAAAGGTTTGCCATTGCTGTACTAGATTCTTGTTTGCACATCTCAAGCTTTTAATGGAGTGTCTGCTTTATCAATTGCAGCTTCTACACTTCTTATGTATGTACAGTAGTTTCTGTGTTTGACTTGTATCTTTATGGTTAGAGGGCAAACAGTTGAGTTTCTTGCTTGGATACACTCATCTTGAATAGCAGCTCCTTTTTTACTGCGTGGTAGGGCCGTGTGTAACAGTTGGCAGGATTATTTTCTAGTTGAAGGATATAATCACTCATTGGTTGCAGCTTTGAAAACTGAAGCCAGCTGGCAGCTCGTGAATGAATTTTCTGCTTCCCCAATCCCCACCCCAGTCTGGAACTGATACAGCATATCTCAGTACTGAGAGGGTTGATGACAGGACACATCACCCTGCCAGGTACACTTAAGAAGAGTTCCCAGTAGTTTGCGCAGCAATGCATTGGGAGGGGGGGGGGCTTGTATATGAGATCATTTTCCTCCTTAAGTCAGTAAAGATTTGCTTCATCTGTTAGTCACTGTTTTCTGAATCACGAGCACTTCATGTGTTATATGTTTTCTTATACAGAAGTGGTTGCTATGTGCAAAAATCATAAAATTTCTCATGTAGATAATTACGTGGAGCAATGTGCTGTTGCATGTTTGCACAACAAATACGTGGTATGCAGGTTGTACCACGTGATCTATATGTGGGTTTCATGCTTTTCCTTATGAGTATGTCATGTTATGAAATTTCCCTGAGGCTACTTTTTCAGTGTCAAGGTAATGTTCACTATATAGGCATGCTCCAGTATCCTCTGGGGCTCTGTTCCAGACCCCGTGGATACTTGAAACCATGGATACTGGGAATGCCTTTTTAAAGATTGGGGAACATCAATCATTTTGCTGCAAAAGGTAAAAAAAAGAGTTATGTTTAAAGTTCCCCTATCTTTTTAATAGGCGTCCCAGTATCAATGGTATCCATGGATAACTGAAACCGTGAATACTGAATCAGTGGATACCAGGGTACACCTGTAATATCACAGATAATGTAACTGCAAATTAATTTTCAAAATTATTTCAAAATAATTTTCTAATTTCAAATTAGCCTAATAAAAGCCACTCAAGGGGACTGTCAGAGCTGATTATACGAGAGCCAGTGTTGATAAACTGGTAGAGCGTTGGACATAGTTTAAGACAGAAGTGTCAAACCCATTTCATACAGCAGGCCAAATAGCATTAATGATGCCTGTTGAGGGCCGGAAGTGATGTCAATAAGCCAGAAGTGATGTCATTAAACAGGCCATGACCCAAAATAAGCACTTTTTCCCCCTCACATAGGAACTCATTAGCTGCAAATGACAAAAGAGAAAATGTGCAAATCTTGATCATATTTTCAAGGTAGGGGAGATCCTATTATCATGTAGGCAGCCCTTTCAGTAGTGATACCTCCGTAGAGCTCAGCAGCTACTGTACTGGGAGAACCTGAGGGACCAGATAAAGTGCTTCCATGGGCCGCATCCAGTCCACAGGCCTTATGTTTGATGCCCCTGGTTTAAGAAATTCTGCAGGCCTAGCCTGCTCCTAAGACTGAAATGGTTGCTTCAGGCAGCAGATAGGCAGGACATGTCAACCAACCTCCTCTGCTCCTTCTTCTCCCACTTCCTGGATTCAGAAAGGAAAAGGAGAAGTGGGGCAGAAGAGAACATAAGAAGAGCCCATCTAGTCCAGCTTCCTGTATCTCACGATGGCCCACCAGGTGCCTCAGGGAGCACACGAGACAACAAGATGCCTGCATACTCTTGCCTCTCCCTTGCACCTGGCATTTTGAGGCAGCCTACTTCTAAAACCAGGAGGTTGTATATACCCATCACTGCTTGTAAAGTGTGATGGACTTTTCCCTCCATAAATCTGTCCAATCCCCTTTTAAAGGCATCCATGCCAGACACCAGATAATCACATCCTGTTGCATGAATGGACAGCAAATGAGAAAGAGAGGAGAGCTAGAGCATCTCTCCTCTCCTCCACAGTCACCTTCGGCTCTCTTCCCTTCTTCTCTTTTGTTTCAAGGAAAGGGGGCAGAGCTAGCCCACGCTGAGTAGGGAGGGGTCGTATTTGGTATGCCTCATGTGACACTGGAAGGTCTTGGGCTGGCCTTTGAATTCTTGTTTCCGGTTTCTGGATTTTCACTGTTGCCTCAGACCCATCGGGGTAAATCTCTCCATTCCCCTGCTCTAAAATAATAATCACCTGCCTTAAAGAACCACAGATCCAATAAACCACCATGTAAAATAAAAAATAAACCACTGTGTAAAATACTTTAGGATACGTCAGAATACTATAGGAACATTATGAGATCCGAGTAGTTTGTTTCACATAAGGAAAATCCAGTATGAACTTCACCATATTTTCCGCTGAGGTAATACAATTCTGGGTTGTACAAAAGTAACTTTCATAAAAGCCTAGGAGTTGTTATAATAATTATGTTGGAATTATCAAAAGTAACTTGGGAAAGTTCTCTGGTCTCTCAGTGGGAAGTGTGTGCAAGTCATCCCTCAGACATGTTTGAACATGTTAATAATGGTCTTCCAAATGAATATTTGCTTGACAATTCTAAGAGGGTTTTTTAAATCCCTGTTGTGAACTTTACTCAGTGCCAGTGGCTGTCATTAATCAAATTATGATTTTTTTCAATGCTTTTTGTTTTTCGTTCCTTCAGCTGGGATGACAGCAGTTCTGTCAGCAGTGGAATCAGCGACACCATTGATAATCTCAGCACCGATGACATAAACACCAGCTCCTCCATCAGCTCCTATGCCAACACACCTGCATCTTCTCGAAAGAACTTAGATTCTCAGGTAAGCTTCCTTTTCCATTTCAGACACATTGTAATAGCAAGGAAGTCATTAATTTTCAAGACCTACTGCCTCAAAAAGGCTACGAGTCGATGAGTTTTTTGCTTGTGCTAGAAGAGGATTAAATACTTGTAGGACTTTAAAGCAAAAATGCTATATATTCAATAATATATATATATAGCAAGAATACATAGAATGCTATATATTCTTGCTTTAAAGAGCAAGAAGATATAGCATTCTTGCTTTAAAGTGGGCTACAGAGCAGAAAATAGATCTTGCAGCCTATACCTGCTCTGTACGTGGGAATGAGCACAAGACCTTACAGTGTTCATACTACAGAAAGTTTTTTTTTTTTTTAAGTCTGGGACAAAAAATTCTGGATTTAAGAGTAGTCTGGATTTCAGATGTTTGGATAAGGGGTAATCTACCCGTATACAGAAAAGGTCCTCCTTTGTGAACATGCTGTTAAAGGGAGTGGTTTATTTTGAACCCAAGATTTGTGTTACTGTAAAATGTGTTGTATTTTATCTCCAAGAAGAAATTTTGTAGAGATCCAAAAAAAAAAAGAAAAAAGGATGGTGTTACAGCTGTGTTGTTAGGGGAAAGCGACTGGAAATGATGAAGTGGCATGTGGAATGTAGAAGCTGTGCTTCAGAAGTCCTGGACTGGGTTGCACAGGTGGTGTGGGCATTTCTGAAAGCTAGCAATTCTTATTGTTTTGTTTTATCAGCAAGAGTTGCAGTCCTCATGATTACAGAGCAGTAGCTGGTTTAGCTCCAGGTACTAATTTCTGCATGAGATTCTGCAGCAAACTGACAGTTCTGTGATGGTTCGGCAGCCTGACTGCTGTATGTGTCTGCAGGACTGAATTAGTTCATGAGTTTTGTGGCCCGATCCTATCCAGTTTTCCAGTGTGTACACTGCATCCTGTGGTGGTGGAGGGGGTCAGTCACAGAGGCCTTCTCAAGATAAGGCAATGTTTGTTAGAGATCTGGGCAGAATGCAGGCCTGCAGTGTAAAAAATAGGTGGTGTTGAGCTTGGGGCAGGGCCTATAAGTAATAATAATGCCTTGGAATCCTCCCCAGTGCTAGTGGACTTCTGCTCCAATGAGGGCTGTCTTCTTCCTTTTGGTTTCATTGGCATCAAAACACTTCAGTGTTATTCTCTTTTCCGGTACTTTGTTAGGCTGCTTCATGCAATAAGCCGAGAGAGCACATATTTTTCCCCTGTGAACGTGTGCCAAGTCAGCTTTGGCCTGTTTGGAGTAGTGTTAGCTTCATTGGGTGTCTAAGCACAGTAGAACGCTTTTAAAAAAGAAATAAAATTAAAATTAAACCTGCCTTGCACATTTTTGAAACTAACCTTTTTAATACCTGCAACACAAGTATACACTTTTAACAGAACTTGGAATAGCGGAACTTTATCCCAAATCAATTCTTGCTCCAGATTGGGCCCAAAGACTGGGCCAAGAGACACTTGAACCTGATAGTTGGCAGTAGCCACAAACCAGGATCTGAAAACTCAGTAGCATTTCAGATCAGAGAAGGTTCTTGTGACCTGAGATCTAGTCTAAATTAGATTTGAGGATATGGACAGCAGGGATGTGGTCCAGTCACTGAGCCTGAGTTGTGAGTCAAGTCGTAAATTGCCAATCCCCTGACTTGAATCGACTCATGAGTCATAGTGCACACCTGTCACCACTCAACCTGAGCCACTTATTTTGACTCAAGTTGTGAGTCATTACTAGAAATGAGTCTCATTCAGCTCCTCTAAAAAACCCTTGAGCATCCCAAGCCTTCTGGAACCAACCTTAACGTCGTCCCACCATGTCTATTGTTGCTGTCCTTCTGAATGCTGGCTTCTGGAGTCTTCCCGCTCCCCCCAAAAAAGGCAGTGACAAAAGTAAGCTTCACACACACACACACACACACACACACACACACACACACACACACACACACACCAAAACAAAACAAAACAAAACAAAATAAAACAAAACAAAACAAAACCAAAAAAAACCAAAAAAACCACAAAAAAAACAGAGTCTTAAGCACACAGAAAAGCGAGTCAGGACTCAAGTGTGTTTGAGCCTTAACTCTTTTTTGAGTTACTGGCCCCAAGTTGTGAGTCAGGTCTGAGTCCGTGACGTCTGTGACTCGAGTTAACATGAGTGACGAAAAACCAGTGTTTTTGTGACTTGAATCGAGTCGTCACAACTCGAGCGCCCATCCCTGCAGCACAGACCCACGTTAAAAATATAGGTATACTGACCATTACCTCAGTATTTCTCTCTCTTGGTGATTTACAGCTTCTTGGTTTTAACATGATGTGGCAACAATCAGGTGCTAATCTTGTCAAAGAAAGAACCATGTACATTTGACTTTAATAACGAACAGATGTTCTTTTTCCTTTGACCCTGGAAATGTAGAATACATTCATTAAGAAACAGAATTTTAATTAAGTTCACATAAAAGCTTAAAGATTATTACACTTTCAGCGGAAATGTAAACGTGTGCTGCTTAATGAAGCATATCACAATTTTCCAAGGCTGCATGTAGTGACAAGCTGTCTATTTTTTTGGCAGCTTCCTGTAACCGACATAATCTGCTTGCCTCTAAAAATGGATCAAGTTTTAAATAACACCTCCTGAAAGATTATGTTGTGGAAGGCAGTGTGTCCGTGCTTTCTAACAGATTTTCTTTTTAAAAATATTTCTACGTAGTTATAATTACTTCCCCAGAAATGGAACCTGAAACTATTTTAATAGCATGTTTAATATAGTAGTAGAGTTGCCATGAAGTCCTCTGATGCAAGCCTTTTATTACTCTTTGTTCCTCTGCCATGAAGTATACAGTTGTGGCTGCATTAAAGAGTTTTGCCTCTGGTTGTATATCAGACTTTTCATGTGTGTTTGAAATTGCTAGAGCCAAGCTCCGCTCTGAACTTGATGGTGTGTGGTGAGGTTTTGAAGTGCTCTTTATAGTGGAAGATGTAAAAAGCTACATGTGCAGCTCCTGTTTTCTCTGAATAAACCTCATGTTTGGGAAGATGACCATGAAATTTAGGGGGGGGGGTTTCTGTGAAGATGCAAGGCTGTTGCGGGGAGAGGCACGAGCTCCTTCCTGATCACCAGTCTAGATGTTGCTGTACAAGTGTGTCCCATCCCATATCCATAATTTCACTTATCTGCGGTTCTCAAATCCTCACTCACCATTGTGATCATGACTCACCTTCTTCATCTGTAAATGCTTTGCAAAAGAAAGCTTTTTTTTCTTTTGCTTTGGAACACTTCGGAGAAAGAAGCGAACAGCGAGAACCTGGAGCGCAATCCTATGCTGTGCTGGAACAGGAAGGCTAGCGGGCCTGCACTGTATCCAGCACAGCATTGGAACACGCAGGGGCCTCCCAGGCGCAAGGGCACATTTTCGCCCTTTCACCAGGTGAGGCTCCTGCCTCCCCAAAGGCCTCCTCAGATCCGCGAAATTGCAGGTGCAGGACCGAGGAAGCAGCATGGCCCGAATTGGTGCCGCGCGGCCTGGCAACAAGTCCTTGGATGCGGCCTAACAGCTGCTTTCCAGCCCCGCCCCCTCCCCGAGCTGGCATTATACAGGCCTGCCCCAGAAGTGTTCTGGAACCCAGAGAGGCGGTATGGATTTAACTCACCTCATATTCCGAAGCCCTGGTGAAGCCTCTCACTGAGCTCAGTCATGTGACCTCTCCAGGCCTCAGAACACTTCTAGACATGACTGAAAGATGGTTCTGGTCATGTCCAGAGTGCCCAGAGTCGCCGATTCACTTATTCGCAGTTTTTGGCATCCATGTGGGTTTCAGAAATGCAGTAGGAAAAGCTGTAAGAAATGTATGCTCTAAAAAATTCCCATAAATTTACGAAGTCTCAGGACACAATCCTAACCAACTTTCCAGCTCTGACATAACTGTGCCAACGGGGCATATTATGCATTCTGCAGTGGAGTAGCAGTGACAGAGGTCTCTTCAAGGTAAAAGAATGTTTGTTCCCTTACTTCGGAAATTCATTGCCCTTACAGGAAAATGGGTTAGGATTGCGCCCTCAATCATATAACTGACTTAAGCCTCCACCACGTTGTAAGCAGTATCTCTTGAAAGATTAGTCTGTCAGTAAGTTCTTTCTACAGTGATGTTCTCTGTTGTTGTTGTTGTTGCTGTTGTTGTTTTGCTACACCAATTTCAAAATATCCCATCAAAGAGTGAACTTTTCCCTATAACTCCCACGAGGTTCTTAGTGCATACTTGCAAGGTTGAAAAACTAACCAAAGACTTATTATTTGAAGAATCAAAGCACAAAACATTTTATTTATCTGAAAGTTTGGCATCTATTACTTTTAATTTTTAATTTACTTACATAAACATAACCCCCAGTTGAATGTAGGGAACAAGGCAGGACACAAATAGTGTATAGAACTAGGGATTTCCCTCCCCCTCCCCACGCTCACTCACTGGCCTGAGTTTTTGGGTTCCCATCTGTGTAGCAGGTTCACAGCTTTTTCAGCTACTTTTGGCTTTTGTAGCTGTTGTCTCTCTCTGTGGGATTTGAATTGCAAATCGTTTCAGATGAATAATGAAGCCAATGCAAAAGTGAAACAAAAGAATTCAGATAAAATGAATACAGGAGCAAAGGGCCCCTCCTTATAGCCGCCATGGGGCGGAAAAATTAGCATTGTACTTGACTAATCCAAACCAGTGACATAAGTTCGAAGAAAAGAGAGGGAAATTTAATTATGCCTAATAAATAAATGCAAGGTTTTTTTTTTTAAAAAAAAGTGGCTCTGGGTCATCACAAATTTAAATTTAGTTAGCAGGAGTTTCAAAGTGGTGCAAGTTCTGAAAAAAAAATCTCACCTCAGCTGATGATAAACTTAGTGTGAGGCTGAAAACAACAAGAAAAGCACTCCATTATCTCTCCCAGTCTTGCAAAAAGCTGCCTCTTCATGCTCCACAGATCAAATTGCCAGCAAAGCCATAGGAAGGCAGAGAGAACAAAGGAAAAGCTCAGAACACACATTTGAAGTGAGTTTATGCCTTGCTGTGAAAGGTATTATGTAGAACTCAGAGAGGAGGAATCTACAAAATGGGTAGTTTTTATTTCTACATCAACCCTGTTTCATGTCTTTGCATATTGAGTGACTATTTTGGTCTTTAAATTATTAGACATTAAGTATAGGTAGATATGATTCAGCCTGGTCATTTTTTATTTGGGGATTTTATGACGTCTAGAAATTTGCAAGACACCATAGGTGAAATCTAAGTTTTGGATTAGACAGAAGAAGAAGAAAGTTTCGTTTTTGGCAGAAGAAAGAAAGTTTACTGTAGAAATTTATGGTTTTCTGTTTCTCCCCAGACTGATGCTGAAAAGCATTCCCAGGTAGAGAGGAATTCCTTGTGGTCTGGTGATGAAATTAAGAAGTCTGATGGAGGCTCAGACAGTGGTGTAAAGATGGAGCCTGGATCCAAATGGAGGCGAAATCCCTCTGATGTTTCCGATGAATCTGATAAAAGCACTTCTGGGAGGAAGAACACAGTCATTTCGCAGACAGGTTCCTGGAGACGGGGCATGTCTGCTCAAGTAGGCATTACCACACCAAGGACAAAAACGTCAGCCACCTCAGGAACTTTGAAGACACCTGGAACAGGTGAGGAATGCGCAGCCAAGAAGCGAGCAAGGCAGGCCAAGAGTTTGTGCTGCTAGGAAAATAGAAGGATTTTCCCTGAACTATCAGGATGTCAACTGCATTTTGTTCTGCACTTGTCTTTGATGGGAGGCAGGGTAATAAATCTCTGCCTGTGCTGAGGTTTGGGGAGTTTGGGAAGGTTGGGGAGACCTTGCCAGTACTGATGCAGACTTATATTTCCTGTATGTTTGTGCTATTATATGCTTCCTGAATGGGTGTTGACTAAGCAGCTTGACCCTTGTATTACTTGAGCCCCTATAAAAATGTGGCTGTGTGTATAGCTAAAGCTAGCGGAATTTTTTTTTTTTGGGGGGGGGGGAAGCAAAGCAATCCAGATCTCCTTTAATTGAAAAAAAAATTAACACCATGCATCAGATCCTCCCTGCTGTGATGACAAATTTGCTCCAGGAAATGTCTTCACACTGTATCCTGTTGCAGTGTAATTACAGAGAAGATTCCAGAGAAGATTCCATGCACAGACTACCTTGTAGCCCAGTGCAAAGTAACTGAATGTATGAAGTCCAGGCCTTGGTCCAGGAAGCTCACTGTTGTCTACTCTGACTGGTAAAATGAGAAGGGCCTTTCTCAACCCTACCTGCCAGAGGTTGAAACTGAGACCTTCTGCAGCCAAAGCACTTTCTCTATTGTCATTTTTCATTTTCTGTCTTGATATGTGTTTAATGCAAACTAAGCATGGGATGCTTTCTGCAGATGTGATATGTTATCATGCATAGTTTTCTCTTCTGTACTCTTGCTTAGCAATTTGAAAACCTGCTTAGAAGCCCTAAAGTTCAGTAGTCAAGATTTTTTTGTATACTTTCTATAGTAGTAGTAGTAGTAGTAGTAGTAGTAGTAGTAGTAGTAGTAGAAGAAGAAGAAGAAGAAGAAGAAGAAGAAGAAGAAGAAGATGATGATGATGATGATGATGATGATGATGATGATGATGATCTGTGGAAGTAATAGAGAAAAATGTATCCCTCACTTATATACCGATCTGTCCATATGCTCAGGTTTCTAAAACATGGTAGATATTGTCTTCTGACATACCTTTTGTATACTACTCTTGATTGTGCAACTAGTTTAAGGTAAGCAGGATCAAAATGTTTCTGTACACTGTTTTGCCTTGTGTTTAGTCTCTTTCTGGCTTCTTCTATGTAATATTTGATGAAGTGATGTGTTGGAACTTGTTCTCCTGTTTTTATAGGAAAAACCGATGATGCCAAGGTATCAGAAAAGGGTAGAATTTCTCCAAAATCTGGAAACATTAAACGTTCCCCATCAGATGCAGGACGTAGCAGTGGTGATGAATCCAAAAAACCACCTGCAAATAACTCTAGACCCACCACTGCTAATACAAATACATTTGGATTTAAAAAACAGAGCGGGTCGACTGTGGGCATGACCATGATAACAGCCAGTGGTGCAACTATTACCAGTAGATCAGCTACTCTGGGCAAAATCCCCAAGTCATCTGGGCTTATGGGTAGGTCCACTGGTCGGAAGACCAGTGTTGATGGCTCACAAAACCAAGATGATGGCTACTTAGCCATTAGCACGCGAACCAACCTTCAGTACCGGAGTTTACCCAGGCCCAGCAAATCTAGCAGCAGAAGTGGAGCCGGCAACAGATCTAGCACCAGCAGCATAGACTCCAACATAAGCAGCAAATCAGCGGGCTTGCCTGTTCCTAAAATGAGAGAGCCAACCAAAGTTGCCCTCGGAAGCTCTCTGCCAGGCCTAATCAACCAGACAGATAAGGAAAAAGGGATCTCATCGGACAATGAAAGCGTGGTCTCGTGTAATTCAGTTAAAGTGAACCCTGCATGTCAGACTGCTTCCAGTGTATCCCAGAGTGCTCACCAGCAAGGAGTCAAGTACCCAGATGTGGCCTCGCCCACTTTGCGCAGGTATGTAATGTGTCTCTTTGCAACAGTGCTTCAACTAGGGATGAAAAACTGGGGTGAGTGTGTAAATTGGCTGCACTTTTCAACCCTTGGATCTAGTACAGCGGTCTCCAGACTCCAGTCCGTGGGCTGAATCTGGGGTCTGCTTCCTCTCACCACCCTGTAAATGGTGCTTACAAACTTGTCAGGGTGGGGTCTGTGTAAAGCCACGACTACAGCCCCCAAGACCCAGCCGCTTCTAGGTTCTGTCTCCCCAACAGGCTGTGCGCCCAGAGTCCCAAGCAGGCGCAGCTGGCCACAGCTACTCTTGGGGGCAATCTATTCACAGACCCTACTATTGTGAATCTACTATTCACAGACCCACCCCGCAGCTGTAAGTGACTGAACTGTAGGTGACATTCGCTCTGGAGGAGCTTTTGGCTTCTGTTTTGATCTAAACCAAAATGCTTGTTTGAGGCGCTTTTGCTAAGAAACAGCCATAGCTATCTGACTTTCCATTTTACTTTTGAAGCGGTGGAAAGGGAAACCACCGTAACACTTCAGTATTATTTGACAGTGTCTGAACATTTTTGTTGCTGCTACAGATACTGTACGCGAATGCTTAAAATCACAATCCAACTTCTTCTAAAAAGAATCAGGAAGAAGTCAAATTGTGTCTGAACCAGTATAAAGCTTGGCAAATATCTTCCTCCTCCCTGACAGTCATTGATGACCAGGAAAAAAGGAAAGTAGGCTTGGATTTGTAGCATTTTCTATGGCTCCTGCCATTAGAGCAGCCTGAGCAAAGACTAGAACTCCTACCAGCCCTGTGTGCCCAGCACTTTATTCCTGGCACATGACAGGCCAGGATAACAAGAGGGGGAAGACAGGAATCCCCTTCTGAACTCCTGCTGAGAAAAATAAAGGAAGGCTTTGGAAGGTTTAGAAGGAAGGATTGGCAGTTTGTTCTGAACATCTCTGAGTTCCAACTCAGATGGATGCTTTGGGAGCTTGCTTCTCCCAAAACCAGCCCTTAAGAGTGCTGATTTTGAACCTCAAAAACTTGTTCACAAGTCTAAGAACTTTTGCTGATATATCTAGTTGCTACCTACATCACTTGCAAAATTCCTATTGTAGACTTGGGGTGAAAAGTAGAAAATCATCTGACTGGTCTTAGCCAAGACTGTGTCTGTGCTGAAGGTATGCTTTCTGTGTCACCCCTCTTGTATAGATAGTTGTTGTTTCACCCCAGCATGATTGTACATCGTACAGTTTTTGCACAAAACTTGCAGGTGAGATGTGAATGTGCATGTTATGTATTTTCACAACTGAAAAATAAAAAAAGGGGGGGCAAGGAATTCTGGAGAGACTTTTGATTATCTGTTTAAGGTGGCAGAGCTAATTTGGACAGAGGAAGCAAACAAGTTAAGGGAAACTCACTGTGCTTAATTCAGATACAAATCAGCATATTCTCAGCACACGGATACACATTTTTTTAGTTCACTATTGCAAACTAGAATGGGTTGCTGCATGCTTATAGTGTGGATCAGAGCAATATAATCTCTAGTATATTATATCTTGACAAATCCTGAAAATATCAGCTTTTAGGTGGCAGACCTTCTTTCCATACATTAGCCCAGTGGTATTCAAACTTTTTAGATTGGGACTCACTTTTTAGAATGGCACTCATGTCAGGACCCACCAGAAGTGATGTCATTAACCTGGAAGTGATGTTGTGGCAGGAGTGACATCATGAAGCAAGAAAATGCTATCATTGTAACATAATAAAATGACACCCCTGAAACGCAAGTTGGCATTCCTGGACTGCAGAAATTGTACAACCATGAAACATCCCTGACAGAAAGGAAGATGAGGACAAAATATGATGTAAAAGCACTGAACTAAAAACAAAATTTTAAAAAAATGCTTATTTGAAAATTCAAACTGAACACTCACAACAGGAATATAGCAAGGGTAAGGTCTACAGTTTTCAAGATGGCTTCTCCCAGCTTTCTGTGACCCACCTGACATCAGGTTGCGACCCACCAAGTGGGTCCCGACCCACAGTTTGAATAACACTGTGTTAGCAAATGAAATATTATAAAATTCAGATACCCTGTATTCATTTCCATGATTTTCAGTATCTTTTCTGACTTCCTTTTTTCCCCCTGCAGACTTTTTGGTGGAAAGCCAAGTAAGCAAGCTCCCATCACAACAGCAGAAAGCATGAAAAATTCAGTGGTCATCTCCAACCCACATGCAACCATGAATCAACAAGGGAACCCGGATTCTCCTTCTGGAAGTGGCATACTGAGCAGTGGCGGTAGCAGTCCCCTTTACAGTAAAAATGCAGACATGAACCAGTCTCCACTGGCATCGAGTCCCAGCTCAGCTCATTCAGCTCCTTCCAACAGCTTGACCTGGGGTACTAATGCCAGTAGTTCTTCTGCCATTAGTAAGGACGGCATTGGATACCAGTCTGTCAGCAGCCTGCACACCAGTTGTGAATCCATTGATATCTCTCTCAGCAGTGGAGGTGGGCTGAATCATAACTCTTCAAGTGGCTTGATTGCAGCTTCCAAAGATGACTCCTTGACTCCCTTTGTTAGAACCAACAGCGTTAAGACAACATTCTCAGAAAGGTGAGGAAAAGTTTTCAGAAAAGTTTGTTTTATTTACTCTAGGATTTTATTTGTGATATGTATAACCCAGGGGTCTCCATACTATGGCCTGGGAGCCACATCCAGCCCACCACAAGATTTTATCCAGCCAGCAACAACTTTTTTTTTGTCAGAGCATTTGCTGAGTATTTCTCAGTCTAAGCATGGCATTGTTTCTTTGTAATTGTCACATATGCGAATGATTCAAATTCTGAATTTGTTCTGAATCTTTTCGTGCTGATTACCAAAGAGATCCAAGTAAAATTTAGGGTGCAATCCGGCACAGTTAGGCCAGCCAAATTTGGCTGGCACAAGAGCCACCGTAAAGCGCATTTGGACCACTCTCAGAGTCAGGGAGGATGGTGCATGCTGTGTGCTGGCCTCTCTGACTCGGAGAGTAGTCCAAACATACTTTACGGTGTCCCTTGTGCTGGCCACACTTTGCTGGCCTAACTGTGCCGGCTTAACTCCAGATTAGGATTGCACTCTTATTTATTCATTTATAAAACTGATTTTTTTTTTCACCTGTGACAATGTGTAAGATATACAGTGTGGCCCACAAACTGGTATGGAGATCCTGGTATAATCAATAGCCCAGTCCTAAACATTTTATCTGGTAATAAGTCCCATTGAATTGTAAGTGATATTCAAGATTGCAGTCTGATGAAGTTCAGAGTGACATTCCTTTGAGGTAAATGGGGCTAGTAGAAGAATGTACTTGCAGGGTAGGCATTGATGATGATGATGATGATGATGATTTTAATCTCCAGAATTAGGCAGGAGAGTAGCCACCATCATTGTATGAACCCTTTTGAAAATGAATTTCTGATGACTGCTGGCTCTTCAACGCTTGATATGAAAAATGTTTGCGTGCTTCCTTCCTCAACTTCTGAAGTTGTATTGGGAAGCATACCCATTCTGACAATCACGTGTGTTGGCTATGGTCCCTGCACTTCACACTAGACCTAAACCCTGAGTATTTCCAGGCCACTAGACTTTCATGGTGAAGATAAACATGAACTAGTTATGCAAAAACAAAGGCTGCCACATGCAAGTGAGAACTGGGGCAAAGGTTCCCTCATAGCCACGGAATGTGAGAATTGGAGGAACGTTCGTTATTCCCTGTTGAGCTACTCTGAAGACTGTCTGCTATAGCAGACATCCCATTCTGCTACTTCTAGTTCCAAGGCAATATTACAGGAGCATATAACCATTTTCTAGTACTTGCCGGAAGAAACAGCAGGTTAGGTAGAGGTTAAGGCCTGAGAACTGGTCCAGTGTCTGAGAGTGTGAGTTGAGAAGGCTGTGATTCAAATCTCATCTGAGCCATAAACTGTGGCGTCCCTACGGGGGGGGGCAGAGCTCTAAGTTTTGCAAGGAGCATTACCCTCCTGTACAAATCGCTCCCCTCCCTTGCCACTGTAGCCAGTAAGCAACGCCAAGACGTTGCTTTTCCCCTAAGGATTGGCTAAAGTGGCGCAGGAAGGGAGCAATTTTGATGGCAAGATAAAGCTCCTTGCAAAACTTAGAGCTCTGCCCCCCTATAGGGGCGCCACTGGCCATAAACCGACCAGGGGGATGGGAGCCTTAGGCAGGCCATTTCCGGTCAAGCCTCTCTCTCCATTTTCAAGACAGTAATTTTGGCCTGTTGCTCATTGATACAATGTACATTTAAAACCAAATAATGTTACCTGCTTTTCTCCATTGGGCACAGTAAGCTCTTTAGCAATTCTAAGCAAGCAAGTGTAACATTTTCAAACACTTACGTATAGTGCTTTTGTTAGCAAACGTGATTTGTATCAGTTGATTTTTATGGACTGCCATTTTGAACTAATGGGTTGCTGGGTTCCAATTGGAAGGTGCAGGCTATCAGATGCTAAGGAAGGACAAAACGCCTAAGAAGCAGTGAAACAAAAATACATAAACTCTTCAGTTTAATCTTTACTCTGTAGGTGAAGTATTATTGATTGTTAGGGGCGTTTATTTTTGTTAAAAACGCATAAAAACATTTTTATGTGAGGGAAATTAAATATCTGAATAAAAACACACAAAACACTGCATTTCGGTATTTAATGGGTTTTCCAAAAATTAAAAGAAATTACTTTTCCAATTAGAAATAATACGATGGCTGCATTTGCTTATACTCTCTCACTTACCTAGTACATTTTAAAAGCATCTAAAATTCCTAAAAATGAGAACTTAGAATAAAAACACTTAACACCACTTGCAAATCACAATTTGCCTTGCAAATCACGAAAAAATAACGCCATTTTCAAACACTCCCATTGGTTGTAATATAAACATTTTGTTTCAGTGCTACTACATATGTGGATTGCTATGTTACTGTATTTATCTTTTTGAGCACTAACAGTAAGCCCTCTATGCCCACACTGAGTCCAGGCATTGGACACATGGTACATTGAGTCCAGGTGACACCATTGGCGTGGTGTATTGACCTTCTTAAAAGCATTTCCACTGTAGTGCTTGCCTTTTATATCCACCTCAGAAATAGATCCTAAAACTTTGCCAGACTGCTGCAAAAGATGCTATACCGATAAACCAAAGGATAGTTCCTAGTTTCTCTACATGTTCATGTGATTGTTTTGACATTGGAGTGTCACCTACAAGCTTGGGTCCAGCAGGCTGATGCCTGGAGATGTCAGATCGGCCAACTTTGTTCTTTGGTTATGGATCTGCAACGTAACAGCTGCTTCTCAAGTTTTTAGAATCTGTCACACTGTGTGCATTCCCATGGAAAGTGGTACCATTCCATCCAGCCACTTTCCATGTGGATGTGAAATGGCCATGAAGAAGATGTTGGAGCTCACTTTAAATGCTTGTTTGGAGCAAACCAGTGGAGCACAACAGTTTTGAAGCTTATCTGATCCTGCTGTATAGGTTACTCCACTATTGGAACCTTCTAATTTGTTGTGGCTTCATAATATAAAGCAGCTGTTGAACACTCTTATATTTTGTAATGGTTTTTTCCCCCCTTTCTTCCTTTGTGCTAATATTCCTCTCTTTTTCTGTTGTTGTTGTTTCTGTCTTGTTGGACTTTATTCTTCTAGCCCTCTCTCTTCCCCTGCTGCTAGTCCCAAATTCTGCAGAAATACTTTGCCCAGGAGGCAGGACAGGTAATGCTGTCTCAAAGCAATAGGGGCCAGGAGGGCTCATTGCCACCACTTAAAGGAGCCAAAGTGTATTGTGCAAGACCGTGCTCCATGTTTCACTCCAGTGTCAACTGTGCGCTTAAAGACATGCCAGTGAGAGTCCGCTTAATGTTCCAGTGTCCCAGTTGACCCTGGGAAATGGCATCTGGAAGAGCTGACAAATGCAGAGTTTTTCAACGCACACACACATACATGCACGCATACGCAGACAAATTGATGACCATTTTCGAGTCCTGCAAATTTTAACGGTCTTGTTTTAAACTCTCACTAGCATTTCAGCATTCTGGTTGCATGCTGCTTTTTCTCCCACTGTTTCAGGCCGCCTCACCTTTTGTCTTGATTCTCCTGCCCCCACCCACCTCCCAGTGTGGCTGGAGTATATGCCCTGTAACAAGTCGCTCACTTCAGCTTGGCTCACAGGGGTCTTATGGCGTTTTTGTTTGTTTTCATGTGTGTGTGTGTGTGTGTGTGTGTATGTGCGTGCGCGTGTGTGTGCGTTCTTGTGCAAAATTAATACATGTCTTTGTAAAAATAATACAAGATGTTGGTAAGATGCAGGTGTCTAGCCAAATGCATCAGAAGGCTGCTGCTGTCATTTGTGATATTATCCTCTAGTTAGATTAGATTTAGATTTAGATACCTTTATTGGCATTTATCCTCTAGTTATATGAGATAGTTATATGAGAAGCAATACAGTAAATATATGTAATGCTCCGCCTTCCTTACGGGGGCACTATTTCAGATTTATGCATAGGGAGTGAGGGAAACAAAATTGATGGAGGCTCCTTCTCAACAAGGCCCACAATATATTCAAGACTGGTGGCAGAAAAACTACCGGAGTATTTTAAGATTATTTAAAATGAGATGATGTCTCATAATACATGATGATGTTACCCATACACATTTTTCATGTTGCTTCCATTTTTCAGCAAAAGTATTTCTGCCTTTCTCAGGCACAGGTAGTACAGAACTAGCAGCCCAATCTTATCCATGTGATATTGTAGTGGATCTCATGGGCCACCATACCTGCAGCTGGTCCCATGGCACTGATGGGCAGGAGACCAGCCTTGGGTGCAGATAAGGTGGTGGCAGGGGTGGGGTAGAATTCAGCAGTGTCTATGAGATCCTATGCCCTTGTCCCAGGCTCAACAAGCGCCCTTCAGCCTAACAGATTTACACAAGCAAAATAGCAGGAGTAGATTCAGAGTAGGACCATTAGGGATCGGGATGCGGCAAAATAGGTAAGTAAACAGATGTTGTTGCTTACCTGTTTCTGCATGCCTGGTCCAGAGCTGGCTCACAGGATGCAGCAGAGGCTGCATCAGTAGCGCTGCATTATGCACACCAGTCAAGGATTGAACCCTAGATTCATCAAGAGCGCAATCCAAACCCAGGGCTGGAATAGGTAGGCTGACAGGCCTGCTCTGTATCCAACCCAGGGCTTGGATATGGTGAAGTGCTACCTGGGGAAAGGGGGAAAGATTCCCTTTCCTCTACGTAATGCGCTGCAGCCACAATGGGGCTACACAGACCTGTGCTGTAGAAATCGATGGTGCAACTCCGAACAGCGAAATCAGGGCCTCCCGGTCTGGGACAGAGCTTAAGATCTGGTCCAAAGGCCATAACCTGTCTCCACCCCGCTCCCCGGGCCTGACCACCCATGAGTCCACCCATTCCCCACCGCCCCTTCCGCCGCCCTCCCCGAGTCCCTGTGCCGACCAACCTTACCTTCAGGTCTCCAGGCCCGAGAAACAGAGCACAGAGGCCAGCTCTAGCAGCAACAGGGCCCAATGTGAGGCATTCCTGTGGGGCCCCCAACCCACACTGTGGGGCCCCCCACTCACCAAGAAGAATGCTGTTGGTGCCATGCGCAAAGCATGGCACATGGAAATGGTTGGTGGTGATATGATAACGTAACTGCCAACTGCTTCCAGGAGGCCCATTTTGAGTAGTTCAGAGGCAAGGGCAGGTGGGAGGACCCAAAGTTAAGCTGCTCTGCTCACCCCACTGACTTACAGCCCATAGAAATCCCAGCTGCAGCAGCAGATGATATGGTTGGTGCGCTGGTGCGAGGCCCCCTAAAAAGCGGGGCCCAATGTGGTGACATTGGTCACATTGGCTTAAGGCTGGCCCTGCCAGTGAACATCCGTGGCTTAACATCCGTGGCACATTCTGGCTTATCTGCTTAGAAAATGACACAAATGCGCTTAATCGTGCGTTTGCGACTCGACTTGCCGGCACAAGGGACTTGTGCCAGCCCAAGCAGGGATTTGGATTGTGCTCTTAATAATTTAAGCAATAGTCATTTTCTGTGTAGAATCAGTGAGATATTCAGAAAAAATCAGGTGCTTCTTGGGAATAAGAACATGATTCAGCCCAGTTGAACCAAGCCAAAGGGCCATCTAGTTCTTCGTTCTGTTTTCTACAGTAGCCCAGTCAGATACATCTAGGAAGCTCACAAGCTAGAGAGTTTGTAGTTGGTATTCAAGGTATATTAACTCTAAATATGGAAATAGCAAAATCGTGGCTAGTAGCCATGAATAATCAAGCGCTACCTAAAAGGCTCCCCTAGAAATGAAAGAAGGGTTTTGTAAATGGGACTCCTAGTGTCTGTATTTTGGTCGCATGAAACTCTGCATTTCATTACATTCTGAATGTGTGCCAATTGATTTTACAAATAATGCCCTTTTAAAAATAGAAGACCTTCAAGTATTTATGTTGGAAACTTAAGGGATGGATGCTGTGATGAATGAAAGATTTTTTGAGGGCATGGTTTTTCTCATTGTCATTGGATTCAATGCCACAGATAGGTGGCTACACTTTTGTTTTATGTATATCTGTGCTCTAAAACCACTCATTTGAAGCATGTGTCTCCACTTCATTTAAAGGACGGCTGCTAGTCACTTTTGTGGGAGAGAAATAGCAGGATCTCTTTGATCCTAACCTTTGAATGAGTATTCTGGCACCAAACCCCATATAAAGGAGCATTGCTTACAATTCATGGAGTTGTCTGAGAGCCTAGGGAGCAGGTTGGCTTCATTTAGCATGGAACCTTGTGCATGTTCTGTTTTAACACAGTCTACACCGAGAAGACTTTTGCATGTTGGCGTGACAGGAGCCCGCTGTCTTTTCCAGTACCGTAACATCGCTGCTTAATAGTGAACTCTTCTCTCTTTCAAGCTGATTTTTAATCCTCCTCTTTTGTTCTTTGCTGAAGTTCTTTTCTTTTAACTTTCCTACAGCGACCCACATCTTGATAGGAACACTTTGCCTAAGAAAGGACTCAGGTATTGGTGTTTCTGCATAGCTTAAGCGGTTTATCCATGTGGTTTTTGGAGCTTTGCTTTGTGTGTCTTTTGTGGCCGTCAGTGGTGGTGATAGTGGTCTCTGCTTTTGCAGTGAGTGGCAGCAACCTCTTCTTCCCCTCTCCTTCCTCCCCCAGCCTTTGGAAGCAGACCATTACCTCTTACCTCACACCCAACCTTCTTCTCTTCATCTGATGGCTTCTCAGCTTCAGCAGGGACTGCGGCTGTTGCTGGCTGACTCTCAAAATCATCTCATGCTCCATTGCTGGGCCTGATTTGCAACAATAATTTGCAGCTTTACAACTGAAGTAGTAACTGCCTGGTGATCTCACAGTGTGTAACTTTTGAAATGCAAGATCAAGGAGAATTTAGAAATCAGATTTTGCTATAGAAGAGCTGGAGCTGAAATTATGCTTTTCAAACAAAAGCAAGTCAGACCGATCAGGCGCCCAGTCGATGCCTTTGTAATATGGGGGTTTTGACATCAAGATAAATTGCACCAAGAAGTGTGTGTTTCCTTCTTCCAATAAACAGATACTGTTTGGCTAGATGTATTAATTTGAAAGCTACACATGCAAAGCGCTTAACTAATTCCTCGGGAAGCATCTGGCTAACTTAAAAATGTTTTCACTTCAGACCAAATTGTGCTGCTTTTTTAAATAACCATACGGATGGCTTTAAATTATAGCTGCAATTTATTACGTGCTATAAACACATTGTTCTTTGCAGCAGCTTTGATCGTCTCACTGAGCTGGATGCTGAAAGTGTTTTGCAAATGGCGGGGGGGTGGCATTGGTGTGGGTGGATGGATGAGTTGGTTGGTTGGCTGAACTGTTTTCTATTCCTGTCAAATATATCTGGCTAATAATAAATGAATTATTTGAATGTCAAAGAGGTAGGTATTTGCATTTTTTATTTACTGCGATAAAATGCGTCATCTGCTTAGGGCTTTAAGCCCTCAAAGATATATGAACAACTTCAAAGACTAATCTAGTAAATTCAGGACTGATGGCAAGATGAGGAAGTTTACCTAGAGTTTCCAAGGTCGACTAAGCAACTTTGTGTCATAAGAGCACAAGAAAAATCCTGCTCAATCAGACCAAAGGCCCATCTAGTCCAGCATCCTGCATCCCATAGTGGCCAACCAGATGTCTCTGGGAAGCCCACCAGGAGATGGGCCATTATCCCCTTGTGCTGTTGCTCCATTGCAGCTGCTCTTTACAACCCAATCCTAACCCCATGCTGGAATAGGGAGGTCAGCTGGCCTGCCCCATATCTAGCGTGGAATTGGGGCTACATGTGGTGCAACTCGGAGTAAGGGGAATATATTCCTGTTACCCTGAGTAATGGCCCAGCTGTCCAATAGGGCTACTCAGAGCTGCACCAGCGAAATCGCTGGTGCAACTTCAAGTGGCCTGTATAGGGTCAACCAGGCTGGGGATGGGGGTTAAGATCCAATCTAAGTGCCGGAGACAGGTGGAACCCCCGCCCCCAGGACCTGTCCACCTACTCTCCCCCTGCCCCAATCCGCCTTCTTCCACCTTCCCCAACCCCCCGCACACTGGCCTACTTACCTGGATGCTGCATGCTGGGAAAACTGTGTAGAGAAGCCAGCGCATGTCCATGTGCCGGCCTCCACACCTCTTGAGTTGTTGCAAGCATCGCATAAAGTTGTCGCTTTATAGTATATTTGCGACACTCCTGGGCCAGCACAGGAGACTGGTGCCGGCCCAAAGAGCGCATAGGATTGTGCTGTCAGAGACGCGTTGCCTGTGAACCTGGAAGTAGTGCATAGCCACCATGACTATTAGTGAGCACAAGTGCTTAATTACTCTAGGACTGTTTAACAAATGATGACAATCACCATGATCCTGAACCCAGTATGCACAAAATCCATACATGCATATAAATAAGGGTTTCACTGTACTTAAAAAAAATTTTTTTTTTCGAGTACAGTTTAACTCAGCCTTGGAAATAGGCAAATAGGCCCACAAAAATAACTAACCAAATAAAATACATAACTTTTATTATCTTGTCTGCCTGCAAATAACCATGTAAAAATAACTTGAAAGGAGAAAAATGAATGAACCCAAGCTCCCTTGCCTAGCTACCTGGAGGCAGTTCTTACTTGCCCCAGCAAGCACATGAATGGCTTTGTACGAGCCTGGTATATGGTTGTTGGAAAACTCTGATCTATATCCACTTTATTCTTTCTTAAGCAGAGTTGCATAAACTGCATTTTGCATTACTGTGACCGTTTTCCCTCATTCTACCTTTAGCAGCAGCCGTTTTGACATATGTGGGACTAGAGTACAAGTCCAACAAGTAACAGTGCCGAGAGATTGCATTTCACAAGAGAATAGGTCAACCTTAACGTAATCACATGGTGAAAGGGGCCAACTAATAATTTTTCCTGAATGCGAACTTCGGCACACTCCTACTACTGACTTAAGTGTTCACCATAAACTTTAGTTAGGTACGTAAAATCAGGTCCCCGGGGCTCCCCCCTTAACTTCCTTCTTTTGTCACAATCCATAGTAAACAGATTCAGAAGACTCATTTGTTATTTCCATGTGCCTTTGGATTTGGCCCCATCAAAATTCGTTTTGCACACGCACTCAGTCTAGCTTTGTTTGTGCAGGTACACACCATCTTCACAACTTCGCAGTCAAGAAGAGGCAAAAGAGTGGCTGCGTTCCCACTCAGCAGGAGGTCTTCAGGATACAGTTGTCAGTTCTCCCTTTTCCTCTGGCTCTAGCATAACGTCACCTTCTGGGACTAGATTCAACTTCTCCCAACTTGGTGAGTAAATGCTTAACTTTTCGCGATTAGCAGGCCTACTTTTAAAAGTTGAATATAGCACAGAATTATATATTTACATTGCTCAGAAAGGAATGTTCAGCAGTTTCTTAGACCTTTCAGGGCACAATCCTAACCTGGAGTTAGACGGGCGGAGTTAGGCCAGCAAAGTTTGGCTGGCACAAGGACATTCTAAAGTGTGTTTGGGCCACTCTCAGAGCACGCGTGCACCATCTTCTCTGTGCTTTATGGTGGCCCTTGCGCCAACTTTGCTGGCCTAACTGTGCCAGCCTAACTCCAGGTTAGAATTGCACCCTCAAATAAACGAGATGGTTGAAAATTATTTAAATGATTGTATAAAATCACCTTCAGGCTATAGGTATAAGGTGTATATGAAAAATGAATGAATTTCTTGATTAGATTCGGGCTCCATTCCCCAGATAGCTCATTCTGTATATGCGAGTATTCCGAAATATGGAAAACTCCAATATCCAAAACACTTCTGGTCTCAGGCACTTCAGATAAGGGATGCCTATCCTGTACTTTGTTGGTTGACTTTTCTGTGTATGCCTTGTTTTCTAGCAAGCCCTACTACAGCAGCTCAGATGAGCCTGTCAAATCCAACCATGCTTCGGACGCACAGTCTGTCGAACGCGGATGGCCCATACGATCCTTACAGTGAAACCCGGTTCCGGAACAGCTCAATGTCACTGGATGAAAAGAGCAGGACAATGAGCCGTTCTGGGTCATTTCGGGATGGCTTTGAAGAGGGTAAGTTAACAAGATGTTTTTCCAGTAGTTTATTAAGGTTGCCAGCTTAATCAGCAGAGGAAGAAAATTGCTCCAAAAGGGATCTAAAAAATTATCATGTGTCCTTAAAACATTTACTGTCAATTAATTTGCGCAATTGCGCAATTAATTAGCGCAATCCTAACCTGGAGTTGGGCCAGCAAAGTTTCGCACAAGGGATACCGTAAAGTATGTTTGGACCACTCTCGGAGTCAGAGAGGCCAGCATACAGACATGCGCCATCCTCCCTGACTCCGCGAGTGGTCCAAATGCGCTTTACTGTGGCCCTTACTTCGGCCAAAATTTGCTGGCCTAACTGTGCCAGCCTAACTCCAAGTTAGGATTGCACTCTCAGCGTTGTTAAACAAGACATGAATAATACAAAGGAAGATAAAAATTAGCTGATTTAGTAGACTTTGAATAACAACCTCACTAGCATTTTCTCACAAAAGGAAGCTCTGAGCAACAATGCTACCTTGGAGTGCAAGCTGTTTTTTTTAACAAATAAGAGGACGAAATCAGATGCCAGGATTCTGTTTATAGGCTTAAATATTATTTAAGCTTCATGCAAAGGAGCCTAGGGACAATCTAGACGTGACTTTCACCATGTCATCTGTTCCTGCAAGCTTTCACCATGTCATCTGTTCCTGTTTTGTAAATAGCAGCCCCAGCCAGGACCAGATAAAGGCTGAAATTGGGGGCAAGAGGTGAACTTTTCTTCTCCCTGTGCACATAGATTGGGTCTGTCCATGGCGTCTATAACACAAAGGACCAAATAATGTGCTTGAAATCAAATTTGGCCCTTGAACCACTCAAACAGTTAGTAGTTCACATTTTGCAGGTATCAACACAATGAAATGCCCCATCAAAGTGTGCCCTTTCCCCTGAAAAACTCCCTTGCTACCGATTGCAGCAAAACACAATGTCCCTTCTTCATTATGTAATGGCCTATGCCCTTTTATGTACAGCCCTGCTATATTCAGTGCCCAATCCTATCCAACTTTCCAATACTGGCGCAGCCTTGGCAACAGGTGATCTGCATCCTGCAGGGGATAGGGAGCAGTCATGGAGGTCTCCTCAAGGTAAGGGAATGGTTGTCCCTTACCTTTGGCCTGTATTGCAGCTGCAGCTGCTCTGGAAAATTGGATAGGATTGTGCCATCAGTTGCTTACTGATTCTTACTTGGATCCTACTCCCTAGTGCAGATGCTCCCGTACCCTTTTCCATCATTGGCCTGTCCATGGGGACAACTGAAGCGATCACCTCATGCAGGAGATTGCAGGGGGCACTCATCTCTGTCCATCCACTCTGTCTTGTTTAGACATAGAATTTAATGTATTTTCAGCTAAACTCTGTGCCTAGCCTAACAGAGTGATCCGACAGTTTGCTATTTCTGTGTCCATTTTATGGCGTATAATACTGCAATGAAGGCTGTTGAGAAAAACAAAGTAATTAGAAACTTTAATGGCACAAATTAAAACAAGGTTTGTGCTTAGGCCTTTCATGAATTTCAACTCTGAATTTCAATATTATTTTCTTTTTCACCCTTTTCTACAAATTACAGTGACAATGGATTTGTGTTTATAGTTTCGATTGTGCATTTTAGACTACTTCAGTTCCTTTCGGAACAGAGAACAGTGAAAATTATAGTCTTCTCTAAAAGAAAGAAGAAAATTGGGAGCATTTAGAATGAAATATGTGAAATATTTTCTATGCCACGATTAATATTGGAACCAAAGTGGTATAACTCAATATAAACTTTTCAAGTGATATTAATATCACAATTAGTATTCAAATTTTCTGAAATGTAAGCACTTTCATCTACCAAGAGATGGTATTTCATCTAGCAAAATATCTTGGGATTGTACAACTATAAAGAAAAACATTGCTTAAGACAGGACCATTTTGTTACTTCAGGATGGCATAATTTTCTGGTACAAGTCACTTCACAATTAGTTGGAAATGTCTTAAGCTGCAATCCTATCCACACTTTCCTGGGAGTAAGCTACATTGATCATAATGGTATTTACTTTTGAGTAGACAGGCATAGGATTGGGCTCTTACAGAAATTTTAAAAATAAGAAGAATAGTTTGTAAAGAAGCAGGTCCCAGAGTAGAGTTGCTGTGAGAAAAATGAACTTGGTAACACTGTTTTACTGGACACATGAAAATGTAATATTGCAAACATGGACCATAATCTGTTGATCCCGTGTTTGTGTGAAACTGCTCTTGTTCCTGGCCCAAGTAGCCTGCATGAGGGAGGCTAGATTGTTGGAGCATTGAGGAACAAAGGGTCTTCTTGGCACCATTAAAGGCCATCACTGAACAACAAACAAGAAAAATAAGGCAGGGAGAAAGAGAAAAAGGACATTCTCATTTACCCTTGCCCCTGTCAGTATGTTTGTCAACCATTCCTTTTCCATGGTCTTTATCTACCATGTATATGGCATGTACACTTTGCCCTCTGTGCAAGGAAAGTCTAGTTCTTGGCACGAAGCATTCAATTATTTTTGACATCAGATGTGAAATATAGTCTAACGCTCTTTTCATTAGAAATATTAACTATGGAGAAGGGAAGAGAGAAAAAGACCGTGAAGTAATACCTTCAGCAATAGAGCAACACAGGTGTGCCCCGGTATCCACTGATTTGGTATCCACGGTTTTGGTTATCCACAGGTACCATAGATACTGGGATGCCTATTAAAAAGATAGGGGAAGATTAAAGACATTTTTTACCTTGTTGCAGCAAAACTACTGATGTTCCCCTATCTTTAAAAAGGCATCCCCAGTATCCACGGTTTCAGGTATCCATGGTGGGGCCCGGAACAGAACCTGTACCTCGCATCATGCCTGTACCTCGCATCATGCTGCATCCTTTAGTACTGACTTGTTGTAGTGCTCTTTGTTGCAGCATGATTGACAACTGTTCTAGCCAATGGGAGCAGTACATTTAGGGAAGTATAGGATCAGTTAGTTTCCTGCCTCATAGATATGATAAAACTTATACAACTTTCCAGAATACACCCCTTGCTGTGTAAGATGTCTTGTGTCTGTACAAGCTTCTTCACATGGCTGTGAGAAGGCAATGCAGTCTGAGTTCTTCTTCCCTGTTCCTGTTTTCCATCAGCACTGGAACATTGGATAGGATTGGGCCCTTAGTTTGGCTTCATGGCATCCTTCATTGGTTTAAATACTAATTTGCCAATTTGAATTATGTGTGCAGCTTCATTGAGTTAGATATCCTCATCAATCCCCTACAGGGACATTATGAAAAATGTGTGCTTGAAGTCTCCCTAGTAACATTTAGTAAAAAAATCTTATGTGTCAACACATTATGTGTTCTCACATCTCCAGCCCACTTCAGTTCATTGGCTTCTGCATGCAGGAGGTGGGGGAAAACCCCAGAATGCTATTCTTCCAGTTACCTGGTTCTTTTAGGTAAACAGGTCACTAGTAGCCTCTGCCCATTATGGATAGTTAAGCCCTTGGATATTAGGAATGAAATGATGTTGTGAATTGTTTTTTCCCCCAGAAACTCTTTAAATGCCAAATTTTTTCAACCAGTGCATATCACACATGAAAATTATTTACTTTAAATGAATTGCACTTATAATTCATCTTTCTCGCCAAACATACTCAAAGCAGTTTTTCAGTCAAAAATGTAAAAAGAAAACAAAATCACAAAAACCCAAAAATCAACTCTAAAATATAAGAGGGGTGTGTGTGTTTGTAAAAGCCTATCGAAGCACAGTCTGTCTTGTTGCAGTTTTGTGTCTGAATTCAGAATGTCTTGATACAAATGTTCATGCTTTAATCAAAGATCCAAGAGGGCAGCTGTATATTATACCACCTGGTTTGTGTTTTTTTTTAAAAAAGAATGGTGCATTAATCAGTGGCCTTTCCCCACTTTTACAGTTTAGAAAAAAGGCTGATTTGTTTTTGCTCCCAGACAATACATGTGTCGCCCCACAGCCACTCCCCCCTTTGGGGAGATCAGATTTCAGTAGGATTAAGGAACTTAATTTCAGTTCCTGAACTTCCTGAGGAAGTTCAGAAGGAACTTTCCAAGCTCCATTGCCTAACTTGGACAGGGAGGAAAAACTTCCCAGCTATCCCAAACTGGATCACCTCCTTTTCAACTGGTGTTCTTTAAAAAAAATACAGAGAAGGGGAAATGTGATTTCAAGTCACATCTACATTGGTTTTAGTCTTATGTGAGAGTGTTACTTTTCAAAAGCAATGTGCATACTAAACTGCTTATTATTTTAGATAATTTGTACAGGGTTTTTTTTTGTAATCTTACTTTTTTGATCTAACAGAATTGTCAAAATATATTTCAAGGTGTTTTTTTTCCTCTACTACTACATCTCTTAAAAGTTAAATGAGTCTTTACTATTGTTTATGGCAAAATATTTCTATTCAATTTTTTTTCTTTTTGTAAAACCGTTTAATTCCCTTTTGCTGTTTATGCTTCAGGCCAACCGTATGGTGAAACTGGACTGGTCAGTTTAACCTTTACATTGTCTGCTTCTCGTCATCTTCAGATTCATTTTTCATGCACTATCATAACTTTGTTTGAGATGCAACAAGCAGGCAAATGTTCACATGTGAACAATGATTTTTAAAATGCTTTGAGTTCATTTTGAGGGAATGTTTTGTATAATGCCTCCCATTTATTTCAGCTTCCTTCTTGATACTTCTGCAAAGATTGCGTAAATATGTTTATGACTGGTGATGCAATTTTGTAATACGCTGTTGATGAAATGTTAAACCCGCTAGCAGCATCTGCAGCGAATACATCTGCTGTCATTAATGCACTAATGCATTAATGCACACAAGCGATCAGATGAGTATTTTCTTTATTTTATGTTTCCTTTAGTGCACGGGTCCTCTCTCTCTCTGGTTTCCAGCACATCATCTATTTATTCAACGGTGAGTGTCGTAAAATAGAATTATTTTTTGCTCATAGTTGGGTACAGTCCAGAGCAGCAGTTCTCAAACGTTTTAGCACCAGGACCCCCATTTTAGAATGACAGTTTGTCTGGGGCCCCTCTAGGAGTGATGCCATAGCTGGAAGTACCGTCATTGTCACGCCACAGCCTGCTGTTTTCCTGAGAATGCAACAATAAGATGGGTTATTTCTCAGTCATTTTCCAATAGCAAAGTGAATTGGAAAGAAAAAAGCCAATTTACAACCTTGACACAAGCAAAATAGCCATAACAGCTCTCCCGCTTTCCAGCATCCCATCTTCCCATATTTTCAATATGGCTGCTCTAGGTGCTTTGCGACCCACCTGAAATTGGCTCGAGACCCACTGGTGGTTCCCGACCCACAGTTCAGAGGATACACACACATCTAATCATCATGGGTAGTGCATCCTAACTGTTCACACATCCATGATTTAAAACCCCATCCACTCTCACAGGCTCTCCTTCTGCTTAAGGAAGGATCTCTTGCTTGAGTAAAATTCTCCTTCCATTAGGTAAGAACCCTGTGGCCACAGAGCACCTGTGTGGCAACAGTGAGGTTACAACCCAACTGCATACTTATTTCCCATTGCTTTCTGTGAGACAGGCAGCGCAGCCCAATCCGACCCTCCCAAGCTGGCACGAGTCTCTTGTGCCAGCTTCTGAGTGTGGCAAACATGCTGTAAAGGCATGTTTGCAGCTACTCTGAGGAAACTGAGCCAGCCTACACACATGGTGGAATCATCTTAATGGGACACCTTGAGTAATTTGATTTATCCATGCAGGTGTCAACAAATTCAAGTATAAAATAACGCTAATTTTAATATCCATATGTAAGCACTCTTAAAATTCTTCTTTTTCAGCCTGAAGAAAAATGCCAGTCAGAGGTAAGGACAAATTCATTTTCTTTAATGCTAGCTTGCATGGTTCCTACCTTCCGTGACTTTGTCAATGTGTGGCATTTCTCAGCTTTTGTAAAATGGAAGGTTCCAATCCAATTCCTCAAAAAATCCTCCTCATCCACACATGCTGCTCCCACATGTGGAATAGCCTCCTACCCATCTATGAACCTTCCTGCCTTACACACAGAACTGCAAGGTCTGCAAGTGCCCAATAGTTCAAATGGGTGGGACTGAATTGGGCCCCAAATGTTTGTATTGCTCCTACCAGTGGTGTCATCTGGGCGCGCCAGGAACCGGAACACCCGGATGATTGGCAGCCTTCCGCCCCTATGGCGGAGGCCAGCCGCGCCTCCCTGCGCCTCCCTGCGCCTGGAATCGCTCCATTTCAGAGTGATTCGGACGTGCGGGCGGGTGGGCGGGCCCAGGAGCAGCTCGCCCGTCCTCGGGAGAGGCGGTGCGACCCGGGCCCGTCTGCGGAACTAACGGAACGGCGTACCGGGCCGTTCCACCAGGATGACACCGCTGGCTCCTACCTAGTTCCCTTATCTCACCAACTTTGAATTATACTAAGTTCCCAGACTTAGGAGGGAAAAGCTACTGCATGTATTGACTCCTGTTGTTCATTAGCTTCTGTCACTTTCCCCAGTTAGAGTCTTTATTTTCTTAGTCCTGTTTCCTGCTTTTTGTTGGTGGTGGTTGTGTTTAGATTGTTGGACATGTTAGAATTAAACACATTTTAAAGACAAAGGCACGTGGCCAAAATAACAATCCTCTTTGCCATTAGGTACACAGGGATATCTAATTATTTTACTGTCAACTTCAAGTCCTATGGCACAATGGCAAGATCTGGGAGGAGACAAGAACAATAAATAAAGTTTTGTGTTCAAGGTCCACGTATAAACTGTTCAGTGCTTTAGCCATCAAGCCCTGAACACTGAATTTACCCTGGAACATGACTGGAAGCTAATGGAGCCCTTTCAGAATTGCAGCCCAGTCTTGAGTTGCCTGGCTGCCCGAGCAAGTAGCGGTAGCCAGGCTGCTACCACTGTAGCCCATGGAAGCCAGGCATCCACAGGAGGCTCCATGGGAGAAGGGGACTGTGGTAAAGGCGCAGGCAGGACAGTGGTCTACTCGCCTTTGTGCCGGCTATTTAGGCGGTGCAAAGGCAAGGACCTCCGCGTAGGGCCACGTGGCCCTACACAGAGGTCAGGACCAGCAGCAAATGTCACCACCAGCCCCTCCCCCCCGCTGTCCCTCCCCCGCCCAGGAATGCCCTCCCCCCACCCAGAAAGACCGCAGCTCCGGCAATTGGTGTACTTACCGCTCGCTGGCTTGCAGTGCTGCTTCCAGGTGGGCATGCATCGGCCTGGCAGTCGCCCAGCACCAGCAGTAACGGCTTAAGGCTGGCACTGGGGGTACCTTACGGACACCTTTTGCGACACAAGTGCGGGCAGTACATTCGTGCTGCCCACGCTGAGGGGCCCAGGATTGAACCCTTAATGTGAGGCATTCCCTGTGAGCAGTCCAAGTTAAGAATCAAGTCACCACCTTCTGAACCTGTTGAAGTTTTAAAACTGCTTTCAGGGAAAGCTCCGGGTAGAGCATTATTATTTATTTCATCTGAACAAACTTATCTCCCGCCTTTCCCATGCTGAAGCAAATGCCCAAGGTGGTTTAGAAAATTCCAAAAATATTCAATGGATTCCAAAAATAAGTAAAAAATAGTTAATAAAAAATAAAGCATTAAAATATTCATTTTAGCAATTAAAAACTAACACATGAAAACAGAAACAAAGTTAAATCCAACACACATCATCAAGCCAATGGGGGGGGGGGGGTTTGAGAGAAACAATTTAGTCCAAGGCACTAGTGCAGCCACATCACTATTACAGAGGCGCAGGTGGCACGCATTCACCCATCAACCAAATGCTAGGCAAAAGTATTGTTTTGAGCCCTCCCTGAAAAGTCACGAGGGAGGGGGTAGTTTTTAATTCCCCTGGAAGGGAATTCCATAATTGTGGTACTTCTATGTGTGGTACCACATCTCACCCTCGAGACGCCACCCTTCTGACCAGCGATGTCATCTGGGCAGGACGGTCTGGAACGCCGTACCACTTGTTCCGAGGACGGGCTGCGACGGGGCGCCATTGCGCGGCAGATGCCGTGCGCTTTTTGGCCCACCCGCCCTCCCCTGCTCTTGATTCGCTCCGATATGGAGCTATTCCGGGCGCAGGGAGGCATGGCCGGTTGTTCCAGTTGTTGGTGCTGACGGATGACATCACTGCTTCTGACTTGGGGTAGAGGCAGCACTTGAAGGAGAGACCCTTCAGATGACCTAAGATGGTGGACTGGACTGTATGAGAGAAGACTGTTCCTCAGATAGCGTGGCCCAAAATTGTGAAGGACCTTATAGGACAATACCAGCAATTGTATTCCAATCATAGCTATTATCCAGAAGTTGCCACTGTAGTGCAAAGATTCTTGTCATTCAAAAAGAGGCTGTGCTAGCAGACCAATGAAGCTGGTAAGAAGCAGTCCTTGCCATCGCTGCCTTCAGAGAATCTAGGATCAATGCTGGATCCTAGAGGACTCCCAAGCTTGTTCTTTGGAGCCTCTGGTAGCAGTCATGGGGTTCATCAGTCACTACCTGAGCAAACCGTAACTGAGGATGCAATCCTAACTTGCGCTGGGACGGGCAGGCCAGTAGGCCTACACCATATCCAGAGCAAGTTGGGAGCAGGCAGAAGCTTCCCTGGGGCAATGGGCTATTTAGCAGGTGCAGATCCGAGGGCACCACATGCCCCGAATCAGGGCTGTACGGCCTGGGAACAGGAGCATCCCAGCTCCACCCCACTCGCCAGGCCAACCTGCCTCCTGACACATCCACCCCCACCCAGGAACGCCCTCTTACCTTCTCTCACACCTCCCAGAACCGCTCTTGTGCCAGTGCTGCATGCACAGGGCCGACACAAGTGGATTGGACTTCAGATTGCCCCCCGACTCACATTTCAGTCTTCTGTTGTCTAATTATTACTAGGGCTTAGATATGCATCTCATTCGTTTCTTCTCTGAAAGAGTTACTAAATTTTCGTCTTTTTATTTTTGTGTCAGTATTTTAATTGCGAAGGTTAGCCTTTATAAACAAAATAATATTTTGAAACGAAACATTTAGATTCGCAAGTTAAGGAGGGAGTTGGACGCATCCCAGGAGAAGGTCTCAGCTCTCACAACACAGCTGACTGCCAACGTGAGTATAATGTAGACGGACAGAAACTGATAACTGCCAGGCAGTGGGCTGGATAATTATAGGAAGAATTTCGGGAAGAATTTTGTAGCCGGAATACATAGAAATATGTTGATGGATTCTGAAACGTAATTCGTTCATTTTTAGACTGCAATTTGTTTTATTTCTAAATAATCGAATGGATAATGAATAATTGAATGGAGTTATAACATTTAGAAGCTTTGTTACTTTATTTCCTTGCCACCTTTCAAAAAATCAATAAAATCAAATGCTTATGAAATGCCAAGCTTGCTTTTTTCAGAGCAGACTTTCTTAAAGATTGTATTGGCCATCTTCCCAGTTTTGCCTTTCCTTCCATGCCTTGATGCGCCAAAGCAAACATAGAGAGTTCTCTGACTTAGAACAGCTTCCCTGTTCACTTTATAATTATAACTGAAGGAGGCTATGTGTGCCTTCTTTTGTATGTGTGGATAATCCACTTTGGTTGAAGTGAACCAAAATGGGGACCCTTTGCTTGCAAGTCATTTGATTGTGCCCATAAGCCATGTATACTATGAATTGGTTCCGACAGTGTTCCAGCAGTGTGCAAAATAACTGATCATGCAACTATTTTCCTTTCCATGGAAATGGAGCCTCAATCTTCCATGAAATACTCTGACTATGAGAACAGGAGTTTTGAGTTAATTGGCTGCTAGTGCGTCGTTGGAATTGATAATAGCCACATGCACACGTAACACTAAACAGTCTTTTAGTGTGCATAATAAGAGCCAAGGAGAATTGAAACTCAAGCTCCTGTGCTCCCCCTTTCCCTCTCCTCTGAATCCTGATAAGGGGATTTAAAGCTTACAGTTTTAGTTTAGAATAAACTGCAGTTTCCTGTTACATCTGATTTAGGGAAACTGGTTTATTCTGACAATAGTTACAAACCAAGATCTGAAACCAGAATCAGCTGTGGTTGATCAGAATCAGCAAATACTGGATTGTGAATGAACTGTGTGCCAACAAGTGGGAAATAAAACTGTTTTATTCCATAGCAAAAGTTTTAAATCCCATTCCGTCATGTGCAGGAAGGGAAGGGGAGTGTATGAGCCTAAATCGCAGTTCTGCTTGATTCTGCTCATGCATGTAATGCTAATCACCTATGCAGTTTAATGTTTTTGACAAATAGATCCATTAGTTCTGTCAAAATCTCCTTCTAGCTTGGTTAATACAAATGAGTGGAAAAAAATCTCATATAAATATGATTTATTTCACACAACTTGACTCTCTTTTTTACCACTCTGTATAATCTGCTGGTGGTGACGTGGTGGCGCAGCGAGTCAATCCGCTGTTGCTGGGCTTTCGACCGCAAGGTTGGGAGTTCAAGACTGCGCGACGGAGTGAGCTCCTGTTGCTTGTCCCAGCTCCTGCCAACCTAGCAGTTTGAAAGCACCTAAATGCAAGTAGATAAATAGGGACCACTTTGGTGGGAAGGTAACAGCGTTCTGTGCGCTACGGCGTAGAGTCATGCCGGCCACATGATCACGGAAGCTTGTCCTCGGACAAAACGCCGGCTCTACAGGCTTAGAAACGGAGATGAGCACCGCCCCCTACAGTCGGTCACGACTAGACCATTCGGTCGTGGGGAAACCTTTACCTTTTATAATCTGCTAGTTTAATTTTTATTAAGGGCCAAATCAAATTTTTCAGTGCTGGTATAGCTGTGCCGACAAGCCACATGCTGAATCAAGGGGGGGGGACACAGTCATGGAGGCCCCCTCAAGGTAAGGGAATGTTTCCTTCCTAATCTTTGGGCTGCATTGTGGCTATATCGGCAATTGAAACTTGATAGAATTGGGCCCTAGGAGAGCTTCATTAAGAGGCCTTCTTAAAACTTCAAAGCTAATCAACACATACTTACCAGTTCTTTTTTATAACCCATGGGAGAATTGTGAAATAGTAAACCTTCTTTTGTCCCTGTGGGCTGGTGTCACAACAACCGTCTAACGATAACAGAAAGATCCATTTCACCCACACTAAGGGATCTGCTAACATTTCCCCTCTTTTATATGCCGCTTTCTCCCACCCCATTTGAACTGAGAATATTGGTCTGTTCTTTTAATAGTTGGCACATCTTTTCAAGCAGGCATTATTTGCTCCAGTATTTTTTTAATAAACACTTCCATTTTACAAGGCTTGTACTCAGTGCTGAGCTTGTTTTATTTTCTGCCATTTTTCTCACAGACTCAGCTCAAAGTGTTTTTACAGGGGTCGGAGGCAGTCAGAGCCACAAATCCCAATGTTATTGTGCTCTTCCATGCTTGTTTTCATTGTGGATGTGAAGGCAGTTCCTTGGGATAAGGCAACTATGTGCTGAACTATGTGCCCAGTACATCTTAGGGCACAGTCCTCACCAACTTTCCAGCACTGACATAGCATGTGCTTCATCCTGCAGTTGGGAGGCAGTCACGCAGGCCTCCTCCAAGTAAGGGAATGTCTGTTCCCCGACCTCAGAGCAGCATTGCCCTTATCCTGATGCTGCAAAGTTGTATAGGATTGTGCCCTTATGTCTTAGGAAAAAGAACTGTAATGGGTTCTCCTTAGCCTAGTTTAAAAAAGTAGTTCCAAAGCTACCACCATGTTTGTCACAAATAAAACATACCTGGCATTAGCAGATTGCCCAGCCCAGTGGATTGCCCAGACAGCAGCAGGAGATGGTTCTGTGGTTCTTGAAGCAGTTGCCATAGCCAGGAACTGCAAACTCCTGACACCCAGTTCCTTGACCAAGCACTGTTCCAATCAGGGTGCAATCCTAACCTGGAGTTAGGTCGGCACAGTTAGGCCAGCAAAGTTTGGCTGGCCCAAGGGCCACCATAAAACGCTTTTGGACCACTCTTGGAGTCAGGGAAGATGGGGCATGTCTGTGTGCTGGCTCCTCTGACTCTGAGAGTGCTCCAAACGTACTTTACGGTGTCCCTTTTGCTGGCCAAACTTTTCTGGCCTAATTGTGCTGGCCTAACAGGTTAGCTGTGCGCTCTCAGTTTCAGCAGTGCCACTGCTTCATTCACAACTTCTTGCTTGCACCATCTCATGACCCCCAGGAATGCTTTGGTTTTGCCAGGGCTCAGCTGCTTGTGCTGGTTTCGTGCAGAGGTGTGCTTTTGGTGTAGTTTTTTGTGAATTACAAGCTGTGTGCTGAACAACAGCTTCTGAAAATTTCAGTAAAAAGACACTGCCTACAGATATACAGTATGTAATACATGTCATACAATTTCACCAACAGGCTCACCTTGTGGCAGCCTTTGAACAGAGTCTGGGGAACATGACCATTAGACTACAAAGCCTTACTATGACTGCAGAACAGAAGGCAAGTTTGATGTTCACTTTTGTGTGGCTTGTAAACATAGCAGGAGAGAGATTCTGGAAGTGACTGTCTGAAACTAAATTAGCAATAAGTGATGACTTCAGGAGTCAGGCTAAAGAGTGAAGTTTGGAGTCAAACTGGGGTCACACGGCCTGGGGACAGAGGCTTAGATGCAGCCTACCGGCTGCATCCCACCCCACCACCTCCCAGGACTGGCACGCCTCCTGGCATGCCCACCCTCTGCCCAGTTCCTCCCATCCTCCCGCCACCCAGAACCGCTTGTGCACCAGCCGAGTTGGGCTGGCGCACATGCAACACAGGGCCAGTACCCTTGGGCCGACTGCTGCTAGCGTCTGTCCAATGGCACCAGTGCTGACATGGGGGTGCTGGTCGGTGCCCCCGATTCAGCGCTAGTGCTGTTGGGCCAACGCAAGCCGTTAGCGTCGTCCCAAGGGTGCAGCTAGGATTGCGCCCACAGTCTTATAAAACAGCTCATTGGAAACAACCATTGTAGATCATCTTGATGAGCAACCTGAATTAATATGAAATTCTCTAAAGGTGTATCCAGAGGGATCTTATTTTAGATTTGATGGCCTGTCCATTATCTGTGGTCCCAAGTAGTCATTAACCCTAACTTACTCCTTTTTCTAGTATTTTTACTAGTATTAGACCACTAAGGATTCTACAGTCCAGTACATCTATCATCATACTATATACGGTAGTATGCTATCAGGTGTTCACCCCTCCAGTACACAAATGGATGCATAGGAAGCTTTCATTTAGATGCAACACAAACTGAAATCCTTCTCAATGATTAGTCTATCATCCAATACAGTTTGATGCAATACTGAGGAACAGTACTGAGCAGTACTGAGGAAGGTGTGTTCTGCCGATAAGTGGGGAAAAAAAATCCATGTATGTTAAAGATGCAAGTCCTGTCCCATCTAGTGCGGAAGGCAGACACGCACTTATTTGGATGTGTCCTCATCACCCTGCCTGCTGCTTTACCAGTGCTGCAGCCTCCATTCTTCACACCCGATCTTTGCGGAGAGTTTTGCCCAGCCCTCGTTTCTGCTGCACATCACCCCAGAAGGTTATGCACCCAGTTTTCTGGGGGAAAGCGCAACCCAGTGTGTCTGTCTGCAAAGATGGGACATGAAGAACAGAGGCTGTGATGCAGAAGGGTAAAGCTACACCACCATCATTCTGTGCCCAAGATAATTATGCAGGCACACTGGATCCGTCCATGGGCCAGAGTTTGGGAGCCCCTGAGAGGCTGTTAAGATGATACCTGCTGAACTTTCTCAGGTGTGAATGCTGTACTCTCTACCAAGTGTCCATGCTCCAGCCTACGTATTCTCTAGAACTGAGCCATTCTTTAGATGCAGTTATTAATGCATATCTTGAATTCTGGTGGAAACAAGCCAAGATATAACAATGCTCAGATATTGTATTCAGACTCACCATAGGGCTTAATCCTTGTTGTTGTTGTTGTTGTTCAGTCGCTAAGTCGTGTCCGACTCTTTGCGACCCCATGGACCACAGCACGCCAGGCCTCCCTGTCCTCCACTAGCTTCCTGAGTTCACCCCATTTCATGTTCATTGCTTTGGTGACACTGTCTAGCCATCTCATCCTCTTCCGCCCCCTTCTCCTTTTGCCTTCAATCTTTCCCAGCATGAGGGTCTTTTCTAAAGAGTCCTCTCTTCTCATGTGGTGGCCAAAGTACTTGAGCTTCAGCTTCAGGATTTGTCCTTCCAGAGGAATTCTCTATGGACTATGGAATAAACACCATGGCTTATTATCCATCTAATTCCAATTAGTGCAAGAAATGTCAATGCTAATCAAGCTGCTTGGCCATTTCTTGAAGAATTCAAAGACAACATTTGGCTTTCTGTGCTTCAGGATTCAGAACTGAATGAGTTAAGAAAAACCATCGAACTACTGAAGAAACAGAATGCTGCTGCTCAGGCTGCCATTAATGGAGTAATTAACACACCTGAGCTCGTCTGCAAAGGTAAAGAAAAAATGCCATCTTCACTTTAATAGCTGTGATGTTGAACTCTGAGGGCATAGATGCCCTCTTGATAATTGCTGATGCAAATTATCTTGCCAGAGTTGGGCAACCATCTCTATAGTTAACTAACAACTCTCTGTGAACTTCATTTAAGAGATCAATCAGACTGTTACTAATAATAATATTTACAGTTTTATAGATGAGTGAGTGAGGGCGCAATCCTAACCTGGAGTTAGGCCGGCACAGTTAGGCCAGCAAAGTTTGGCCTGCATAAGGGCCACCGTAAAGCACGTTTGGACCACTCTTGGAGTCAGGGAGGATGGTGCACGTCTGTACCGTCTTGTGCTGGCCAAACATTGCTGGCCTAACTGTGCTGGCTTAACTCCAAGCTAGGATTGCGCTCTGAGTGATTTAATAATCAACTGTCACAAGCACAATTTTGTAGATCTTTAGCTGAATGGGCTCCATTCTATTGGACTGAGCCACATATGTAGTCACTGAATATATTTAACTATATCTGCATTACAATCCAGGAAGTGGGACTGCCCAAACTACTGATTTGCGGATCCGAAGACAGCACTCTTCAGACAGTGTCTCTAGCATTAACAGTGCTACCAGCCATTCCAGCGTGGGAAGCAACATAGAGTGTGACTCTAAGAAGAAGAAGAGAAAGAACTGGGTACGTATATTTCAACAGAGCACTCCAAAAGGAATGCCTCTGTGAACATTCCAAAAGACCCAGTCCAGGGCCCAAATAGCCTGTCCCAAAATCCTTTGCCTTGAGCTGAAATGGGTGTTATACAGTAGTGAAATTCAGGGGGTTTGCCCAGGTTCTATAGAACCAGTTGTTAAATGGCCGGGCCCCAACCACTCGCTTACCTTGGCTGGCTTCAGGTTTTTTTTTTGGCTCCGGCTATGACATCATAGAACCGATTTGAATTGCACCACTGGTATTATAGATAGTCAGAAGATAAAGATTTTCTTGTGCTCATTTTGAGGACTTCCTAAATTCCTTAAGGATTAATTCCTGTGGACCAAATAATGTGTTCCACGAGATTTCCCAAAGGCTTATTCCCAATGAAATGCTGCTGCTTCAGGAAGCTGTTAGTTTCCACTTTAGTTCAACAGTGGTGGAAGAGAAAGGGATTTATAACCTTGTCTCCCTGTGTCACTTTCCTAATAAAAGTGGTTTTCATCATCCCCAAGCTGCTATTTGCCTTATGTACGTGATGGGGAAATACAAGTATCAGTATTCTTCTAACATGAGAGCAAGCAGCAGCCAGGGAGGGACAGTTTTCATCAGGAAAAAGACACAGGGTAAAAAGTTCTGTTCTCCTTGCCGTTGCTCCAATAAAATTTCATTGGGCTGCATGTCAGTAGGGTAAAAGATGTCAGAGGCGATTGGAGGATAGACCTTCTCAGTAGTGTAGCCAGATTAGGGACAGCATGGTAAGTACTGTAGGCACCGCAACCCGTTGCGTATTGACAGCACTGCCTGGAATAGCTCCAAGGGCAAACAGGACGAGCAGCTTGCATGGCACGTTGCGGCTCCTGTGATATCTCCTGTGCTGCTGGATCTTCTGCATAATGTGTTGGCCCTGAATGAGAGCAATTTAAACGTCAGTACAATATTTTAGGCTATATTCAAGATTATATATAACGGTTTTATAGTACAGTTTTTATACTGGTCAACTACTCAGGGAGAGGAAATGGGTAGATTTTGCTTTAAATACAAGTGAGTTGATGAATCTAGCATGCAGATTGCAGGCAGTAATCGTGACCAAGAGAAACGTTGTCATACAGTCCATCAGTATAAGACATAAAGTAAAATTAACATTCGCCTCGTCAGTAATGTAGTTCAAGTTTTGAGCAAGTATGTTAACTAGGTTAGTTTTGCCCTCTTTTGGCTATCATCATGGAACTTGTGAAAGCAACATATCAGGCTCCATTTGTGATTGTGAAACCAGAAGCTTCAAAATAACTATCTTTCACTTCCCATTTCTTCATTGCTCACCATTTATTGTATTCAAGGTTCCATGTGCTGGAGGAAAGGTACCCAGTATCAAACCCCTTCCCCCCCCCCCCCATGATACTACTTCTGCCTTAGTGATGTTATTGTTTGAGTTGAAGCCATTAGGTCCCATAGTTCCTTTGAGTCTTATTGAGTCTTAGGACTCACCAGTGTTGTATCTGTGTGTTGTATCCAAGTAAATTACCCTAAAAGAAAGCCAG